>OY728150.1:283220493-283820493 GCA_963277665.1 Viscum album | reverse complement strand
ATTCATTATGGCTACTCAAGATTTCATACAGTTATTATGGATAAAGCATCAGCTTGATGTTACGTGAGTTTAAGTAAAGTATGTAATCAAAATCCATTAAAATAATTCAAGGGATTTAAATCTGACCAAAATACAATCTATCACTCATGGATGAATAAAATTGAAATGAAATATCATTTTATCAAGGGGAAGGTGGAGAATGGTATTGTGAAGTTAGAGTATGTGCCTACAGAACTATAGGTAATAGATATTATAATGAATGCCTTACCCAAAGAAGCATTTGACTGATATCAAATGGATATTGGGTTTAAGTCAACTCACCAAACATGAATAAGTTCGAATATGGGACCCCCTCTCTCTAAGGTATGGTGTTTTTTTCCTTATGTGATGATATAAGTTTTTTACAATGTTTCAGCCACAAAAGAGTGAAATTTGGGTTCATTAACAAAGGGATAGAAAATATTTTGATCAATATAAGGGGAAAATATGATATGGGGAGTAGTAAAGTAGGGGGAGTTTTAAATATGGTGATGCTAAATAGGATAGATTAAAATTTATATATCATGATAGATGGGGTTTTTGATGAATACAGTTGATGGTTTTGGTAATAAAGTGACTCATTAATGAACTTTTCATATTACTCATATTTTTTACACAAATGATGTCTCATGTGAGAATAGAGAGCATACTGATTAAATATTTTATCACTATTTGGAATCATAAGAATCAAATTTTTTTATAAGATAGAATAATATTTAAAGAGGTATAAAAAAGGGTTAAAGTTTTCAACAAACCAAAAGAACGGTATTTTTGGGTAAAAATCCCTCAAGGCAACTTTGCTATGTTTTTGGGTTGATTTTGTTTGTTGATTAAAAAGGTTTTCAAGGTTAGTTTTGGAGCTCCAACAGAATTTTTGACTTGGTCTGTTAGAAAAGATTCAAGAAAGAGGTATGAAATCTTTGGAAATGGCACATAAAATTGCATATACAAGGTGGGGTCATTTTCCAATGTTTTCCAAATTGTTTAGTCTTAAAATTATAGGAATGTATATGTTTCATGAAATATGTATTTATATGGATTCCTCATAAAATTATGGAAAATGCATGGATTTTTTGAATGTTTTATGTTTCATGAAATTTTGATGTCCTAAGGTTTTAGAGATATGTGAAAGAGTGTTTCATGAAATATGGGTGATGTTAGATGGAAAGACAATAAGTTTCCCAGTTCTGATAAGTTTTTCAAATGTAAAATTTCCTTGAAATTTCATGTAGACTATGAATTTTTCAAAAAATAATGAATAGTTCAAAAAAAGTTATTAGTGAGCATGAATGTTTAGTGGATGAGAGGAAACATCTATAAATAGTAATATACAACCTTAGTTTAATAGAGTAAGCATTAAATAAAATCCAAAGGATCTAAATTCATGAAATAATTTCAGGAAATATTTCCTAACATGAAGGATTCATAATAATATATCTTTCTCGAAGGAATGAAGTTTTGAGAAAGGGAAATTTTCAGGAATATTTTCAATTTTTGTGAAAGATTATAATGTTTCATGAAATGTTGTGAGTTTCTCAAAAGGATTTTTTTGATGGATTAAAAAGTTTTTCAAATTATTTTGTAGTTTTATGAATGTTAAGAAAGAGGTTTTGCGAAAGTTAGTCATAAATGAATGAGAAGGAATTTCCTAGTAGTTATTTTGTGAACTGCTATTCATCAATTGGATGAAAGTGGAACTCAATGATGCACCAAATTATGTGTAAAACATATTTCTTCATGTGAGAAAAAGAAGAATATTATGAAGGATTAGTGATAAAACTTTAATTAAGAGTGAAATGAGATTTTTAATTGTAATTATTTGTAGACTAGGAGGGACAATGAGTCTGATCTAAACTTTTTAAATAGCAATGTGCTTTAGTCTATTTGGTATATAGAAACATTTCTTTTATATATTCCATAGTTATAGCCTAGTGCGGGTGAACCAAGTAATGTGTTATTTCATTTCTAATCATATATTAATATGATAAAGGGAGAGAAGAGTGTTTTTTAATAAAGAAACAAGATATAAAGGGGTTGTTTTTTTAATTTGTCATACCCTGATTCACACCGCCACTCTTGCCATTTAACCTAGGTGGGATAACATTTTCTCACATACTTTTTATATAACCCTTGATGACATTTTGATAATTTTTTTCCATTATTGGGAATTTAAGCTCACCCCTTTCTTCTGTTTCCATTCCCCAAGTGTAACCCATGGGAAGTCTATAAGGTAGCATATTTTGTTTTGATTATGGAGAAACATTGAAAGTTTTTTAGGATAATTTTCCTATGTAACTAGTCCTAAAATACACTAAACCATCAATTCTTGGTACATGTGACTATTTGTGAGAAGTAAATTTAACTTATGGAAATATTGTAAATTAATGATAGGATCATCTCACATTTTATAAAAGCTAGTTTTTAATGAAATTTTTTTAGTACATGATCCATGAGTTTGATTATAGGGAACTATATTATGTTTATGTGACATAAATCCTCAGCAACAAGAATATTTAAAAGATTCAAGAGACTTATTGAGAAACAAACCAGTTTTACTATAAAATGATTGAGATCTCATAATGATAGTGAATATTCTATTTTTTCTAAAATATCCTTAAAAACATGGAATAAGTCTTGAGTTTAGTTAAATTTACACTTCACAAAAATAAGGTGTAGATGAAAGGAATAATAATAGCCTTGTTGATACGGATAAAACCAAGTTAACTGAGAATGAATCATTAGGGTACTTCTAGATATAAGATATTACAACTACAATAACTATTAAAAATAGGTTTTTATTGAGGATATACAAAGATATAACTCTATATAGTTTTTTTAAAATAATTCAAATCTAAAATACTCTAGAGTTTTTGGGATTCTATGTTTTATTAAGAAAAAAGACTGAATCGGTGTTAAATTTGATGAAAAATATTAAGATGGAATATTTTTTAGTAATGCACCAATTGTAATTTTATATAAATTCTCTTAAAACAATCTTATTGGATAATTTATTGTAATTATGTGGTATCCTTTGAAAATTAAGATGAAATAAAAAAACTAGTTATGGATTATGATGAGGTTGATGTTTTCATAGCTGAACTAGCTGGATAGTTTGAATAAAATATCTAAATCCATGATTATAATTATAATTTCAAATTTTCAAGCGATAAGGCTATTGGTTTGTGAACCATAGAGACAAATACATCATTTAGAAATACTGTTTATACTGAGAATATCATTTAAGATCCTAATTAAAGGGTATTAATAATAAGAAAAATTGTAATAGTTGAAGACACAATTTTTTGTTGCAAAAGTTAAGCCCCACATTGTTGATGAAGTTTTTGATCAAAAAGAATATATTGAATATATGAATAAATATCTAAAAAAAATTAAAATAATGAGACATTATATATTATAACTAGGAAAAAGGGAAAACCATAATTAAGATAAAATGGATTTTTAGAAAGAAGATGAATGAAAAAGGTAAGGTTGCAAGGAATAAAGATACTTTAGTTTGTAATGTGTATTCATAAAGTAAATAATTTAAATATTGAGACTATCTAGATCTTTATTTTTATTATATAACAAATAAATTATAATGTGTAACAAAAGAATAAAAAATCATCATTTATAAATGGTGAACCACATGATGTATTTTATATAGATAAAACTAAGGTCTTTATGCTTGATGAATATGGAAGAAAGGTATTCATATTAAATAAATATCTTTATGGATTAAAACAATCCCCAAGAGCCTTTTATTTCAATATGGATGAGTATTTGAGAATAATAAAATTACAAAAAGGGAAAGGAGACACAAAATTTTATGTAAAGAAGTATAACACTACATTACTCATTGTGATTGTATTTATTGTTGATATAATCTATTATAGTAATGAAGGAAAATTATGTAATGGGTTTTCCACACAAATGAAGAAGAAATTTGAGATTTTCTTAATTAGGGATATGAAATTATTCTTGGGTTTTCAAATTACCCAAACCTCTAGTAATGTTTTTAACATCTAAGAAAAATATACTAAGGAATTATTAAAGAGTTTTGGCATGAAATAATCAAGAAGATTTTTTACACCAATTAAATTGGGTACAAAAATTAGTAATGATGATAAAGGGATGGTTTTGAATGAGAAATAATTTATAAAAATCATAGGTATTATATTATATTTGAATAACTCATATCCATATATTGTGTTTTTTGTGAAACTCTATACTTGGAACCAATCTAATCCAAAGAAGTTTCATTTTTTTCTAGCCAATAAATTTTTTGGGTATATCAAAAGTTCATCATGCTATGTTATTTTATATGATATAGAATTTGAGCTAGAATTAATACTATTTATTGATATTTAATATGTTGTCCATGTTGATGATATAAAGTTAACACAAAGAGGATAATTCTTAAATATTTAAAGATGTGTAGCATATAGTTCCAAAAAACAATCATCCATCACTTTAAGTATCACTGAATTTGAGTATGTTTCCACATTACCTGAAACCATAAAAAATATATTGATAAAGATTTAATCAGATGATATGTATGTTATTACTGAGTTCCCTCTAGTTATTTTCCATGAAAACCATAATTCAATAAATATAACTAATAATCTAGTAAAATTTTCAAGATAAATGAACATTGATATCAAATATAATTTCTTAAAGGAGAATGTGACATAAAGAATATTTAAATAGTAATTTCTTCTATCCAAGGAATTGATTACTAAATTTCTTAAATACCACTCTCAACTGAGGCTTTTGAGAAATTGATTCTAAAATGGGTGTACTACCCATCAACCAACATCAACAATGTAATATTTTGAGTTTCCCCACCTTTTCATGTTTTCTTTGGTAAAAATCGGAATATATAACTTGAAGGGGGAGAAACCCACTTGAACAAAATTTGTTAATATGTTTTTAGTTAAGTGTTGGAGAAATATTGAAAATCTACTTTAACATATCCTAAAAGAAGTATTTAATATGTTATATATTTCTGAATTAATTTATAGATAGATTTAATGTTTTATTTAATCAATATTGTTTCTACATTGAGATAGATCATATATAATTAGAGTTAATTTATTCATTTCAAATATCATTGAGGATAATGATAAAACACCTTTGGAAAAACTTTGTCCTTATTGTTAATAAAGGATAAAAATAAGACATTAAATTCTAGTTATAATGAATAGAATATCTCATAGTAAGGGTATTGAATATGAAATGAAACTAAAATGTAGCGTGTTTATAAAAAATACAAAGGGGTATATTATTGGTCCCATTGAGTAAGACTATGTATTTATTTTCAATACATGTGACTGAGTGTCAAAGCATTTGTGATGGATGAAGAGATGGATGAATGTTTTTAGAAATGTGTTTTTAGGAGTTAATCTGAGAACAATAGATTTAATATGTAATATTCCCATGTTTTAAAGAAAATCTTTAAAATAAATATTTATTTGATTTAATTAAATTGATAATGTATAGTAGATTTTTCACTATGACACACAACATCTATATGATGATATGTTATATCTCAAAGAACATACATAGAGTGCAAAAAATAATTATCTTGGGATACTTAATATCAATTGAAATGTTTCTCTACTTGTGTATGATTAATTTCAATGATATGTAAGTATAATTTAAATTTTATAAAGGATACATAAGAAGAAATTTGGATCATTAATAATAACTATGATGATACATAATATTATCCCATGAATTTTTTAATAAAATATATGATCATTCATAAGGTCTTGTAAGATTTTAAATGCATTTTAATGTGAAATGTAGGATTAAAAAAATGGTACTATGTTTTTATTAAATGAGTTAATGTCAAAATTATTATTTTTAAGTTGTTATTCAATGCGGATATTGGTATTGATATTTGAAGAAGGAAATTTCACCATTAGTTGATGCTTTGTACTACAATATTATTATTGCATATGATCATGAATACATGAAAAAGAAGAAGTCATATTTATGGAATACAGATGAAAAGAAGGTAAGATTAAAGAAATACTTAAATGAGAATTTTTTTCAATGATATTAAGAATATTTATTTTCTTAATTTGAGAATCATTGTTGGAGGCTTTATTGGGAATTTATTTTACTAGCTTTAAATATGATGATCATGTGGTCAATTTTCATGATAGTTGTAAAAGTTAAATATTAGAATATATCCTCATGATCAAAACCATGTATTTGAATAAAAATAAGGTGATTCAGATAAAGAAAAAAAATCCAATGTTGAAATAATTTTAAGAGATAGAGTGAGAATAAAATGTCCTTAAGAATATTTCAATACAAAAAAAATAAGGAATAATAATGTAATGACCCAAACTTTTAAAAATTAAATTAACTTTTTAATAAACAAATTAATTATAGAAAATAAATACAACACGTTACATTTGTTATTTTATATTATTATAAAGTATAGTTTGTCAGTGTTAAAATACCATTAAGCATCATAAGCATTAATAATAATATAACTATTCTATAATGACTGAAAATTGTTTTTTATTATTATGAAAACACTTTTAAGGAAAAAGTGAGAAACCATACATGACCTCACCACATCAAAAATTCACCACTTCACAACAAAAAATAATCCAAGAACAATGGTTGAAATAAATAATGAATACATTAGTTCATCAATACATACAAAACATAAGAACTTTAACATACCACATGAAATCATAATATTTATGAATAAAACATAGAAATCGTAAATCATTAAGGTAAGTTATGGAATCCATATCGTAATTATATTTTAGGTTTCACAGCTACATAGATAGTTACACTTGGAATACCCGTCATAGTATATTCCCTAAATCTCTTAGGATAAACATTAACTGTTACCTTCATCATGTTACCCAATGCATTGGAGTGCTATCTTGGGCTCACCAGCTCTATATTTATCATGGAACCACCCATATACATAAACAATGCACAATAAACATAACATATTCATAACACATAAAACAATTATAAAGGAAATATATCATTTCCACATTGCAATCACAATATATCATTTCAAGATATTTACATAATCAATGCTTTATCAAACCATTTTCAAAACCATATAAAACATTTAATAAAGATATTTTTGAATCAAAGTTTCCCATACCACATTGATGATTTTAAAGGAATTAATATTTTAAAACATTAATTTCCATATAAATATATCCTTAAAACCATTTTTAAAACATTGACATTAATTAGAAAGATTTATAAGAATAAATATTTAAAACATTTAAAACGATATTTTAGTTAGAATTCCTAACCAAATGAGAGACACTTGAATACAAATAATTTTGGAAGAACAGTAATAAAAACTTTATAATATCATGAAAATATTGGAATTAATGATATAATATGCCAAAGAATAGTATTAACACCATATAAAAGTGAATTGGTGTAGAACAACAATGAAGTCTCAATGGAATGTAAATTGAGATAAAATCCCATATAAAAACTATATCCTTAGATTAAGGATAAATAAATTATATAATAATGTGGGAAAAATATAAATACACTCAATATTATTGGATATTCTGTGTAAATAAATCAGTGTATATTCACACATGTTCTTTTCAAAACAAAACAAAACCAATGACTTGGATGTTTAACTCAATGAATGTAAATTGAGTTAAGATTACACTTATCAAGTTCATATCAATGACATGAGAATTTATCAATGGAGTGATTATGTTTATCAAAAGTATATTCACACAAATGGGAGTTTAAATTACAACATAAATAAATAAATAGTTATTTCACACATAATCATAGCATGACATAATTAAGAATTAGAAGATTAAACTAAGGAATAGAAATTGGGTTAAAAAGCTCCCTTACCGATTTGGTAACTTACAAAAAAACAACACATGAAAGAAGGATCATACAATGAAGAAGAAAATATACATAAATTAAAGTATATTACACAAATAATACAATCCTAGGCTTTACATACACCACACAAAATGAAATAGTGGGAAATATAGAATGAATCTCACGGGAATAAAAAGTGATATGAAAACCCCTTATCACATTGTAATCAATCGAGTCATAATACCAATAGTTAATAACCACCAAATGAATCCCAGAATAACCAGAATATAAATATAATAATGATAATATATATCAAATGGAAGTACACAATATTCGACATGGAATAAATAAGTGGTGATCAATGGAAATCTCACGCAATTAAAAGTGAGATAAGAAATCCCTTACCTCGTGTCCGACTTGACTCGTATGTCACATGTTTTTCCGGAATAATAAACTTAAAATAATTTATACTTCCTTAAGAAAAATTATCAAGTTTATTATTCTTTTTATACCACTTTTTACCTTTCTATAAAAATTATTTATTTATTTGAGTTCATATCCGGCATTTCTCGATGTTCAGAACATTAGTAAAAAATGAACATGTTATAATTACAAATTGTCCATGTGGTCAAAATTACATTATCTCCAGAATGATATTTAGGATTTAGATATCATATATATCATATATTTCTAGTGTATATGTATTTATAATATTCCATACCGTTTGGACTAATGAAAATAAACACACCGTTCATGGAGACGGTAGGCCATACGTATGCATGAACACCACTTTCATTTCTATTTTATATTTAAAGGAATGAAAACTTAAGAATACATAGGTATATTATAATTCCACTATAATATCTATGTTATTTAATTTAATTAATTCCATCATTTATATGTTTCACATATGGCATGAACGAGTCATATCACTTTGAGGGGGCGGTAGTCCGCACTACCTCAAATGAAATTATCATGTTTACCCATTATGGAAACCACAAAGGTATGATATAAATGAAAAATACAGAAGTATATATAAAATATAAATATAATATATATCACATTTAAATAAATTTCTATCTTAATGTCCACTATAAGAGGTGGTAGGAGAATATTGAACAATCATCGTTTCGAGAGGCAATAGTTCGTCGTCCATAGAAACAATATGTTCTTTACCCATTAGACTGAGGTGTGTGTAAGTGTATTTCGAATAATTCTCATAAAAACAAACTCGTATATTTAGGATACTGGTTTTTTTATAAAATAAAGTTATAAAAAGAGTTTAGAGGACAGGAGAAGTAAAATAAAAGAAAAGAACTTCAGAGAAGACGTTACCTTTAAATCGGGTAACTCCCTTTGGTTTGAACCAAAATGATTTCTTGAAGTGCCTTATACCTAAATTAATGATTATAGGTGGAAGAGAGACGTCTTGAGAGATTATTTGGGTAGAGGTTTTATGAGAAAAGGGGATTGATAGGTGTGAGTAATGAGTTAGCGGTGATGGCTTTTTATAAGGCACAGGAGGAGCACTTCAGGAAAGTTTGAAAATATTATTTTATTATATAATGATTTTCAGTTTCAAAAGGTCAAAAACTTATTAAAGTCAAATATGATATGACTTTTGATCGAAATAAAATCATAAAATAATAAATTTACATGTTTTGAATATTTTTTTAATTTTTATAATCTTATTTATTTAAATCATTCATTAATGAGGTAAACACGGCATCATTATTGTGTCATAAATAATTTTATTTCTTTTATGTATAAAAATTTTAAATAAAATTCCATGATTTATGAAATATTTTTATCTTTATAATAAATATTTATAGTAAAATATATAAATTATATAACCCACATTAATATTTTTAGCAAAATAATACATGTTTTTGATGTTTTAATTTTTACTTTAAATAAAAAGTTATTAATGTCATTATCTTACCCAAATTTCTTCCAAAGGACTAAAGTATAACCCAAGGATTTTATTGGTCGGACATGAATCATACAATGAGGTTAGGACAAGTGTTAAAATAATTTTATATTATTATAATATTATTTTTACCCTGAATTACCCTATTTAACTTTCACTGGGGTAAATAAAAGTTAAAAGTTCTTATTCACCATAAAATATTTTCTTTTTTTTGAACCACATTTTTATTACTAATAACAACCATGTATGTCGGATTTTCAAAATTCAATTCACAAAAGCAGAAAAATTTCATTCAAACGAAGAAGTTGGTTTTTTAACTACTACTCAGTGTTTTCACTATTCATCATAAAATTGAATGTTTTCAAAATAATACCAAAAATTAAGCCTAAGATATATTTGATATTTTGAATTCAAAAATGATTTCCATTTTACCAAATTCAAAACATAGAAGTTTCAATAATTAATTAAAAATTAATTCCCGTTGTCAAAACAAAAAGCGTGTTTTTAAGAAATAATAACTATCAAAAGATTGACACTTGTTTATGTCCAATTTCAAAGTAAAATTACTTCCCATGATGAAAATTGGATTAAATGGTAAAAATATAATCTAATTACACTTTAAAACCAATTAAAAAGAGAATATAGACATATAAATAAATTTTATTAAAGGCAATTTTGAATTAGAATACAATATCTTTCACTATAGATTAAAAAATGAATTTTATCAGAAAAATACCAAAAAATTTTCCCAAAGTAAATTTGGATGTCCCGATTCTAAAGAATAATTTTATTTTGTAAAATAGAACATATAAAAGTGACTAAAACTATATTTAAAGAGGGTTTACCATCAAAAGGCTGTAAATCGACCTTTTAAAGAATATTAGGGTATTTATGCTTAAAACTGTGCTAGTTCACATTTTAAGCCTCTAACTTTTATTGAATAAATTTAAAAACATTTAAAAAACATTTATAATCATATTGTAGTTAGTTCTATTCATTCCTTCCAATACAACAACAAGGCATTAACTACCATTTAAAATAATATTATATTATTATTTTTCACTATGACCCAACGTCGTGTGCAATATAAGATTTCAAAGAAACCAGTTGTTGCCTATCGGGTATTCCATCAAACATAGAATCCCATTTAAAGTAAAATTAATATCTAATTCACTAATATTAATAAATATGAAAACATTTTATTCTTTATTTACTTGGGATGTTACATCCTTCCCCCCTTTTAGAAATTGCATCCTCACAATTTTAAAAGTGGGCTTGGAAACTTCATTAAAAGTCCCACATTGAAAAAAGAGTCAATAAAACTATCACTTTAAAAGAAATAAAGTGAATTAAAAAGGTCACCTAAGATAATCCATACTAGGATTCCAAGTAGGAAAACATAGATATGGAAGAGAAACTAAGTGTCAAGTTCTAATGGAGTGTGATCGAAAACATGATTAGGAGAAAGTTAACCACTAGAAAATCAGAAACTTGTGATAGGCTAAGGGTTCGTTGGGTTCCCAGTAAGAAAAGTGAACATACCATGTTTTTGTTTTAAGTTCCTTTTATTAAAGTTTGAGAATTTATTTATTATATTGACTAAGGATATAAGTAAATATACTTTTCAAGTAGAGTTTCATCCTTTAAAAAGTTTCTACCAAAAACTAATATTTTCTCCAAATGATGAGTATTCAAGAATAATTGTACACATATGAAGTGATAGAATCAACTTCTAGAGAATCACATATCCACAAAAGATGAACTATATATTTCCCTTTTCTTTAGACATTAAAAAATAAAAAATGTTTAGTACAATATCAGATAATCCCAAAAAAGGAAAATCCTTTAAAGAAAGAAAATATTATTCCTAATCTCCAAAATTCGACAAACAATACCCAAAGTTCAAAAAATAACTTTCACTAAACAACTTTCCATAAAATTATTCAAAGTAAACCAAACTAATATTGAAAACCAAAACTCAGAAGTATTTAATCACACAGTCTTCCACAATAAATCTTAATATTCATCTCTAAATAACATCAACTACTCTTAAAGTCTCATACTGATGTGAAATTAACCTAATCACATATTTTCTATGATAGGTTAATCATTTCCATAAATAACCCAAATAGCCATAAAACATAGATTCTTCCAAAATAAAATTTCAACCATTATTCCATAAATGAAATCACATAGTATTCTATTTTCCTTAGGCATATAGTGTTTCCCCAAAAGAGAGAATGTCTTCCAAAATAACCTTTATCACTTAATCACTAAATCATTTTTCTATACCAAGGATATCCATTTGATAAAACATAAGTTCCCAAAATCAACTTATTATTGATCCATAAAATCATTTGACTAAAGGAATAACTCATACTAACAAGGGAATTCACATAGGAAAGTGGTAGGAGATGCTCCCTTGTCGCCCTTTGGTTGTGGGTTTGATTCCCATGGCCTTGCTGGACGTGACAGGTTGTCACCCATCTTATGCATTTTCTTTTTGATAAACTTCAAAAAATAACCCTAACATATTTTAACCTCAAAGTTTGTCTTATACGTATAATTTTCATCTCAAATAATTAATACCTCAACATCTTAATGAATACTTATATATATTGTCATTTTTTTTATTTCACTTCCATATGATAAAATAAAACTATTACCAAAAGAAAGAACATCATACCTTGATCATGGTGTCCACATGGTTTCATCATCATCTTGTTCACACAGGTAGAAGGTCCATCCATTGCAACAATGATTTAGAGATCCTTGAAAATCATTTGATTCCTTCATTCAAATACACCGTGTACAACATGGGTCATATGGGTGTTTTCAGAAAAATAGTTTCAGAAAATAATCTTGTATAGCATATAATTTCAAAACATATGATAAAACTTAATTTTTATAAAACAATCAGACTCATTTTGAGATGAAACATTCAATCAATTGTCCTTTTAAAATACCACAAGTATGTGCTGAAAAAATATAATTTAAAAGAAAATATAAATAGGTTTCACAAGGGTCTCCTTCATTAACACATTTTTCAAAATCATAATATGCTTCAAAATTATGTGAGAAGGTAAAATATTTGAAAATTCCATGATAATATTAAAAATTCTTGAAAATATGAAAATATTGAGAAAATGGGATTTGATTAAATATAACCCATGATCCACGATGGTATCAAGGTATAATAGAGGTTTTGATATCTAAAACAATTTCTTGCAAGTGAGTTGTATGTTAGAAAATGTTTCATAATTATCTGGGCATGACTTTCCAATAATTATTTAAATCAAGCCATCAGGAAGTGATAGGAATTTCATTTGAGATCCTTCTCCTTCCATTTGTAACAAACTCTCCTTGATCTGAAAAAGTTAAAATATAATGTTTAACTTAAAGAGTAGACATAAAGACTAACCATGTGTCTAACAAAAACTCATAATCCCTAAATTTGTCTAAAACGACCTCTTATACCAACTATAAGGCCCCAAACTTAATCATTACATAATCTTGAATTAAGTTAGTAAGTAAAATTGAGGATATTTTCAGGTTTAGATTTTTATAGAATTAGGCCATAACTATTACATTACATTTCAAAAATTACAAAGTAGACACTTCTACTTAGTATCCATTTTTTTCATAAAATAATTTTTTTTAAAAGAAAACAATAATTCTTTTCTTAATATAAATATTATTGAGTTCTTCTATCCTCTTACCATACCTTATAACCTATTAAAAACTTTTCAAAAACTTGGTATGAGCATAAAAATCTCAGTAAGGGTTATAAAATAATGAAAGAAAAAACTAGTTCATCAATACATACAAAACATAAGCTCTTTAACATACCTCTTGAAATCATAATATTTATGAATAACACATAGAAATCATAAATCCTAAAGGTAACTTATGGAATCAAAATCATACTTACATTGTAGCTTTCACGACTACATAGGGAGTTTCACTTGGAATACCCATCACAGTATATTCCATAAATCTCTTAGGAGAAACAGTAATGTTTACCTCTGTCACATTACCCAATGCATTGGAGAGCTATCTTGGGATCACCGGACCTAGGTTTATCTTGGAACCACCCATATACGTAAACAATTCCCAATAACCATAAAATATTCTTAACACATAAAACTAGCATAAAGAAAAGATAACATTTCCACATTACAATCACAATATATAATTTCAATATATTGACATAATCAATGTTTTATCAAACCATTTTCAAAACCATTTAAAACATTTAATAAAGATATTTTTGAATCAAAGTGTCCCATACCACATTGAATCTTTTAAAAAAATTAAAATTTTAAAACATTAATGTCCATATAAATAAATCCTTAAAACCATATTTAAAACATGGACATTAATTAGAAATATTTATAAGATTAAATCTTTAAAACATTTAAAATGATATTTTAGTTAAAGAGTCCCTAACCAAATGAGAGATGATTGAATGAAAATAATTGGGGAATAGAATTAATTGAAACTTTATAATATCGTGAAAATAAATGGATTCATGATATAATATTCCAAAGGATAGTATTAACACCATATAAAATTGAATTGGTGCATAACAACAATGAAGTCTCAATGGAATGTAAATTGTGACGAAATCCCTTATAAAAACTTTATCATTAGGTTAATGATAAATAAATTACATAAAAATGTGTGAGAGATATAAATACACTCAATATGATTGGATATTCAGTGTAAATAAATCAGAGGACATTCACACATGTTATTTTTAAACCAAAACCAAAGACTTGGAAGTTTAACTTAATTAATGGAAATTGAGTTAAGATTACCCTTATCAAGTTCATATCAATGAAATGAGAATTTATCAATGGAGTGATTATGTGTATCAAATGTATATCCACAATAGGGGAGTGGAAATTATAACAATAAATAAACAAAAAGTGATTCCACACATAATCATAGCATGACATAATTAATAATTAGAAGATTAACCCAAGGAATGGAAATTAGGTTAAAAAGTTCCCTTACCGATTTGGTAACTTACAAAACATACACAAAATGAAAGAAGGATCATACAAATAACATGTAAATACCCATATATTAATGTATATTAGACAAATAATACAATCATGTGCAGTACATACACTACACAAAATGAGACAGTGGCAAATATATCATGAATCTCACGAGAATAAAAAGTGAGATGAAAACCCCTTACCACGTTGTAATCAATCAAGTCATAAGAAAAAATGTTAATAACCACCAAATTATACATATAATACCATAAATAGAAATATAATAATGATAATATATATCAAATGGCAGTACACAATACACCACATGCAATAAATAAGTGGTGAACACTGGAAATATCACGAAATTAAAAGTGAGATATGAAACCCCTTACCTTGTGTCTGACTTGACTCGTATGTTACGTGTTCTTCATGAATAATAAACTTAAGTTAATTAATAATTCCTTAAGAAACTTTTTCAATTTTATTATTCCTTTCAAATCACTTATTACTTTTCTATAACAATTAGTTAATTATATGAGTTCATATTGGACATTTTTCCGATGTTCAGAACTTTGGTAAAAAATGAACTAGTTATAATTACAAATTGTCCATGTGGTAAAAATTCCATTATCTCCAGAATTATATTAATTATTTATATATCATATATATCATATATATGTAGTGTATATGTATTTATAATATTCCATATTATTTGGAGTTAAGAAATGAAACACGCCGTTCTTGGAGACGGTAAGCTGTACGTACGCATGAACATTACTTTCATTTATATTTTTTATTTAAAGGAATGAAATAATAATAATAAATAGTTATATTATAATTACATTATAATATATATGTTATTTAATTTAATTAACTCTATTCTTTATACATTTTACATATGGCATGAACGAGTCATATCACTTTGAGGGAGCGATAGTCCGTACTTCCTCAAATGAAATTATTATACTTACTCATTATGGAAACCATAAAGGTATGATATAAATGAAAAATACAGAAGTATAGAGACAATATAAATATAATATATATATCATGTAAATAAATTTCCATCTTAATGGATACCAGAAGAGGTGGTAGGAAAAGATTGAACAATCATCGTTTCGTGAGGCAGTAGTTCACAGTCCAGAGAAACAATATGTTCTTTACCCATTAGACGGTGGTGTGTGTAAGTGTAGTTAGAATCCTTCTCATAAAAACAACCTATTATATTGAGGATACTGGTAGTATTATAAAATAAAGTAAAAAAAATATTTTATGGGGTTGGAGAAATAAAATAAAATAAAATAACTTAATAGAAGGTGTTACCTTTAAATCGGGTAACTCCCTTTGGTTTGAATAAAAAATGATTTCTTGAATTACTTTCTGCCTAATGTAAGGCTTCTAGGTGGAAGAGAGGGGTCTTGAGAAATTATTTGGGCAGTGTTTTGACGATACAAGGTACTTGAGAGGTGTGAGTAATGGGTTAGAGGTGATGGATTTTTATAAGGGGGAGGATGGGCTATTTAGGAATGTTTGAAAATATTATTTTATTATATAAATATTTTCAGTTTCTAAAGGTCCAAAACTTATTAAAGTATAATATAAGATGATTATTTTTCTAAATAACATCATCCAATAATAATTGTACTAGTTTTGGATATTTTTTTTGTTTTTATAATCCTATTTATTTAAATCATTCATTAATGAGGTAAACACGACATCATTATTGTGTCATAAATAATTTTATTTATTTGATGTCTAAAAATTATAAATAAAATACCATGATGTAGGAAATATTATTATATTTATATGAAATATTTATATTCAAATATATAAATTATATAACCCTACATTAAAATTGTTTTATCAAAACAATACATGTTTATGATGTTTTTTATTTTTACTTTAAATAAAAAGTTATTAATGTCATTATCTTACCCAAATGGCTTTAAAAAGCCAAAAGTATAACCCAAAGATTTTATTGGTGGACCATGACTCATCCAATAAGGCTAGTACAAGTGTTAAGGTAATTTTATATTATTATAATATAATTTTTACCTTGAATTACCCTATTTACCTTTAACCGTGGTAAATAAAAGTCAAAAGTTACTATTCATCAAGAAATATTTTCATCTTATTGAACAAAAATTTACATACTGATAAAAAACATGTATGTTGGATTTTTGAAATTCAATTCACATAAGTGGAAAAAATTCATTTAAATGAAGAAGTCAGTTTTTTAATTACTACTCAGTGTTTTCACTATTCATAAATTTTTTTTGGTTTTTAGAAAAATATCAAAAATTTTGCCTAAGATATATTTGATATTCCGAATTAAAAAATGATACCTATTTTACCAAATTAAGATCATAGAAGTTGCATTAATTAATTTAAAATTAATTCCCATTTTCAAAACAGAAAGTGTGTTTTTAAGAAATAATTACTATCATAAGATTGACACTTTTTTATGTCCAATTTCAATGTGAAATTAATTCCAATGAAGAAAATTGGATTAAATAGTTGAAATATAATCTAATTAAACTTTAAAAATAATTAAAATTATAATCTAACGATATAAATAAATTATATTAAAATGAATTTTTGAATTAAAATCAATTATTTTTCACCATTCATTAAAAAATAAATTTCATCAGAAAAACCCCAAATTTACCCAAAGTATATTTTGATGTCCTGATTCTAAAGAATAATTTTATTTTGTCAAATAGAACATATAAAAGTGGCCAAAACAAGATTTAAAGATGGTTCTTTATCAAAAGGTGGTAAATCGACCTTTTAAATAATATTAGAGTATTTATGCTTAAAAGTGGATTCATTCACATTTTAAGCCTCTAAATTTTATTTGATAAGTGTAAAAACATTTAAAAAACATGTATAATCATATTTTTTTATTTCTATTTATTCCCACCAATAAAACAGCTAGGCGTTATGGATGAATGTGTGAGTTTTCATGAATTTGGCCAAACTGTGAGCCCAATTCCAAATTTAAAAATTAATTTGGATTCCTTTATAACTCCTTCAATTTTTAACATTTTTCATATTTTACAATTAATTATTGTCATCCCCTGACCTATTAACACCACCATATTAATTTGGACCATTTTGGAATCCATAATCATGGTTGATATGAGTTTTTATTTAAGGGTTTGAGCCTGCCCAAAAGCCCATTTTCAGCATTAAAAATAAATTTTAATTCTTTAATATATCATTCAATATTTGCGTTTTTAGGTGATTCGAAATCTCACCCGAGCCCACTTACGTAAGGCGCACCCCGATTCTATCCTCCCACAATTTGGAGCTCAAAAGAATCACGAAATTGGTCAAAATGTCTCTGGATATCAGAAATCGCCCAAATTTGGAGAGGGAAAATGATCCTTTCATAACTCCTTCTATGTTTACTATTTTGTCCCCATTCCAGTTCTTACATGATATCCTTATCCTTTTTCGAAAATAACTTGAATGGTTGGAGGTTTTGAAATTCACATACTGGTGGAATTTGGGTCGTTTTATTCAATATTGTTTAGAGTAAGTATTTCTCTCATCAATTTCTTCGTTCTCCCTAGGGTTTCCTCCCACTTTCATTATGTTCTAAAATGTCCAGAATCTAGGGTTCGAACCTATGGTTTGATTGGTGTATTTTTGGTTAAATATTGTGGTCTAGGACTGGATTTATCATCCTTGTGATGCGGCGGTGGTGCAGTTGATGTTTCACACCAAGTTCTGAGGGATTCGACACTTCTGGTAGGTGGTTCCATGTGTAAAAAATTATTGATGAGTTATATTGCTGTATTTACTCATTTTTAATATTCATAATATGTTGGGTGTGGTGCGAAAACTTTTTACGATTGATTTGGTTAAGTGTTTAATCATATAGTTTCATTTTAACTTGAAATTGGGTGTTTTCATGTGTTACTCGTGGGGTATTATTTGGGTGTATTTTACAACCTATGGAATTGGTTTACTAAATCTTGTTTGTCATGAAAATTCTGGTTTGGTAATTTATTAGTGTCTTGTGGGCCTAAAAAAAGGTTTTTGAATAGGTTTTATGTGTAAAACATTGTTATACTTCTTGAGATCATTTTATGAAAATGTGTGTTTTCATTTGGATCTTTTGTAGTATTATTCAAGGTGATTTTATAAAAGTTGAAACTGGTTTTTATAAATGTCTATAGTGCTTAAAATTCTGTTTTGGATATAAATTGGTATGGTTTTTGGTCTAAAATGGGGGTTTGAAATTGGTTTTGTGTGCAATTCACATTTACACCACTTAGGTTCTTTTTATGAAAATTGTAAATGTTTTAGTTGGTTAAACAAAGTGGGAAAAGGGTGCATATGTACTTTTTGGTATGTGTGTTCACCTATTAAGGGGTTTTGAAAGGTGAAGTGATTTTTTAGAATGTAAAACATTTTTAGGATGTTTTGTAAATTTCTGAAATGTTTTATTAAATTGTGATGTTGGAGCGAAACTTGTTTGTAGTCTGTTTCATGTAAGTTTGAGGATAAAATTATTTTTATGGTAAAAAGGGTATTATATAACAAGGGAGTGGTCTGTTATGAGAGTTTTAATATATTATAATAGTTTTATAAAATTGTTTAATGGATTTGTGGTAGTGTTAAAGAAATGTGAAAAGTGTTGTGGGCTATTTTGGGTTGAGTCGGATTTCAAAAGCAATTTGAATGAAAAGTGGAATTTTGTGACTTGTGTTGTATACATGTGGGATGTTTGGTGAATTTATTATTTTGAAATGATATTTTCAGGTGAAAAGTATATTCATTGACTTTTTGAACTTGTTTGAGCACAAAGGGAAAACCCGAGTATCTGGGTGGGTGGACGCATACTAGTATACTAGTGAATCCGTGGGGTTTGGCCTCAGTTTCACTTAGCATGATTGACGCTTACAACTCTAACTAAACAATAATGATGATGATTGGGGACCACTAGGTTATGGGTATGTTCCCTACTAGTGGATCGTGCATGAGAACAAATATTTGTGATGGATAGCTAGTGCCTAGGGGTTATTTCCCATTGCTTGTGCTCAGAAGATATTTTGTGCTTACTATCCGCATATGGGATGAGTGGATGGAAAAATTCAGTAGCTTTGGTATTTATTTTAAATGTGTTTATTCTTTAAATTAGCCCACCTGAAACTGTTTTTATTTAATGTTGCATATTTTATAAAGTGTAACTAGCATTTCATGTTTTTGAAACCTTGCTTGCTTTTCATCATTAAATGTTTATCACATGGAATCTATTAGTGGTGGTATCCTATTGGGATTTGTCTCACACCCTACTTACACCCTTGGGTGTATGTAGACTTGGTTATTTTTGTTGTCATAGGTTGGTTATAGTTTTTAGTTCCAGTGGTTCGGGTTTCTAGCAAGTCCTTGGTGGTGAAGTCTTGTGGAGATGGATTGAGGGAGGTGCCCCTTGCCATGAGGGTTCTTGGGATAATCCATTTTGGTTTTTTATATTTGTTATAGTCTTGTTGGTTTGTTTTAAAATATGTAACTCAGTTTTGATTTTTTGTAAATGATTGTTTGGATTGAAAAATCCAGATTCGTTTTATTGGATTCTTTTGTTGTTTTAAGTTTATAAACTCGGGTAAATCATTCCCAATTTTTATTTTATGATACCCAGGCACTTGTACCAGCCCGTGGGGATCGGGAACGCCCTTTGGGTCTTGTCATGGGTCGGTTTTGGTGCCAGGTTTATTTATGACCAGATTCAGTTTGTGACATTATTATTTTTCAGTACAACCCAACATTGTGTGCAATGTAAGATTTCAAAGAAACTCATTGTTGCGTATCGGGTATGCCGTCAATAAAAGCATCTCCTTAAAGTAAAATTATTATTTAATTCAAAAATATTAATAAATATGAAAATTTATTATTCTTTATTTACTCGGGATGTTACACCTATTGAGATCTCTAATTCTTCACCCTTCTAGGATTTTCTCACAGTGGCGATACTTCCTCTATCATGTAGGTTTTTCACCTCTCCCATGCTTCTACAGATTGTTTCATATTCTCTCAAAGATTAACTTTACCTATTTATAGTTTTATTTCCCCTATACTCATTTAATTTCTTATATGTCCTAGAAAATATTTCCACCTACTTCAAATGAGTGGATTTGAGCACCATTCTTATTCAGTTCCCTTGTTTCAGTTATTGGCTAAGAGGAAAAACCACCAGTGACAACCTTCTTTTTGGGTGATTTAGGTTACATTCCTAATAATTATTTTAGGGCTAGGTAGTGATACTTCTACCCAAAATGAAAATGGCCTCCTTTCCTTATACTTATGGTTACTAGGTGTCTCAGTAATGTTTTCTCTATCATTATAGGTTTTTTGAGAGATAATTTGGGTTTCATTGATTTTTTTCAAGGGCGAGGTTTATGAGGTTCCATGGTTCCAAATGAAGGGGTTATCAGTCCCATTTTAGATTGTTTCTTGATATTTCAGACATAATTTTCTTCAAATATTATATTTTTATCTATTATTCACCCCACACCGTGTTGGTCTGGTGTGGTATTTTTAAGGAGGTATTGTGATGTGTTTTTGAATCAAATATCTCTATTCTAGGAGGTATTTAAAGAGGGATTCATTCCTTCCTTTTAGATTCTGATGGTGTTGTTTGACTGTGTTCTTTCTACTCATTTTAGTCAAGATTATTTGGCCCAATATTTATCCCATGAAGGTTTTGAAGGTTATAAATTTTGTGGTCATTGAATACTTTTATTTCTGTGTTTTTTAGTTCTTAGCATTGGAGCATTGGTTGAAGGTTTACACTGATCAATGGTTATTTGGGTGAATGTATTATGGATTGTTTATGGTGAATGATTTTCTATGTTTTGGGTGTTTCTTGGTTCAATTACTTGTCAATTGGTTTCTAATGGCTTGTAATATCTTGTGGCATTTCTTATTGTGGTGATTTTTTTATCTTTTTTATTTTATTATGAAGTTTACTTATTGAGTTAATGGGGTTTGGGAATGGTGGTCGATCAATCTCTATTTAAGGTTTTTGATCAGGGAATAGCTCATTTTAGGTATAATGGTGGGTGATCAACCATGTTATGGTGAATAGATGTGATGGTGACCAAGATTTTATGTATCCTTGGTTGATGTGTCTGATGCCTCATAACCTAAGGTGATTTGAATTAATTTTAAATTTGTGGTGTGGCCTAAACATAGAGACATTGATATTGTTGGAATTTTTAATTTGGTACTTTGAATTTGTGAGTTTCCCACTCAACCATTAAAATTGGTTTTAAAAAAATATTCGGAAGGATAATATATAATTGAAAAATAAGGAAGGAGTGATTTCCTCGACCAGTGTGACCCTACACTATAAATCAAATTTATCAGAGATTCTAAGGGAGATGGTATCACTAGGATTTTCCCTGACCAAAAAAAAGATAATGTTAAACAAAAAAAATTAAAGACAAATTGTTTACATGATAAGTTCAATCTTATCGAGATCATGATCCAATCCATGTTCATTAAAGAACAATAAGAAAGTAACACCATCTAACCCCATACCCTTATAGTGTAAAATAGTGTAATAAGACATTATGTATATAGAACATTAGAGTATAAATTTATATATTTTATTTTAAATAAAATAATTTCTAAATTTCTTCCTTTTCATTTTTACTTTATATACGTAATTATATAATGATTTTAATAAAAATTATATTTTTATATTAGGAAAACAAAATTACATTTTTTAGAAATATATATTTTTAATTAAAATAATATTTTTGATAAAATCAATAATTTTATAATAAATTTTATTTTTAACATATATTATTTTTATGGTTTTAGTTATTAGACTAATAAAATATTGAAAACCAATCCATTTTGGAAGAAACCATGGGATAAAATCATTATAAGGTTTTTGGTTTTGATTACTTTATTACTTAGAGTACAAAATCTATGTTTAGAAATTAATAAAGAATTACGCTTTATTTTTCTATAAATATCCACCCAACTGCCCATTACTATTCACAAAAAACCCATTTAGCATTAGGTTAGTCTCATTATCCATCACTAAATCCTTCATAAGGTTTTAAAAATCCCATAATAATATTATCCCAAGATTTTAGAAGCACCCTTTCAAGGTAAGGGATTCTATACTCTTCTTTATTATTCCAGTAATTTCTTTGTACTGATCCTTTTTATTTTTAATTGTTCATGTTGTAATTTTTTTATATATCCCATTACCATCCTTATGATTTTCATGTAACTAGAGAACACATTTCACTCTCATTAATTTCTTCTATGAATTTTTATGTACACTCATTATGTCGCTGAAATTATCCTATAATTTCCCATGCCATACTTTTATATTTTTAATACGCATCCCCATTTCCACTCATGGGAATTCCTATAGATGTACCTATCATTCAATTATTTGGTAATTCGATGTATGTAACCTACACTCCTTAATCAAGGGATTAAATGTGATGAAATAAATTCTTATATTTTATGATCTATATTGCACACTTTTTCATGTATGTAATATGAATGTGATGGGTGGGCCTATAACGACCCAAATATTATTAAATGAAACTCTCATTTTGAATGAATAAATACCATATTTAGAAATGTATTAATTGAAAAAATATGCACTTCTTTGGTTATTTTGGAAAAATATAAAATATAAATTTTTAGTATTAAAACTATATTAATAATCATAACTATTGATAAAATATATTTTGTATAGTGATTGTTTAGATTAGTTGATATTATGTGCTTTTAGAAAATCTAATAGACATAGATAGAAGAAGAAATTCCCTTGAATAGAAGGATAATACCCTATGAATCCCATTTATCAGAGATTCCAAGAGAGAAAACATCACTGAACATTGTCCTTGACCAAGCCCAATATTAGATTCAACAATTGAAATAGGAGTAAAACTATATATGGGAGAAGTTCAATCATATCTAGATCATATCCAAAACCATGTTCACTGAACTACCCTAAGAAAGTACCCCCATCTCACACCTTAACCTTAGGGCGTTGACTGATTTAATAAAGGGTTATGTATCTATACCTTAGAAGTATGAGTTTTTATATTTTATTTTAAATAAAATAATTATTTTATTTATCCATTTTTATTATTACTTTATAAATGATTATATAATGTGTTTTATAAAATTTAGATTTTGATATGAAGAAATCAGAATTGTATTTCTGGGAAATATATAGTTTCCATTAAGATATTTTTTTTAAAATTCAATAATATTTTTAATTAAAAGGTATTTTAATAAAATTTTATCTTTAAATAATATTTATTGAAATATAAAGTATAACATAATTTAATAAATTCCAATGTAATTTTTATAAGGACCAGAACATTGTTTGTGTTGTAAAAGCTCACATTTTACATTAAATAAATATTTCATAAAAGATTAAATTTTCATATTTAGAAAATTATTTTTGGTAAAATAAATATTGTTTTTTAAATCATCATGTTGAATTTATTCAATGGTGAATTTTTTATAATTTTTTTAGGAAGTCAAATTTTTAAGTTAAAATCAAATACTATATAAATATATGGTCTATATTATGAAATCATAATAGTCCAACAATTATATAATAAATTGTATAAAATGAATCCATGAACAAAAATATGTTTTCCATTTAAAATAATATATTTTTTATGTTATTTAATTAATTTTATAAACCTTTAATAAATCCTCCAAAATCTATATTTTATTTTAATTTTTTAAAATCAATTCTTTTTGAACATGACTCACTTCAACATCCCCAATTTTATTATTTCAATATTTTCATAGCTTTCCCTTATAAAATATTTAAAATTACTCCTTATTAATAAAACCCATGGGGAAAACCATGGGAAGCATAATGGTTTTGATTATTTTGTTTTACAGAGTCCAAAATGTAAGTTTAGAAATTAATAAAGAATTTCTATTTCTTTTTCTATAAATATCCAACAAACCTCCAAATCCTCTTCACTCAAAAAAACCTCCATTATGTTTCTTATATCTTAATAATCTCATACCAAGATATTAGAAGCGCCATACAAAGGTATGTTATTCTCTTTATCCTCATCTTTATTAAAAGCCTTTCTTTTAATTATTCCTTTATATTTTCAATTTTTCATGTTGTAATATGTTTATAAACCTCCATTTACTATAATTATGATTCCCAGGTAATGATAATCAACCTTTCACTCTCATTAAACCATTCCATGAATTTTTATGTACATCTATTATACTATCAACATTATATCATGATATTTCATCCCAAACATTTGTGTTGTTTATACCCATCCTTATTTCCACTTAAGGGTTTTCACCTAGATGTGGCTATCCTTCATTGATTTGGGACTCCCATGTATGTAACTCACACTCTTTAATGATGTTATTGAATGTAATGAAAGACATTCCTATGTTATATGATCTATAAATCACACAAATGTGTGTAAATTATATGAATGTGATGGGTGGGACCTGAATTATATATCCCTCAAATTAATTGGGTATTTTTTTATCTCAGAGATAACATTTATTGTGAAAGGGAGGTTATTCTAAGCACAATATGTGATTAAATATTGAATGTTATCCTTGAATTATTCTTATTATTTCATATTTTATGTTTTCCCCACATTCCTATATTTCCTTGATGTTATCATATTATATCATGATTCAATGTTCACATTTATGTTTCTCACCCATTTAATGTCCCCGGGATATGCCTCTTTACTGACATGTATTAATTTCAACATTTTTTCTTTGATTATTCCCTTACTATGATTTATTTATAACCCCTTTTTTATATGAGTCCTTAGCTTATCCTGTACAATATTATAATATTGATGGATTTTAAAGGCATGCTGTAGAGTTTTTAAATATTTTTTTGTATCCCAATTTATAGAATTTTTTTTATAAATCTAATTATGAAAATACATTAGTCCAATTGATCCTTTTTGGATTGTATTATGTGTATATTTATGTAACAAATCATTAAATAATGTGTATATATGATGTGGGTTTTCATAGGGCCAACAATTTTATACCCCTCTAATGCATTGAGTAATATTTTTATCTCACGAGATACATGTATGGTGCATGGATGGTTATCCCAAGTACACTATGTTATGATTTATCGAAGGTTAGAATTGACTTATTCTTATGGTGTCATGTTTTATGTTGTTTACAAATTCCTATGATGTATTGAAGTTATTATATTATACCATGCTTTGATGATCATAATTATTATTTGAACTTATCTATTTCATCATATTATGCCTCTAGATTCACATTTATTTCATTACTTCAATTTATGATTTGATTATTACCTTATTGGGTTTTATAGATGACCCCTTTCTTATACATGTCCCTTGGTTATCCCGTATAGTTTTAGAAGATCAATGAAATTTAAGTGAATTTTATAGAATTTAAAATAATATCATTGTATCCTTGTTTCAAATTATGATGATATGTATTTAATTACCCAAATACACTATTTCACTTGATCTTTTGGGATTTTATTATGTGTATATTTATAAAAAATCATGAAATAAAGTGTTTAGAAAATATGGATTGTCATAGTTAGTATCAAGTAATGTTTTAGTTATCTTTGGGGATCAAGATTAGAAAACCTTAGTGAAAAGAATTTGGATAAAACTAAACATAGGAAAAATACCCTAAATTTTTTTAAGTATAAAGGGAGTGGTTTCAAAAAATTAAATCCATTTCTAGATATTAAATTGGATGTGGATCTGGTACAGTTGTACCTAGAAGTAATAACACCAAAAGGGTGCATTGGGTGTTTACATAATCATCACCTGGTTCATGATAGAGAGGACTTTCTTCAAACCTATTTTAAAACTCTCTGGGATTATGATTTTGTTAATTCAAAATATCTTTATATACCATTATAAAGTAAAAATAATAATTATGAAAATTAATTTTAGGAAATAGAAAGTGAATAACTTAGACAAAAAACTATAAATTCTTAAGGGATGTAATATATGTCATTTATGAGCTATCCCTTCAATATTTTCAATTTTCCTTTTATGTGTTTAATAGTTTGAAAATTCTCATCCATAATTTTCCCAATATTTTGTTCAATGAATGAAAATAGGAGGAATTGAGTTAACAACCAATGTGATGGGTTCTATGATTACTAGAAATATGCGATACTCAACCCTATGGGAGTTAGAGTCAAGAAATTCATTAAAATACTTACTCTCTTAACTTAAGTTTCAAATAGAAACTTGAATCAGGGTAAAAACCCACATCCCAATAAGAAAGTGAAAGTTTCAATTGAGACATTTATGTGATAATGGACTCCAAATATTTGTGTATAATTTGATCCCTTAATCACAAAACAATGGATCAAATCCATTGATAATTTATTCTCTATCGTTTAATTCTCTAACCAACTGGAGGTCTTGTTGGGTGTTTATCAAATTGAGGTAGAATCTGATCATTGGTGTATGTTAATTAAGAATTTGATGATTGAGGAATAAATCAAATCAATGGAGTGGAAAGAATTCAAGGTTTTTTTTCAATAAATATTTTCCTCACACTCTTCAAAATAAGATAGAGATGGAGTTTTTTGGACTCATGAAAAAGGATAATGAATCCATCAGGGAATACGAGGAAAAGTTTACAAGACTTTCATGATATCCCTCATGATTTTTTGTTGGTCCCAAAATAATTGTTAATTGTTTATTTAGTGGGATAAAAATGAATCTAAAAATATCTTTGCTGAATCAGGAATTTGAAATATATTAATAAATTGTCTTACATTACCCCAATGTTGAGATAGAGATCATAAAATCTCAAGTTCGTCTTGGGCTGAAGATAGGAAAGAGGTAATAGAGTTTAATTCTGGCGGGGAGATGAAGAAATGTTATGGTGGAAATAAATTAAAACACCCTACTTCTTAAAAGCATGTACGAAATCATCTAAAAAATTTCATGAATGTGATAAGAAAATTATTTAGGTGTGGTAAGAAGGGGCACCAAGATAGTTAATTATGATGGGATAAACCCCCCGATGTGATAGAAGAAAGAATGCCCTAGTAAATCCTTATCCTATTGTCTAATTCTAAAACTTCAAGGAGTTAGGTTACTATATAGACTAATTCACTAAGATAGGGGTTGTTGAAGATAACTCATGACAAAAACCTCTAAGGCCTTGTGAGAAAGGGTGAGAATATTCCATAACAAATGCTAAGGTGGATCTTGAAAATGAATTGGTGAAAAGGATTATAACTATTCAGTAAAAAATTGTGAACATACTATTTGATTATGGTTCTATATATTCTTTTATATCATGAAAGTTTTGTATAATAACTCAAACACCACATCAAAACATGAATGTTGAGTTATCAGTGAAAATTGAAAGTTGGGAAATTACTGAATACCAAATATATATATTCTTCCAAATCATTATTTATTGGATAATTTTTCCATCAGACGTTGTGATATTCCCTTTATTAGTATCCAATGCTATCCTGTGTATAGATTGGATTTCCTTATAAAGTACCAACATAAATTTTTAGGATAATAAAATCACCCTCCATATCATGAATCACCCTTTAATTATATATAAGCATAAGGATGAGGATGAATATATTTTTGAATGATCATATCAAGAATGAATATTATTTCTTAATAAGAGAGAATATCTATCCAAAATTTATACCAAGGAAAATACTATCCTTGATGAAATTCCCATTTTCAGGTAATATGATGATGTTTTTGTTCAAATAAATTGACTGCTCTTCTTCCTAACTGTGGGGTTGAGTTATCAATCAAACTTATACCCATAGTTTTCCAATATCCAACACCCCATATATAATATCCACTTTTGAACTTTAATATACAAAAAAGAAACTATACGAGAAGCTTTATAATGGGTTTATATGCCCAAGTGCTTCACTGCGGGGTGTTCTGATCCTTTTTTTTCAAGAATAAGGATGGGTTAGTATACATATTAATTGATTATCTTGATCTCTACAATATAATAATATATAATAAGTATCCTATGCCACACATTAATAACTTTTTTAATCAACTACATGGAGCCCAATACTTTTCAAATGTGGGTATTTAATTATGATATTATCAAGTAAAGGGGAAGAAGGAATATATCCCCAAGAATACTTTTTGTACAAGGTGTAGGCACTATGAGTTCATAGTGATTCCATTTGGACTCACCAATTCCATATATATCATTATGGACTTAATAAATATATTTTTTGGGGATTAAATTGATAAATTTACGGTATTGTCTATATAATATATTCTTGTCTACTCCAAAAGCAACGAGAAACAGGAGGAGAATCTGAATATTATACTAAAGACATTGGAAAAGAAAAATTTATGTGTGAAATATAATAAATTCAAGATTTTAATAGATAATTTAATATTCCTTTGGAATATTATCATTATAAAAGGGATATATAGGTATACTCAAAAGATACATAAATTGAATAATAGCCCCAAAAAATAGTTGCGATAAAGATATATAATGTATTTGGATTACCTGGGTACTAATGTTAACTTGTGAGAAACTTATCAGGATTTTAAAACTCAATAACCAAGATAAATTAGAAAGGGGTGAAGTTTTTCTAGAAGAATGAATGTGATTATATGTTTAAAGTGTTAATAAGTGGCTAATCATTTAACCTATTCTCATGTTACCAATCAGCGAGGAATGATTTATGATCTATAATGGTTCATCAAAAAAAGTATTGGGTTATGTAATCATGAAAAATGATAAAGTGGTACCTTATAACTCCCTTTAATTAAAGATCCGTGTAGAGAACTACCCAACACATGATCTATAATTGTCTATAGTGATATTAAAATTGAATATTTGGATATATTTTCTATAATGGGAAAAGTTTAATATATATACAGATCATAAAATCCTTAAGTATATATTTACAAAAAAGGAGGTCAATATTAACCAATGATGGTTATTAGATATGATAAATCATTATGAATATTCAATCCATTATCATCATGGGAAGTTGAATAAATATTTATATGCTATGATTATAAAAGACCAATTAACCATATGAATGATGATAATTTAAAGGGATATAATCACATTATACATGTAAATAAATGGAAATAGAAATCATAAAAGTAACATTATTATACCTTTCTCAAATAACTTCTGAACCATAAATTCATGAAAGGATTAAAGGGTCCCAAAAAAATGATAAGGAGGTACAAAAAAAGGAATCGGATTTTATAGAGTTCAACTTTATTAAATATTGAGTTACAAGGTTTGAAACCCAAATACATATCCTATCCAAACTATAACTAAAGATGGAACTTCTAAATAATACACATATACCATCCTTCTCTATTAATCCAAGAAGCAGTAAAATGAATAGATATCTACATAAAAACTTATGGTAGGATATGATGGAGAGGGAGTTGAAGAACTTATATCTCAATGCTTAGTGTACTAATAATTCAAGTTTGAATGACATACATATAATGGTATGAGGCTAACATTAACCATATTAGTATGAAAATGAAAAAACATAACCATGGATTTCATCATAGGACTCCCCTCGATATATAATTGAAATAATTCCATTTGGTTGATAGTTTTTCAATATATAAAGTTAGTGCATTTCATTTCTATCAAGGAAGATTTCTCTATGGACCAACTCAATAAGATATACAAAATAAAATTGGTATGATTTCATGGGGTACCAATATTTTTTGTATCTGACCTATATCACAGGTTTTCCTCAAGGTTCTAGAGTATCCTATAGAAAATATTGGATATTGAGATGAGTTTTAGTATTTCTAATCTAACTCTGATAGATGGTTAGTTTGTGAGATGTATTTAAAATCTATAGGATATTTTGAGATCTTGTTCAATGGATTTAAAAATATGTTGGTGTCAACACCATCCCAAAGTGGGATTCTCATATAATAAAATTTTATATTCTAGAATTGAAATGACACCTTAAATAATGATATGTATCATAAGAGGTATCATAATTCAAAATGGTGGGATGAATTTTGGGACTGGAAGTTGGTGGGAAATGTTATTATCCAAGATATGATAGAGTAGGTTAAAAGTATTCAACATCATACAAAATATTTGAAAACTAAACAAAACAACTATGTAGACAATAGTCTATGAGACTTGGATTTTTTGATTGGAGATAATGTGTTTATTCATATATCACTATGTAAGAAAGTGAGAAGGTTTGGGAAGAAGGGAAAAATTAGTCCAAGATACATTGGTCCCTTTGAGACCCTTTATTTCATCAGATCTATGGCATATTGACTAGCACTCCTACCTAACCTATCTCAAGTACATGAGGTGTTCTAGGTATCCCTCTTGAGGAAGTATATACCAAACCCCCCACATGAACTGAATCAAAAAGTGGTGCCTTTAGATATTGATCTCTCATATAAGGAACAAATAGTGAAGATATTAGATTATGGAGAAAAGTTATATGAAACAAAAAAACTCACATTGTTAAAGTAATTTGGTGCAACCGAAATCTTGAGAATGAAAATTGGGAACCAAAAGAGGCGATGAAACTGAAGTACCCATATTTATTTTAGTGTAAGAAATGAAATTTTAATTGTTGAATTTTTGAAGGGGGGAAGAATGTAATGACCTAGAATTTTATAAATTAAATACCCTTTTGAGTGAATTAATTCTTTATAGAAAATAAACAAACTACATTTCATTGGTTGTTTTGAAATGTTTTAAAATGTATCCTATCTGACTTAAAATATTTTTAGGCATCATAACCGTTGATAATATTTATTTTCTATAGTGAACAATAACATTAGTATATATTAAGAGTTGTAATAATATATAATTGACACATAAGAAATGCGTTATTACCTCATCTAGCAGGATCATACCCTATGAATACAATTTATCTGTGATTTTAAAGGAGATAGAATCACTTGGATTTACTCTTGAAAAATCCCAATATGAACCACTATAGAAAAGTACCACCATCACAAACCTTATCCTTATGGTGTACACTGGTGTAATAAAGGGTTATATATCAAGACCCCAGTAGTATAAATTTCTATATTTTATTTTTAATAAAACAATTATTATATTAATCCCTTTATATTATCCTTTTATACACATGATTATATAAAGAGTTTAATAAAAACTAGATTTTGATAGGAAGAAACCAAAATTGTATTTTTTGGGAAATATAAAGTTTCAATTAAAACCCTATTTTTTAATAAATTCACGAATTTTGGAATATATTTTATTTTTAGTAAATATTATTATTAAATAATATTTATTTAAATATAAATGATAATATAATTTAATGGAGTCCATTGTAACTTTTATATAGTTCATAAAGTTATTAGTTTCATAAAAACTAGTATTTTCTAGTATATAAATATATTTTAAAAATGTAATGTATATTATATATAAAATTATTTTGGTAAATTAAATATTGTTTTTGAAATTAAAAAAAATTATCCAAATGTTAATTTTTATAATTTTTTGATATAGTTTATTTTTTGGGTAAACACTAAATAGGGTATAAATATATGGAATGTATTATGACATCATTAGCACCAAAAAGTGTTGTAATAAATAATATAAATGGAATAAATGAAAAAAGTTATATTTTACCTTTAAATAATATATTTTTAACTTATTTTATAAATTTTAAAAAACTATAATGAATCCTAAAAAACCTATATTATATTTTGAAGTTTTAAAAAAAATTAATTATGAACATGAATCACTTCCACATAAAAAATTGTGTTATTTTAAGGATTCAAGTTCTTAGCCTAATAAAATATTTAAAACAACTTTTATTTGGTAGAAACCATGGTAAAAAACTAGGCGTAGTTTTGTTTTTTTGATTAATTTATTACATAGATTCCAAAACCCTGGTTTAGAAACAAATAAAGAATTCCCATATCTTTTTTCTATAAATACCCACCCAAACTCTCATTACACTTCACTCAAAACTAGTTGATCATGAATTTAATCTACTCACCCTATAAAAATCCATCCTAATTTGTTCCGAATATCTTAATAATATTTTACCAATCTTTTATAAGCACACTCTCATGGTAAGGGATTCTATCCTCCTTTTTATTCAAGTACTATCTTTGTAATAATACTTTTGATTTACAATTTTTCATATTTTAATCTATTTTTACACATCCATTTACCATCAATATGATGATAATATATTTATAGATCACATTTCACACTCATAAAACCCTTAAACGAACCTTCTATGTACACAGATTATGTTTCCAAAATTATTGCGTGATTTTCCATACAAAACTTATTTGTTATAAATACCTATTACCATTTCCACTTATGGTTATTAACCTAGATACACCTATAATTTATTGATCAGTGAAATCCATGTATTTATTCTATAATCCTTAATTTTGGTATTCAATTTTATTAAAGGAGTTATTACGTTGTATGATCTATGTGACAAACAAATGCATGTACATAATATGAATGTGACGGGTGGGACAAAAATTATATATCCCTCCAATTATTTGGGTATTGTTTTTACCTCATTATATACTATGTATGATACACAAGTGGTTAGCCTAATCACACCACTTTATGATGTCTGAGTGGTTATCCTTGGCTTATGCTTTTTTTCTCATGCTTTATGTTTTTTCCACCTTCCTATGATGTCTTGATGTTATCATTTTATACCAAGATTTTATCATCATGATTATAATTATCACAGTTTTATGTCATCAGGTTAATACTATTGAATTATACGTACTGATTTACTTTATGCTATGCTTTGATTATTCCTTTAATCGGTTTTATAGGTCACCCCTTTCTTATGTATGTCCCTAGGATATCCTATATAGTTTTATAAGATCAAGGGGATTCAATGGCATGCAATGGAGTTTTAAATAATGTCATTATATCTATGTTCCAAGTTAATTGGAGGTGTAACTAATTACACAAAGTAACTAGTCCTCATGAAATATTTTTATTGTATTATGTGTTTCTATGTAATAAATATTGAAATAAAGTGTATCAAAAATATGGGTTTTCATAAAGATCATGTCTATTGTTTATTAAAGAATTTTTCTTTCCTTGATGATCATTCTTCAAGAATATATATTTTATGGTATTCTATAATAAGTGGGTAATTGTTTTAACTGTTTGGTGCCTACAATATAGTGATTTCAAGGATATTAGCTTCTTTATAGATTCATCTAGATAATAAAATAGGATCTATGTGTGTGTGGGATAACAACCACCATACACCTAGAAGTAAGTCATCTATATTAGAGGTCAACCACATTAATAATTTTTCTATTTCATTAGTTTGTTTTCTACACTAAGTGATTTGAGGTTCTGATTGTTGAATAATAATGAGAATTAATGTTTTTTAATTAAGAAAATTTACCAACACTAACTCCCCTCTCAATGTTGATTATCGATTAAGTTTATACTAATATAATGGTCCTATTCAACATTCAATTATTCTATTAAAAGATTCTAAATATGATAAAAACTATGAAAATATCAAAGGAATAGTTTGTTGTTTCAAACAAATAACCAATTTTTTAATATGAAAATTAATAGTGGGGTGATAATAAAAATGTATAAAAACATTGTCGATAGATGTTCAAAGAAAAACCAAAGAATACAATTTTTAATGCGAAAGATTAGTATAACTCAGTTAATTACTTAACCGGTTTTTGAATTATGTTAATAATGTTTTGCAATATTTTTTTGATTTAAAAAGTTCTAGGTTCATAAAAAAGACAATATATATGAAAAATTAATGAAAAAAATCAACTATTAGATAGATGGAAAAATCCATGCTTTATGTTACCATCAATAAATTTAAAAATGGTAAGGCAAACAAATAAGTAGTTGAATAAAGATTATAGAAAATCAATGGGTTTATAGATTTGAAACAACCCAACTCTACATACACCTAAATTAATCCAACTAGGACCAAAGTTTCCACCCTAATCCTTCCCATGCCAGATCATGGGTTGATGACTAGAACTGATAAAGTTCACTCATATATGAGAGGTCTTGAAACTATATACTTGTCTTAGAACCATAAATATAGAGATAAATCTTGATGGTGGGGTGGAGGGTGGGGATTTTAATATGGTTAATTTAAACTCAATTAAATAACTTTTCTCTCTCAAAGGATTTAGTTCCATGTTTAGTAAAAATATCTCTCTCAAATTCAATAACATACTTAATGAAAAAGTTTTAAAAAAAAACTAAATTATCAAATGAACATATCAATTTAATCCACTAACCTTCATTGTAAATACCACTCTAAGTCATTTTAATTTTTCAATTTCATTATAAATGAATCACTATAATCAAATTGACTAAAATATTGATAAGGATTCAATATTCTTTATAGTTTACTGGAAAATAAAAATTTGGTGATATATTGAATTTATTTATAAATTTTGAGTATGGTTTAATGTTTTTTATACATGTTTTATACTGCGATATTTTTATTTGTGGTTTAATTTTGTAGAAATTGTATGCTCTATATTGTGAAGGACATGTTATTGAAAACACTAAAATTGCAAACATTTTGTATCATTAATACAAATTCATGACATGTTTTTCCATGGATAAGAATAAAAAATTTAGCAAGTCAAAAAATGTTGACCCTTGATGATAGAAATAGTCGTGGGCCTATGAGATGAAGAATATATATAACTTGAAATATATTAACCATGGGAATGGATTGACCTCTACCTCCAGTCAACCTCCATGAAGTCCCTGAAGCTCCCACAAACATGATTCAATCCATGAATTGAGGGAAATACAAACCACCAGAGACTTGTAATTTACCATTGACAATATAAAAACATAGTCCATGATGTAAAATTATAGTGTATAACTAATCCGAGGACAACTCACTATATTAATCCCTTTTATTTCTTCTGTTTTTCTTGACTATTTAATTCTAGGTTCCTCATAATTTTGTTGAATTCTCTTTATTTCATTTTTTATCTTGTTTTATTTTGTCTTTATGATGTGTTATTAAACCTAAAATCATTTCATTATTAGAAGTAGTTTCAAAGTAGATGGTGCTTTAAAATGAAATTTTTATGGTGCAGACTTCTTCTTTATTCAAATATCTTTTTTATTTTTAATTATATTCTATGAAGGATTCTATGTTATGATATCTATTATAATTATGTTTCTATTTCACATGATTAGTTCTTATCTCACTATGTGCAGCTAATATACCTAGGGAATGGGATCAAGAGTAGTGGTATCGGCACTTTATGGAATCCTTAAATCAAAATTGTGTAATATATTAGATCAAAATTCAGATAAAAATGAAATCTTGTATCATCTTTCCTATGTGATCCTAATATAGGGATTTCTAAAGGAGGACCCTAAACTAATTGGAAAAAATCAAGTTATAACCAATAGTTTTGATATTTGTTTCTTATGAAGTTGTGCATAATGAACCTAAGTCGATAAATACCTATAGTCCAAAGAGTGGTTATCAATATGGATATATCTAATTCATTTGAACAAAATAGATTGGCGATTATTGAATATACTTCTAGCCTAATATATCATATATATCCATGTTATATTTATGGATATCTTATGCATAATCTCCACAAATTTTTCCCCAAACCCTTATGCAACTTGGAGTTAATTTAATTGTTTATTTAAAAATTAAAAACCACCAAATCTATGTGAGGAATCCAATTAGGTAAAACCTATTGTCATTACCTCCTTGTAGACTCAACTACATACTTGGACTGCCCTTGGAACTCTCACAATAGTGTTAGTTAGGCTTAATCATAAGCTTCCAATCCGGTCAACCCATGTAGAATTAATGACACTGTGTAGGCACATCAAATTTCGATTCCATTTCTAGGGATCTATAGTAATAGTGACCTTCAGAACAATCCTAGGATCACGTCCATTATCTTTTCAATCCCCTTTATTTTAGTAAATTTTCATAGTAATTCACTACTTCATCCACACTGAGTTAATAGTGGATGAGATAGACCCCCATGACTCATTCAAGGAGACTAGAAACTCAAGAAAATATTACTTTTAAACCCAAAATTGGAATATACCTATTTTGATGGTATCACTCATTCATGGTCGAGCATAAAAATATTGCTCCTCCTAATCCACAAAATTCCCAATTTTTTTGCTTGAATAGTAGGGAGTGTGTCCACTACTACCATAGTTCACCATTATGAATTTTTATTTTCCCTATATTAGTGGTTATACACCCAAAATTGTTTTCCCTCCCATATATCCACATATATTTTAAATTATATTTGGATTGATCTAAATGATAAAGAATATGGGCCAATTTAGTGGCAATCAAAGTGAGGATCCACATGAACATTGGTCTAACTTCTTTGAACTTTGTGACACCTTTAATCTATAAGGAAAATATTTAAATTCTATCTATCTTTGATTCATTCATTTATCATTAATGGAAAGAGCTAAAGACTACTTACAAAGTCAAGATGAATAATAAATTACAACCTTGGATGACCTTGATTTATATTTTTTAACAAATACATTCCAACCATACATTCATATAAGTTGAAAAATGATATCCATATTTTTTATCAGGTGGTTGGAGAATTAGCCTGGGAGTCATGGGACCGATTCAAATAATTTAAAAAGAAGTTCCCACACCACAAACTCAATGTATGGATTCAATTAAAAACTTTTTACCAAGGAGTGTAACCCAATACTCAAACCATGGTAAACAGTACTGCTAATGGGGGATTAATATTAAAAACACCAGAATTAGTTTGATCCCTCCTCGATGAAATCTCTCATAAATATAGCCTATGTAAAAGAGATCGAGGACTTCCACATTATGGGTTTCATCAAGTTGAAGAAACCAACAACCTAATTTACTAGGTTGAAGATCTCACCAATAATTTAGAAAAAAATTAGTTTCCCCAACCAAAAACACATAAACCTACTCCTAATATGTAAGTAAAATCATGTGAAATGTATAGATACTTATACATATATAAAGACTATCAGGAAGGGGTGGAGGAAAACCAGACTGAAGATTGTAATTATTAGAATTATAATAAATCAAAAAAACAGTACCAACAACCTTACTACCAACAAACCAATCAAGGATACAAAAATTAAATAAGTGGTCAAACACAACCAACAACTCAAGGAACATTTAGGTTTCCACCATAGTACCAAACTCCTCCACCACATGAATAGTTTCTATAATAACCATATCCACCCCCTAGGTCTTAGTAGTTCCCACCACAATAATAATTTTAGTAGCAAGCTCTTACAAGATACCCACAACAATCACAAGGACAATAATAAAAACTATAAAATCATCTCACTAATTTTGATCAAAAATAATGTTAATGAATAATTATGAAAGAAAATGAAATGAAAAATTAATGATATTTCCTCCACAAACATGATCATCAAGTTATTAAAATTTCTCAAACTCTCTCAGATCGAATACCAGGTACAATTCCCATTAAAATTGAGACTCATCCATGATAAGAGTCCAATACTATGGTCTAGAGAAGCAGAAAAGACTTGAGGTTGAAATAGCCTTATAAAGGATATGAGAAGAGAAAATAATAACCCAATAAAAACAAGACAAAATTTGAAAAAGAATATAATAAAATCATAAAAAAATTCAGATAAAAACCCAATATTGAAATAGGAAAAAGAGAAAAATATAAAAAAAAGTATCTAATAAGAAAATAATATAATTATGTAGAACCACCAATATAAAAATCCCTCTTCCATTTCCAAATAGGATGTAATAAGGGAAGATGGAGTGAAGATATAATAAAATTTTGAACATGTTTAGATAACTTTACCTAAATATTCACTTTGATAAATCCATTTCCCATATTCCAGTTTATTCCAAATTACTAATGGATTTTCTCTCTAATAAGATAAAAATAGAAGACTTTTGAGTTATCTAATTGAAGGAAGAATTCTATATATTTTTTCAAAAAAACATCAATCTAATATGAGATACCCTAGGAGTTTATCATTCCCATGCACCATTGGAACGTGTAATTTTTTGATATATTTATGTGATCTCATTATATCCATTAATCCCATGATAATGAGTGTATTTAAAAGACTAGGAATAAAGTACCTTAAGATGATAAGGGAATCACTACATCTTGGTGACAAATTCATCAAGTTTTATTGTCTACTTCTCAAGGATGTTTTAGTTAAGGTCAAAAGGTTCATTTTGCATGCCAACTTCCTCATCCATGACATAGAGGAAGAAGAAAGTGTCCGTATTATTCTAGTATGACTATTTCTCATGAATGATAATGAATTAATTGATTTAAATAAAGGCATACATACCTTTAGAGTCAGTGATGAGCAAGTAGTTTTCTATTTGGTAAAAGTATATAATAAAAGTGATAATTCAATTAAGTGTCAATCCACTTTTCTAGTTGAAGGAGAAGATGAAATTATGTAAATTAATGATTATTGGGATATCCAGTCCTCTGAAAAAAGAGATAGTAGTGACTATGAGGTGTTGCGATACATTTTACCTCTAACAAAAGACTCCTTACCTAAATTCACCCCTCAATCATAAATCCCCTGAAATTGGAACCAGAGTATTTTCCAATAATGCTTAAATATTCATTCTTAGAGACTATGTGCACACTTCCTACCATCATAAGATCTCAAATAATTAAATAAAAAAGGATAAATTATTAATAGTATTTAATAGGCTGAAATAATTGATATATTAGAGTATAGATGAAATTAAAGGAATCAAACCCATGATCTTTACTCATACATTTTTACTTTGAGAAGGTTTTGAACCTTGATGATGACCCCAAATGTGACTCACCCAACCCATGAAAGAAGTGTTTAATAAGAAATTATTAAATTTTCTTAATGTTGATATTATTTTTTCTATATCTAATAGTTAATGGGTGAGTCTGTTATAATTATTTCTAATGAGTAGAGTCTTAATAGTAATAAAGTGTAATGAAGCTAAATTAATTCCAATTGAGCCTATTATTGGAAGATCAATTTATATTGATTATATTGATCTTAATATATCCACATAGAAGGATCATTTTCCATTTACATTAATGTATTAGATGTTGGTGATATTATCTATAAATTAATTCTATAATTCTGTGGATGGATATTTAAGGTAAATTCATATCCCTATCAAACCGACCAGTCAATCAAAGACAATGTTTACATGTATATATAGAACCTTATACTATTGAAAAATTTATTTTATAATATGTAACATAGTATAAACATTAGAAAGGTTCATAAATCATATCTTCCATGACATGTAATATGTGTTTTTGGATATTTATTCTGTATAATTCTCCGTATATGGTAGATATTTTGAGGTATGTTTGAGTAACATGGACCTCACACTGAAACATTGAAAAGAAAAGCGTCTTATGATAAATTGTAAAAAATTAATCTTTATGGTAAAAGGAGGAATAGTTCTTATACACAAGATCTAAAATCATGACACAGAGTTTGATCCAATGAAGATTAAAGTTGTTAAAGATTTACCAAAATCTAGTTTTGTGAAAGTAATCAGAATCTTTAATATCAATACATGTTTTTTCAATATGGTTTTCAATAAATTTTCTTATATAGTTTTACCAATTACAAAACTTATATCTAAAATTTCATGATTTAATTTAATAAAATGTGTAAGAAACCTTTTAACAATTTAAAAAATGACCTCATGGAATCCCATTTTATTGTCTCGCCTGACTGGGAAACATATTTTGCGCTGATGTGTGACATAAGTGGATTCAATGTGGGAAATTTCTTAGGAAAATAGGATTTTCAAGATTTTTTAACCATAAATTATGTTGTCCATACTCTCATTTAAAATCAATCCAATTAGACAAATATATAAAAAGTTATTCTTGAGGTGGTTTTTTGTATTTGAAAAATTCAGATCATACCACATGATCTATAAGGTTTTTTTCATAGGTCATGCAATAGTAATTTTTTTAAATAAATTGGATATTAGAAAAGAGTTGATATAGATGATTCCACTGCTACAAGAGTTTTATATTGTATTAAAATACAAAAAATGGGACCAAAACTGTTATAGCTGATCACTTTTCTAGACTCCAGTTACTCAATGTCGAAGATGATGAAAATATGAAATTTTTTGGAAGAATTCCCTAATAAAACACTCTTCAATGTGAATGTACATTCTCGACCATAGTTTTCTAACATAATAAATTATTTGGCCACTAAGACCCTTTATCCTCACATTTCATATTAGAAAAGTAAGAATTCTTTGTTTGGTGCTTCAAACAATTATTGGGATGAGGCACTTTTATTCAAGCAATGTGTTGATTGGTTAATGAGACATTTTATCCTAGAAAATGAAGTCCAAAGTGTACTATAGTTTTTAATGCCTCTCCAAATAGAGGGAATCATGGGCCTGATCTAACCTTTACTAAAATACTACATAGTGTATTTTTTGGGTTACACTACATCGATGCATGATGGAATTTTTCAAAGGTTGTGATCGTTACTAATAAATAGGGACCATTGGAAGATAAAATGAAATTCCAAAAAATGCTATCCTTGAATTGAAAATCATTGATATATTGTGAATATATTTCATGGGACCCTTTCCTAATTCTTATTTGAATCTGTATATTTTTGTTTTCATATAATTTTTATCAAAGTGTGTGTAGGCTGAAGATAACACTTTTAATAAATATATGCTTGTAAGGAAATTACCAATGTAAACCATTTTTTACAATTTCAAAATTCCCTAATTAACCATTTTTTATCAGGGCACACAATTCAATAATCATTTGATGGAAGGGATTATTGAGAAGTAAAAGGTTTTTTACAACACTATCACCCCTTAACACCCTAAAACTAGTGAGAAAGTGGATCTTTATAATCAATAAATTTAAAAAAATTATTGAAATTAAATTCAATGAATTTTAGAAGGTATGGAACATGAAAATCAATGAGTCACTTTGGGCATATTATATTTCTTAAAAAACAACTATTGGAAGAAAAAGTTTCGGACTTGTCTATTGAAAACCCTGTAAATTTTTGTTTGAATTGGGAGCATCTTTAATTCTACAAAATTAGAAAGATAAACATGGATGATCAAAGATAAGAGACTCAAAGGTCATTAAAATTATATGAGATAGAATAAATAATATGAGAAACTTATAAAAAAGAAAATATTTATTAAGATAAAACAAAAAAAATTGAATGGTTGATGCATCACATTAAGGATACTCATGTTAGTGGAAAAGTCCCTCTTACTTAACTCATGATTAAGATTATTATTGGAAAAATAAAAGCTCTAATGGTTGATAATTTTTTAAGTAATTAAAGTTTTACCCTATGAAATAGTGGAAATTAAATAAAGAGGGGGACCATCCTTCAAATCTAATAGACAAAATATGATTATTTTACAAGAATCTATTCTATAAGGATGTGTTATATATTTAAAATTCACTCTTTAACCAAGGTAATTTATAGATATCAACTTTAAATTTAGAAATTAATGGGATAGAAACTTGGTCTGTTAGGTTATATTAGGTTTGAAGAATTTAGTCTAATGACTAATGGATTAATTATTTTTTAATAAAATCACATTTTTCTCCAAATTAATGGTTTGAATTTAATATTCACTATGAGTTTTATGGGGTTTAAAAGAATCCAAAAATTTATATTTACATTGTGAGTTTATAAGTCATGACATGAATTCTATAACTCACTTAATCCAGCCCATGAAACCTAGGGTCACGATGTCAGTTCACCTTCCCTTATGTCGCTTCACTCCTTTCACTTCCCCTCTACCTCATTTTCTCCCATATCTCCCCATGATATTCCATACTATTATTACCTAATAAATTATATCCTCACTAATTTCCCCCCTCCCTTCTTTCATATACGGCTTATATTATGGGAGGTGATAATCCCCCAACCAAGCACACATCCAAATGTAAGGAACCCCTTGTGGCCAAGCATCTAGACCATGATCCTCTCCACCACATATGGATATTTCTCACCAACTCTAAATTTTGGGTTTATTCTCTAATTCAACAAATCCTTACCAAGATAATGCTTCACCTATATTGGTTCATCCCTACCAATAGATATCAAATTCAAAAAATCACCTCTGTTTTGTGTATTTGGGGGACAAGCCCATATGGAGTAAAAAAACCATTGAGCCGGTAGTACTGTATAAGATCCTGGTGGCAGAATAGGTTACATTGTCCCTTATATGGATTTATCTAGGAAAAATTATGAAGGTATGAGAGGATACTTTTTGGGATATCTTTCTCAAGTTCCTGGACACCTTTGATCTACATGTATTATATGTCTCCTTCAGACTAGGAGGAAATTAGTGAGATCTTACTCTAGGTGATTTTATAGTCAAATTTGAAATTTAATGATTATATTATTCCAATTATATCATCTATGAAACATTTTGGATATAAAAAAACAAGAATTATACATGAAATAATTAGGTCACAACCATATGAGACACTACTAGACTTCATGATCTATGTACAACAAAGAGCATCGAGTTAAGGGGTGACACTCTACAGATTATTGATCATGCATAGGCCCACACCTAGCTAGCCTAGGGAGATTCTATGAGGTAGGTTAGTTAGCTGGAGGAACTCATACTTTCCCATTCCTTGGTATCCCCTAAGATGAACAATACATTCTAGTTATCCCATTATTTTGAGTGTCAGGTGTGAAAGACTTGTGGCACACTCATGGGTGGGAAATTTATCACCCACTGGACAAGAATATTGGAGTCTTTGATTCATCACAAACCCTATATTATTTTGATATAATTATATAAATGGAGTTTTTATTTCTCCATTAGATATGTCTTACTAGGAAGGTGGAAAATCATTACGACTTGGTACATAGCTATGTGAATTTGACTAACATGGCTCTAGTTCCAGATACATTGGCATCCTTAATAGCTCACTCACCGCCTTCCAAAACCAAGGGTTCTCTTTCCTCCCATTTGGTCCCAACCACCTCACCCATGTGGTGTGACTTTGATATTGTGGGGGATATCTCTCTTTTATTACGTAGAAACAAAAAACTATTTACCAACACCTAGATATTCCCTTCATAGAGCCCATGGAGTCTTTTTCCACTATGCAACCACCTACTCCTATGCCACTAGACACCAATACCACCACCCACCATCTCAATTTTTCAAATATGATAAATTTTAAATCTATATAATTACAATCCACTATCACACCCACAACTCCCTCATTCTAGCTTCCTCTAGAGATTTATAAACCAGTCTCCTAGTGGGCCTTTTTTTCAGAGCATGCTCATTGGGGAAAAGTCTATGATATTTAAAATCGTCCAGAGGTTCCTTTAATAGATCCCGATTCCTAATACATATCCTTGTTGAAGATCTAAACCTATCCTATCTAATGAAATAAATATACATTTTTCTCACAATTTATCTTCTTACTTCCTACTTATTCCATGCACATGTTCCTAACCTATATCATGCTCTACTGCTTCCTTTATCATGGTTGATGTGTAAGATAATATTTCATTTTTTTCTTCCACATGAGGTATTTCCTTAGGCCATTGTGATTTAGGGACCACCTTAGTAGATCCATTTGATAACTTTACAGATTCTCCACTTGCAACATGATTGGTTTGGTCTGATAATGTTTTAGTTATTGAATCCTCTAAAGTGATCTTTAGAGGTAGAAGACACTACTTCTAGAACAAGAAATTGTCCAAAGACTATTGAGCTAATGAACAATGTTTATTGGTATTTTTTTACTTCCATCTAGATAAATTTTTTACTATTATCTATTTATGGGATAAAACCCATAGTTAAGTCTTTTGATTCTTAGTTGTGGATGTTTAGGTCGTTTTTGTAGGCATTTTTTGGTAGGTAGTTCAGTTGGGCACTTTAATTACTCTGGTTCATAAATCTATGAGATGAAATTATTTTTTTTACTCATTTGTTATTATTACTCATTTAATATTTTCAATTTTTATATACATTATGGACTCATCAATTCCCATGTGAAAGTGTACTCTTTCTTTAAAAATTTTGCAGGTAGTCCAATTTACAACTACTTTTCCAAAAAAATTCCACAACAATGCATTCATTTAATATTTCTCTCTATTACCTATATTTTATCATTATTTTAATAGAATATTTTATCTTCTATCATTTCCAACTCTCCCTCCACAATTTTAAAATAGTACATACAGTATTTTATTTTAAGTGTAGGTTGAAACCATCTTGATATTTATTATATATTAACTTTTATTTCTCCCGTTTCATTATTTTATGATACCTTTTTCTTTGGAAACATGCTATAACATAAAATATAATTACACCCACTTAAAAAATAGAATGTATAGAAATAAACTGTTAAAATCCATTATTTATTCTTTTTTATATTTTCAGCATGATTTTTGAGTTTTGAGTTTTAATTATGATTCCAAGTTCATGAAGTTATTTACTGATTAAACCATTACTTGTATCTATTCCATGAGTGATTTACCTTTTTATTATTCCTATTTATGAGAGGATTATGTACCTAATTTTTCTAATTATTTTCTATGTTTATTTCTTGAGAGACACTTGAGACATTTAAATCTATCAGAACTTGCATTGGTGTCCTTTTGAGGTTATGAATGAATAATACACATATAAAATTATTGAGATATTTTGATTTATGAGCCCCTATTTTACATGAGACCTACCTGTATATCAACCCTATTTATACTTTAGTTTTGATGAATTAACTTTTTTGGATTGATCTTATCCCAATCCCATTTTATCCCTTAATACCATAGTCTTTGGTATATTACATTATATTAATTTGAATAAGTGTGGGGGAATTATCATCTCAACTAGACATGTGATTATTACCTTTGAGGAGATGTGTGGTTGAGTTTCCACGAGATCTATGGGATATGTTTCATAATTAATTCGGATTTAATTTTACCATTACCCTATTTTCCTTCTAAAAAATTAGTAAATTTAAAAAGAAAAACATAAAAAAAAAAGAAAAATATGGATTATGTATTAGGAGGGTAAAAATATCAATTATTATAATAATTATTCTCATGAGAGGTCATATGGGGTTAAGTAGTGGATGTGATATCTACCCTAAACTAGACTTCTAAAAAAGAATAAAAAAGAAATAAAAAAGTATAAAAGAAAGAAACATGGTACCTTAATTTTACTTTTATGACATGTTCATGTATATTATTTGATACAGTGGGAGTACGGAGACACTATATTTTAGAGGAGGTTCTTCATTACACTATTAATGATTATCATGCATGATGATTTAGAGTTTACTATCCTTTTATGCTTTATTTTTATCGCCAATCCACCTACCCTTGGCCTTAGATTCTTTTTAACTATAATATTAAGTCCTCATAATTAATTGTGTTATTTTTTTACATAGTGGAGATATTAGATACAATGAATGAGTATGGTTATGAACTTGATTTAATGCATGCACATACCACATGTTATATTTCACCAAGTTTGTTGAGGGAAAATTCCCAGCGAGGTAAATCAAAATAACAACACCATAATCTAAGGAACAATTGATAAATTACAATAAAATAAAAGAGGGATTTGAATAAAATACATGACTATAATTTATGATTAATTTTCTCTATAGGTATGGTTTATGAGGCTTAACACCTTGCCACTAACACTGGGTTTATTTTTATGGTTGTAATTTTTGTTTCCTGTTTATATTTTTTCCTTTAACATCCTTGTTGAGATTACTTTTTCTTAAGGATAATAGTTGGTTAAAATGTGGGGAAATTTGATATTTTGGATTCATATATATATTTTTAGTTTTATTCATTGAGTTTTATACATTTTTTATAAAATGATATTGATTTTTTTTTGATTTTTTCAGAAATTGGATGCTTCATTTTGTGAAAGATTTTCTGAAGAAAAAACTAAAATTGTAGACATTTCATTTCATAAATAAAAATTAATGATGTGTATTTCTAAGAGTAAGAAGAATAACTATGAAATGAAGATAAGGATAACCTGATTTGGGAACCCAATACAATCCGTGACCCTCTAGGATGATGAAAACTCATGTTGTGAAAGACATTCATCATGTGAATGGTACGAACTCTATCTTCATAATCCTCTATAAAGTCTCTGAAGATCTTGAAAACATGATTCGAGCATTAAATTTTAGAAGATACAAACCACATAAGACATGTAATTTTCTATCCATGATGTAAAAACAAAATTAACAATGTAAAATTACAAATAATAAAGAAAACCATACCAACTTAGAATATTAATCCCATTTATATAATGAGTTTATGTTATCTATTTAATTTCATGTGCCTTAGAATTTTTTTGCATGCTCATTCTTTCAGTTTTCTATCTTTTTTTATTCTTCTAATATTTTATTGGACATGGGATCTTTCTATCATCCATAGTAGTTTTAAAATAGTTTTTTCATAAAAATCCAATTGTAATGGTTCATGTTTCTTCTTCGATGAAGTATGATTCTTGGTTTTAATTGGGGTCTTTGAATGTTGTTGTGTTACGATATCTATTTAAACTATTCTTCTATTAGACATGATTAGATCTACTCTCACTATGAATGAATAATCCTATTAGGACTAGGGATAAATTTTAGGGGTAACAATACTTTAGAAAATCCTTAAATTAAACATTGGTAATCTATTGGCTAGGAATTAGGTTAATAATAGAATCATGTTTCATCTTTTCTATGTGATCCTGATTTATGGGATTGAAAAAGGAGGACCCTAACCGAATTAGAAAAAATCATGTTAATACCCATATATTTAATTTAATTTTTACTATTGATTTTTTTCCTAATGTACCTTTATTGATAACCACCTATAGACCAAAGGGTTTCTATTAATCTTAGTATATCAAACTCTTTTGAACAAAATTAATTGGTAATTCCAAAATATATTTGATGCCTAATATATCATAGATTACCATGCTATATTTAAGGATATCTTCTACACAAGCTCCCCAAAGTTGATCTCAAACCCTTACCGAATCAACCAAAATTTAATAAAAATGTTTAGTTAAAGAAAACTTTACAGAATCCATGTTAATAATCCACTTAGGTTCAATTATTTAGGCCACTAAAGTTGTCATTGTCTCCCTATGGACTCAACCCCTTACTCCTAAAATCCCCTAAACCCTTGTAATAGTGTTAATGGGGATGAAACATAAACTTCTAATATGGCTAACCCATGTGTAATTAAAGACACTATGCAAGAATATCAGTTGGATTAGTACTATAGATAATTTAATCAACATATAAATTGGTGATATATAATACACCATTCCAAATTGATCCTCAATGCTACTATATTATTCTTCAAATATATTTTTATAGATTTTAATCTCAATAAGATGAATAGTAATGAAGAACAGTAAACATATATTATTTTCTTGTTCGCCATCTCTTATTTTTGACCATATTTTCATTCTATTATTTTTTTAATATTAAATATATTAAATGAAAACATTTATATATTCCAATAATAAAAATTTATATAAAGAAATCTAATGGTCGTGTTCATATCATCATAAATATTCCTCCTGAGATGTTACCAAGTGTTTTCTAAAATTTATTAATAAACATCCCTAAAAAAGATTCTATTTTAGTCAATATTAATTATTTTTTAATCTTAAAACTCTTTATATCTTAAATACATTTAAAAACCAAGAATTAATGACAAAACTATAAACCATTAAATTAATTCATAATATGGTCATGGTCTGTATCAATCTTGTGATTGCCATAAATCATGAATCAAATCCATGACTATCCTAAATAACGTGATGAGTGGATATATCCAGCCACTTTAAGAACCATGATCTTTTATGCCATAATGGGAATGATTTTTAATTTTCCAAAATAAAGAGGCTTCAAAACTTATTCAATAAAATATCCCTGTGAACAACGACATTATAAAACCCATAAATTTTAGAATTTAATTAGTTTTTTTTATTTTATTTATTAGTTGAGGATCTTGAAAATTTTAGGAAATTTAAACATTTTATTTCTTACCTTGTTAATTATTTAAATGTGGTTTTTAAATAATGACTTGGAAAAAACCTTTTCTATTTAATTATGAACAAATATTTATTTCATTATTTATTTAATAATATTTTAGTTTATGAATTTATTAATTCTTGATAAATAATTATGTGATAATAAAGGATGCATCATTATAGAGTTTAAATAATATTAAAAATCTGTAACCATTTTGACATATATAATTAAAAAATTTATTAATTAAATAATGATTTAAAGCATGTAAAATTGTTAGAACTATATAAGAATGGGGGGATTATGACACCCACCATTTTTTCAAATGGATTAAACTGTTTTGGAATTCATATAATTGTTTTTTAGATATCTATAGATTAATTATTTAATGAAATTATAATTTTGGGCATGGTTGTGACATGTAATGACCCTATAGGGACCTTTATTGATATATAATGAGATTATGAGTGTCTCCTCTAGTTTTTCTCCAATAAGAAAGGGGTTAGTAAGTTGTACTATGATACTTTTAACATCTAATAATCATTACGAGAAATATAAAAAATAAATTCCAATGAATGTAGACCTCAAATAATCAAAATTATATAAATTAAAAATTCATGAATTTAAAACATGTAGAATAAAAATAAAGTATAAAAAACTTCAATAAGTCCAATACAATTCTTAATGAAAAAAATGGGCAGTGGAAAGATGAAAACACATACATTCCCAACCACCACTAGATAAGGTTTATATATATATATATATATATATATATAAGAATTACTAATCACTACATGAACATAAACCTCAAAATATTCAGTAAATAAACCCTAAAGAATGAAATGATAATAGAACACAAGTGTTCTTATATGAGAGTGAGTACAAAGTACTTAATAAGATTATCTGAAATAAAAATACTCCACCATATCAATATGAATACCGAAAGATCCTGGTGTAGTGGGAGCATGTGATATAGGGTATCAAATTTATAATTTAATTAAAATCTGGATGACCAAATATAAATAATGGAATCTTCATTCTTATTTAATGATAAATTATTTCCACAAAAATTAACTCTGATAAATTTCATGTGATTTTATTCCCATTTGAAGTTATTATCTTCATTTTTTAAGAATCTAAAACTGAATCCCTCTAGTGATATCAACATGTCCTCTATAAATATTACATTATCAACTTAGATCCACCCATTGATTTTGTAAATAACCAAGATCCATTTAATGGACCCATGTTAATCGTATATGAATTTACCTTATGTATCTCTCTAAATTTTGAGAATAATTGGAGATATATCTCTTTCTATGGAAAATTTGAAAGAGTGTTGTAGAAAATAACCTTATTTTACATATCTTAATGACATAATATAAATTGGGGCTATATTTAGAAAATTTAATCACTTCTATTTTATCAAATTTAAAAACAAAACCCATTTCATTGTAAATTATTTAATTTATCATTAAATAATTATACTCATTGTTTAATTTATAAATAAAAAATTCAAGTGGAAATGAAAAATTATTTGACTCATTAATTCTTAAATAAAAATTTATTTAGGTGATATAATTAAAAAACACTATAGAATAATTAATTAAATTAAATAATTAAATTACATGGAATTTTGAATAAGTCCAAACACTCTATAAATAAATAAATATACAGTCATTCGTTATATCAAAAGACCTATGAATTTATACATATAAGTGAAAAAAATTAAACTCCTATTATTATTAATCAATAATAACGAGTGATGGAATTTTTATAAACATTACATGAATAGACATCAATCCTAAAAATTATATCAAATCTATTTTAATAAATAAAATTCCACTGAATATACATAGATTTTTGATACACTTAGTGTATGAACCACTAAGGTTATTTCCTGCTGAAAGTGAATCATACCCATCAACAAAGAGTGGTATCTACATTATCACCCCTATAGAGGAAGAGAAAAAACATAATAATGGAAACCTTCCTATAAATTATAATTGTATAATAAAATTCTTTTTTTATCCAATATCTCATAAAATATTATGCATATGGACTTGTATATGGGTTATCAAAACCACCTGACCTAATAATACCCACCAATTAAAAAGGTTTATTGAAACTATTTTTTTTGAATTTAATATTAAATTATCTTATTTTTAAATATCAATTAATAACGGGACTAGTCTTAGTATTTAATTCTTTATTTAGTACATGAACCATCCAACCCAATTATATCATATTATAATCATAATTTGTTAAAAATATAATATTATATATTATTATTTCAAATTAATTATCCTTATATTTAAATATAGTTTAATTTAAGGATATTTTAAGGCATGATTAATAAAAGAGTAAAAAACATAAATAGGCCTCTATTCATGATATTTTTCATGGTCTAATTAATAAACGGGTCAGGCTTGATTTGTCTTATCTAGACGTGATTAATAAATGGTTCAATTTATTTTCACCCTAAACCTAATATGCCCAACCCAAGTATGGGTCTTGAAGCATAAACGTATCATTATTCGTTTAATGGTTTTTCTATCATTCATTTACTTATATAGATGAAATTGTCTTTGACAACCATGCCCATAGATTCAAGTGAGACACTTTTATCTAAATCAATGAGACAATTATATATTCTTTCATTACCCAGAAAATAGATATCCTTTCATGGTTATTAAATTAACATCACACCACTTATGATTCATCTGATGAAAGCTATATTTTAACAATAATAATACATATCACCATTTCCATCAGGCATCTAAGTACGTGAATCATGATATAGATTAATAATGATCTAAATTCAAAGTTCCATTACAAATAGTAACAAATAATAATTTCCAACAAAAAATACATGGAATTTATACTGGAATATATGTCATAATGATCTTCTCATCTTGGAAATAACTGAAGGATCTAGACCATGTTAAAAGTGTGAATTTTAAATTTGTTACACAAAATCTATTAATTAATGAAGAATTCATTACAATTGATCCCATTTCATCCCATAGAATGTGTGTAATAAATTAAATCACAAATAAATATAATTTATATGGTACCTCATTCAAATCAAAAGACCAAAGAATGTTATTCTCGAAGTTAGTGTTGTTTATTTGATCTTGAACCTTTAGTTACATTTTCCTCACCGTAGACTCCAAATAAGAACCATTATAGTCGTATCCATAAGTGTACCATGAAGCTCATAGAGTGTTGATCTTCAACCACCTTATACAATCCTATTGAATACAATCACCTATAATTTTACTTTTTTTATGAAGAGGATCTCTCCATATATTAAGAGATAGGAGGAAGAGAGATCTCTATTTTATATCTAGCTCTCATGGTAATAAAATAAAACTTCTAGATATTAATGGAACTCCTCAAAAAATGTCAATTTAATGTTGACATTAATAAATTCTAAAAGGGTATATGGCATAAAAAGGTCACATTTAAAACCTAAAATTGAAACTTGATGTGACACATAGTATGCCAACATAACTCACAACAAAAGTACTAAATAAAATTAAGAGAGACTATAGGATAAACTTTAGGATCACCACACTTAGGTCTATAAGAGTCCATCCTTCCAATATTTGCTATATATTTGAGATAAAATGAGATAAATCAACAAAGTAGATAAATGTTCAGAAAATAGGTAATATTTGATCAACGTAGTGAAACACTACTTGATAATAAGTTAATGGAAGAATAGAGGAAGGTGTAGAGATAGAATAAACTAAAGGTATTGATCACACTGAATGAAATAAAAAATGACTAGATATTGATGGAGTTTTATCATGGTAGAGTAGGAGATGGAGGTAGGCCCAAATGGCTGGGATGTAATCCAAATGAGGGCCAAAATTAAGTAAAAAAACTCATTTAAAACAAATATAGAACACCCTAATAGTTATCCGGTGATCCCAACAACGTTATAGGGATACTACTTAGCCCACCAGTGAGCCTATAGCACCATTCTGGCTATTCAGTGGGACTAAAATAGCATGTTACAATCCATTTCCCAAACCCAGGCCCCAGTTCACTCCTGTCACACTTTACACAACTAAAAATATTCTTAATAAAACATAAAACATAAGGTTTGAGTGAAATTTAATTAGGGATTACCTCAAAAGATGGGAGAGGTCTTATAACCTCCCCACCGTATGTTATCTCATCCCAAATCTATACTTATAGACTATATTGAGTATCAATGAGGATTAATTCCATAAATTGGGCTCTAAATTCAATTCCCACTCTTATGTATCCTTCTGATTATACACATGATACTAAAGCAGACATAACATAGGAATAATCTATCAACAAATCGTTTTCTAGCTACAACCCATAATACAAATAGAGAATTTTTTTAAGGAAACATCAATATTAATTTGTAAATCATCAATATTAATACCATTAGATGATTTTGGATGATATCATCAAAGATGAGTGGCATGAAATGTACCATACATATTGTCATATTTCAATGGTGGAGCTTGTTGTTATTCTAAAAAACAAAATTATTTGGTTACATCATACAAACATATAAATTTTGGTGCTAGCTTCCCCTTCTTTTGAATGTAAAATTTCACACAAGTCTCATCTACGTGCATAAGAAAACCCAATTTCCTACCTCAAACTCCAACAGATGATGTCTCTGATCTTCTTAATATCTTTACCTACTCTAGGTAATCTCCAACAACTTTTTGATTAACTGAATCTATAAAGTGGTCTCCTGCATGATACTTAACCCCAACATGGATAAATCTTAAAATTCTTATCTACATAAAGTTGATTAATATTAAATCATATATAAGGATTCAAAATGATCATTCTGAATAGATTATTGATGTCTATTATTAAAATAAAACTCCCAAAATGTGATATTACTCTCCTATGATCCTCAAAAGTCAAGGACAAATGCACAAATAATTTTCTCTATCACCTATATGATATACACAAATATTGTAACACCCCAAGATTCTACGATACATTTCCCTTTGAATAATGAAATAGCTTGCATTGTACGCAAATTCGAGATTCTAACACACCGCGACCAATCCAACCAGCCATTATGAATAGTAATTCATACATTCTAAAATTTTATAAATTTTAACTTTCAAAATGGACTTTATTTTTGGATTCAGAATATCAAAATTAGCTTATGGTGAATTTTTGGTATTTTTCTGAAAACTTTAAATTTTTGATGAATAGTGAAAAACACTCAGTTATAGTTTAAAACCGAATATTTATTGAAATTTTTATTTATTTTATTTAAATTTATTTTAGTTCAAAATAGATACATAACACCTATATAAGTTCAATGTAATTCATTGGAGTTAGTTTATAATAATTTTAGATATATAAAAGATTTGTCAAACTTTTTACCGTCTTTTACCCACCTCCTAGGAGAATTTTCAAATTTGAATAAAACATAATTTTACCACATATGTGAATTTAATTTCAAAAATACAAGAGACAAGGTTGATATCAGTAAGTAAAATGTGGTTAAATAAGATAAAAATTATTTTTGGTGAATTGTAACTTTTGACTTTTATTTACCACAGTTAAAAGTAAATAGGGTAATTAAGGGTAAAAATAATATTATTATTACCCTAATACGTGTCCTAATTCTATTGGATAAGTTTAATTCGACCCAAAAAAATCTTAGGAATAAGCTATGATCCTTTAGGTCCACCTGGATTAGATTAGGACATTTATTATTAATTAATTCAATGAAGAGTTAAAAGTGTTAAATCCAAAGTTTAATATGTAAACCATTTTTAATATTGGGTTATAAATAAGATAAATTAGACTATAAATATTAATTAGAAATATAAAAATATTTCCTATATAATTGTATTTTATTTATAATTTTTTTACATTAAATAATTTAATTTATTTATAACACAATGATTAAGCAATAATTACCTTATTAATGAAATATTTAAATAATTGATATTATAAATACCCAAATAAATGTAATTTGAGTCTTTTTAAGAATTAAACTAATTTATAAGGTTAATATGACATTTTAGGGTTGATTAAATGAATTTTTTTCGAAGTAATAATGCTGTTATGAATTTAGGAAAAACAAAATACCAAATAGTGTCAAAATTAACATAAAAGAGTTTTTAAAACAAATATTGTATTATTAATTGATATTCTATTCCTAAAAATATAAGGTTCGGCCAAAGGGATTAAATACTATTATATATGTCATTAATAAAAAACTTGTGGTTCTCTTAGAATTTTATAGTATGTTTATTGACCATATAATAAAACAATAAAAAGAGACATGGTAAATGTCAAACTATTTAACTAAGAGTTAAATCTAAACGATAAGGTTAATATAGTGCCCCAAACCTGTCTAAAACCTATTGGTTGAGTGGTTTTAGACCCATCCCCACCTTATCCTTTAAATAATTCATTTTGGAGCCATTAGAAACCGGACATGATTTTATTATAAAACAATATTTCAATCTTTTCCTAAGGTGCCCCTCACACCTCTTATAAAAGGGCACTACCCGTTCTCTTAAATTCACACCTTCAAATCCATTTTTCTAGGTCAAACCCTGCCCAAATATCCTCTCCAATTCCCTTGTTTCTTCCTAGAGGCCTTCCCTTAGTCAGAAATCCATCCTAAGGAGCCCTTTTTATCATATCAAAAGGAAGAACCTGAAGAAAAGGTAAATATTTCATCACCTCTTTCAAGTTTTTTCTTTTCCACTTATTCTTTCCTTGATGTTTCCATTAGAAAATAAAAACTACAGTATCTTCTATGTAATGTGATGTTATTATAATTATTGTACACCCATATTCACTATTCTATCCATCCTTTTAATGACATGTCACCATACGTGCATACGTACGGCTTACCGTCTCCACGTCGTGGTGTAGTTATTATTCAATACATTATTATTTGGATGAGTATAATAATGATTTATAATTGATGTAAATAATAAATATAACATGATAATGATTCTTTATATATGATATAACATCCAATTATATACTATTTTAATATCAAAAAATGATATTGTCGCTCGTGCGTACGTACGGATTACTGTCTCCACGAACACGATGAGATTCATTCTCCATCGTATCCATTTAAGACTAATTTTCATTTGATGATTAAAAATAATGTTTAAAAGACTTAATATATTTATGAATATGAATAAGATACATCCTATCCATAAAATATATTACTTACGTAACAAAGCATATAAAGGAAAACAAATTAGTTAACACCGGTAACGATGATAATACTAAAATATGACTGACAAAGAAATATTAAAAGATCCTATATAATATCATGTTAATGTATAATTTAACAACAATTATTTCACCATTATACATGTGGTTAATCTACCCTCTACCAAGGAGAAGTACATGGTAAGGGTTAATTTCACAATCTCTTTATTATCCGATGTTTTTTTACGTAAGTATCTACTGGGACCTCTTTATCATCCACATATATGTTTCTTCAAAATATATTTCAAAACATTTTTACTATTTACTAGAAAATGGGTTAAAGTCATTTTTACCCTTATTTTACCTTATATGTTTTGGAAGGAATCCTTCTGTCATTTTTCAAACAAGGTACTTTACGACCTTTTTGACAAAATTAAGGTAAAAATGTTTTTTAACTTATATGGAGGGTGCGGTTATTCTCCACCGTTATAACATCGTCTAAGCTTCCCTAAAAATATTATAAAAATATTTTCAAAATAAATGTTTTATTTTATAATTATGCAACTTTAAATGATTTCAAAAAAATAAAGAGATATTTCTCTCAAATAGTTTTGATTTCATCTATGTCAACATCCTCTGATGGATTTTATATTTGTTTGAAGTCGATTCATTATGATACAAATCATCCATATTGTATTGAAGGTTTTTCGATATGTTAGACTATGGATGTGTTATTTTTATACCATTCATGGTTTATGGTTAAAGTATTGTCATTTCGTATGATAGTTTTAATATGAATGTTTATGTTATATTTCAACCTTTTCATATGAGGAATGTATTGGACTTAGTAAGTGACGGGTGGAGCCTGCTATAGCTCCTAGATGCATCGGTAGGTCTCATGAGACAACTTGACATGGAATTGGCCGAGGACTTTCCCATTTTGATAGATGGTTTTGGCGATGGCCTTAATCAATTTTAGACGTCTTGGCTGAGGACTTGACAAAATGTTTCAGAATGTCTGGCATTATACATTCCCTCATTATGAAAATAATATTGATGGTTCATGTGGTCATTCGACTAGTAGAATACCCATGATTATGTTTTATTATGGAATTATTTACTTAGATCATATTCCTGCCATAAAAGTGTTCATGTTTATTATTGGCAAAGGCATGTGTTTTCAATTATTCACTATGTTTAATATTTATGTTACCTTCCACTGTATTGCTAACCCTTACTGAGTGTTTGAACTCAAACCTTTCTTATGTTTCATTTTCCCCGGATATGAAGAAGTTAGTTATGAGTGACTTTCAAGCATAATCTAAGAGGATTGGATGTTTCTAATATAATAAGTTAGTGTTGTATTTCTTTTCAAGTGGTAAAGTTGAACTTATGTGTGAATCTTTTTTTCAATAATACTAAACTGATTGGTCTTTAGGGACATGATTTACTTGTGATCATGACAATGTTATGTAATAAATCACCAACTATGGGTAACTAGGGTCGGGGCATTATAGTTTTTATCAGAGTAAGTTTAGTACAAACCTTGGAAACTAGATTTAGATAAACTTTGATTAGAGCACATATCCCTAAGATAGAATTTGAGGATTAGTATAGAAGAACTTCCTAGAATTTTGGTACTGTAGAGATTTTGTGATATTTCCAAGCAATACAACCCTTTCTGGATATGTGAAAATAGAGGAGGATCTAGCATGGATGTACATAGGTGTAAAACCTAAAAGTACCGCTTTTAGCTAGACTCGAATGGGAACTGGTGCACGACAACGGGCCTTGCTGCACTCTTGGTTACAACACTCCCGGGGGATATGCTTAGGATAATTCTCATTTTCTTTATAAAAAATTATGAAGGGTTTATGAGTATAAACTTCATCAAAGAAATTTTTTATGATTATGGATTATATCCATAAAATGTTCAATTTATGTTAAGTGTTTTTCAAGTTTGGATTTATATATTGTGATTCATAAACTAATATAGTGTATGCCATTGTTTAGAAATGGCGCCTAGTGGAAGGAATGGAAACCGTATCAATGCATTTAATCCATGTAGGGATTAACCTCCTAATCAAGATAATTATAGCGGAGCTAGTGATACAATTGGTGTTGATTAGCTTATCACCATACTCGGACAACTCACATAGGTTATGAATAATAATCTTACCCGTATGGAGCACCCTAATCCACAACGTGGAGGATCAATGTTAGAATGCTTCATGATGAAACAACCACCAACATTCAATGGGAGTAAAAATCCATTAGTGGCTGAGCAATGGATAAATTCCTTATAGAAAATATTTTACACTTTGGGGAGTAGTGAAAGGGAAAAAGTTTTCATGGTAGTTTATCGCCTCACTAGAGATGCTGATCAATGGTGGTCATTGATTCAAAACACAAAATAAGATGTAGAAGTGTCTAGTATGGAATAGAGGGACTTTGAGGAACTTTTCTTAGAAAAATAATTTCATAGTGACCATCGAGCGGATATGGAAAGAAAATTTCTAAGTCTGAGGAAAAAGGAGGATGAGAATGTCGCAAAGTATGGGCATAACTTTACAAGGTTAGCCAGGCATGCTGCAGATTATATATGTGACCCAAAAAGTAATATTTTCCATCTATTTGATGGGTTATAACCATTTCTCCATCAAGCATTTTTATCACAATATTTCTCATCGAACGAAGATATTGTCTTGTGTGCTATCAATACAAAAAAGTAATTCTCTAGGTCTTACGACTTTAAAGCAAAGCAAGAGAAGAAGAGATCTGCTGAACACTATCAGAAAGGAAATAAAGAAACTTGGAAGAAGGAAAGAATTTCATTTCCACCCTGTGATAATTATTGAAGGAAGCACCTTGGTTCCTGTCTAAAAATAAAAGGAGTATGTTACAAATGTGTAGTAAAATTCCATCTTGCTGGTGATTGTAAGGGAAAGAAAGACACTACCAATGTTCAATGCGACAATTGCAGGGAAATAGGAAATTATGAAAATGATTTTCCTAAGTGTCAAGGAAACATACCTTAGAAAAGGACAAGGGATCAATTTCAAGCTTATGCGATAACGACTGCTGAGGTTGAAGCTATGAAAGACATGGTGGCAGGTAATTTAATGGTTTCCTCAAGTTTAGACAATGCTTTATTTGATTCTGGATCATTGAATTGTTTTAAATCTTCCCAGTTTTCTAAGAAAAATAGATTTTTCTAATTTGATTTAACAAGGGAGTTGTCAGTCAAAACTCCTAAGGGAAGTATCATTGCAACAATGTTTTGTGAATCAGCCCCCATTAGGGTATATAAATGTTATTTATCTTCTGATCTCATCATCATACCCATGATTGAATTTTATATAATCCTCGGAATGTATTGGCTTTCAAAACATGATGCAAAAATTTATTATAAGAATAAGGAGGTTACAATTTTCGATGATGATAAGGAGTACCTTATCTTTAGAGCAGAAACATCACCACCTCATTCTTATCTAGATCCACCCCCAGTAGCTCAGCTAAATTAAAATATTGGGGAGGAAGAGAAAGAAATAAATATGGGTCAGGAAAGGAATATTCAAATAGAATATGTACCTATTATTCAAGAATATGTTGATTTGATTCAAGAAGATTTACCTGGACATCCTCTAGAACGAGAAATTGAGTTTTCCATTGATTTAATTCCTAATTTAAGGACCATAACGAAGACCCCTTATAGAATTTCCACTATGAAATTAGTGGAACTAAAGAAACAACCAGAGAAATTGAGTAATAAGGTATTTATTCTCCCTAGTGTTTCTCCATAGAGAGCCCCTATTTATTTTGTTAAGAAAAAATATGGATCTATGGGGTTGTGCATTGACTACAGGGAGATCAATGCTATTAAAATAAAGAACAAGTATCCCATACCCACATTCATGATTTATTCGGCCAACTTCATGAAGCTCAATATTATTCAAAGATTGACCATCGATCTGGATATCATCAGTTGTGTTTGAAAAAGGAAGACATTCCGAAAACAGCATTTCGAACTAGGTACGGGCATTACGAGTTTACATTAATGCCTTTTGGAATTACTAATTCACCCTCTGTCTTCCTAGATCAAATGAACTGAGTTTTCAAGGAATATATTGATAACTTTGTAGTGGTATTTATTGATGATATCTGGATATACTCCAAAATCTACGAAGATCATGAAAATCACTTGCGCACCATTCTGAAAACCCTCAAAAGAAATGAATTATATGGGGAGTTTAGCAAGTGTGAATTATGGATTCAAGATATTTCTTTTCTTGGCCATATTGTCTTTAATAATGGAATCTTTGTTGATCCTTCAAAGAAAATAGAAATCCAAGAATGTCTAGCACTAACGAGTATAACTGAGGTACACATTTTTATTGGTTTAGTAGGTTATTATCGGCGTTTTGTCTATAATTTTTCCTAATTGGATAACCCATTAACCAATATCACACGTATAGGGGTTAAATTTATTTGGACAAAAGAGCATGAAGAATGTTTCGAAGAACTGAAGAGAAGATTATTCAATTATCCTATCTTGAATCTACCATCAGGGAATGATGGGTTTGTTATTTATAGTGATTCCTCAAAGAAAGGACTTGGTTGTATCCTTATGCAGAATGATAGAGTTATTGGATATACATCACGACAACTAAAAATTCATGAGCAAAACTATCCAACTCATGATCTTGATTTAGCAGCTGTAATATTTTCTTTGAAGATATGGAGACATTATCTCTATGGTGAAAATTTTGAGATATATACCAATCACAAGAGTTTGAAGTATATTTTATCACAGAAAGAACTCAACATGAGGAAAAGGAGATGGCTTGAACTACTCAACGATTATGATTTCACAATACACTACCACCAGGGGAAGAAAAATAAGGTGAAAGATGCTTTGAGCAGAAAGGATCATGGAGTTTTGAACAAGATGAGATTTGAAAGGGATCCTATTTTCATAGATCTAGTAAATATGGATATGGGAATAACCATGGAAGGTGAAAAATCAATTCTTTTTTCAAATGGTTGCCAATCCATATTTACTATAAAGGATAAAAAGTTATCAGGATGAAGATGAGGAATTTCAAAAGAAGATTAAATTTGTGAATGATGGGAGATTGATCGACTTCGTATATGAAGATGGGATTTTGAAATTTGGGAAGAGAAATTGTGTTCCCGATATACCTGATCTGAAAAGGGAATTGTTAGATGATGCTCATAGTTCCAAATTCTCTATACACCCTAGTAGCACTAAGATGTATAGAGATTTGAAGGAACATTTTTGGTGGGACAACATGAAGACGGAGATTGATGATTTTGTATCAGGATATATGGTTCTTCAACAAGTGAAAGCCGGAAGGCAACATCCTGGAGGAGTCATGCAACCTATTTCCATACCTGAGTATGAATGGGATAATATTTCAATGGAATTTATCATGGGACTAACAAAGAATCCTAGAAGGAATGATGAAATATGGGTCATTGTTGATCATCTTACCAAGTCAGCACATTTTATTTCTATAAGAGAAGATTTACCACATGAATGTTTAGAAAGACTGTATATTAATGAAGGTTTAAGACTTCATGGAGTACCCCTATCGATTGTTTCTAATCATGATCCACGTTTTTCATCAAGATTCTGGAAGTATTCAGAAATCCCTAGATACTGGACATCGTTTGAGCACTGCCTACCACCCTCAAACTGATGGACAATCAGAACGGACTATTCAAACCTTAGAAGACATATTGATATCCTGCTCACATGACATTCAAGGTATGTGGGATCAATATTTACATCTGTTAGAGTTTTCCTATAACAATAGATTCCATTAAAGTATTCAAATGGAACCATATGAAGCGTTATACGGAAAGAGATGTCGCACACCAACCTATTGGGATGATGTTGGTGAAAGAAAACTCGTAAGCCCAAAACTTGTGGAGGAAATTATGGAGAAGGTGAAGGTTATCCAAACCCACATCAGAGCAGCTCAATGTAGGCAAAATAGATATTTCTCTAACTGAAGGAAGGATTTGGAATTTCAGGTAGGATATCATGTTTTCTTGAAGGTATCTCTATGGAAGGGAGTTATATGATTCAGTAAGTAGGGTAAATTAAGTCCCAGGTAAATCGGACCTTTCGAAATTCTAGAACAAATTGGGGTTGTAGCTTACCGGTTGACAATTCCGCCATGTCTCTCTAATGTTCATAATGTGTTCCACGTATCATTGTTGAGAAAATACATGCCTGACCCAACGCATGTCCTCACCTATGAGGAATAAGAACTGGAACCTGATCTATCTTATTTCAAAGATCCTGTCAATATTCTTGATACAAGAGAACAAGTGTTGAGAAACCAGATGACTCTTCTGGTAAAAATTCTAGAGAGAAACCATAAAATGGAAGAGGCAATGTGGGAACCCAAGGAAATTATGATGAAGAACCACCCGTATCTTTTTATGCTGAAATATTCTAGAAATTTTGAGGATGAAATTATTTGAAGGAGAGGAGAATATGACACCCCAAGCTTGTACGGTACATTTCCCTTTGAATAAAGCAATAGCTTTCATTGTATGCAACTTCGAGATTCTAACACCCCACGACCAATCAAACTAGCCGTTATGAATAGTAATAGCAACTTTTTAAAATTTTATAAATTTTATCTTTCAAAATGGACTTTATTTTTTGATTCTGAATATCCAAATTAGCTCAGGGTGAATTTTTTGGTATTTTTCTGAAAAATTTCAATTTTTGATGAATAGTGAAAAGCACTGAGTTATAGCTTAAAACCGAATTTTTATTTAAATAATTATTTATTTTATTTATATTTATTTTAGGTCAAAATAGATACATAATACCTATATAAGTTCAATGTAATTCATTGGAGTTAGTTTATAATAATTGTAGATATATAAAAAATTTATCGAACTTTTTACTGTCTTTTACCCACCTCCTAGAAGCATTTGCAAATTTGAATAAAACATAATTTTACCTCTTATGTGAATTGAATTTCAAAAATCTGAGAGACACGATTGATATCAGTAAGTAAAATTTGGTTCAATAAGATAATTTTTTTTGATGAATAGTAGCTTTTGACTTTTATTTACCACGGTTAAAAGTAAATAGGGTAATTAAGGGTAAACATGAAATTATTATTACCCTTAAAAATGTTCTAATTCTATCAGATAAGTTTAATTATACTAAAAACAACCTTAGGAATAAAATATGATCCTTTAGGTCCACCTGTATTAGATTAGGACATTTATTATTATTTAATTAAAAGAAGAGTTAAAAGTGTTAAAATAAACGTTTAATAACTAAACCACTTTTAATATAGGGTTATAAATAAGATAAATTCTAATATCAATATTAATTAGAAATATAAAATTATTTCATACATAATGGTATTTTATTTATAATATATAGACATTAAATAATTTAATTACTAATGACACAATGATGATGCAGTAATTACCTTATTAATGAAATATTAAAATAATTGATATTATAAATACCCAACTAAATGTAATTTGATACTTTTTATGAATTCCACTAATTTTATAGGTTAATAGAACATGTTAGGGTTGATTAAATGATTTTTTTTTTCATATTAATAATGGTGTAAGGAATTTAGAAAAAACAAAATACCAAATAGTGTCAAAATTGACATATAAGAGTTTTTAAAACAAATATTATATTATTTATTGGTATTCTATTCCTAAAAATATATGGTTTGGAAAAAAGGGATTAAATACTATTATATATTTCATTAATGAAACACTTGGGGTTTTCTTGGAAGTTTATAGTAAGTTTATTACCCATATAATATAAAAATACAAAGAGACATGGTAAATGTCAAACTATTTAACTAAGAGTTAAATCTAAAAGATAAGGTTAATATAGTGACCCAAACCAGTATAAAACCTATTGGTTGAGTATTTTTAGACCCATACACACCTTATACTTTATGTAATTCATTTTTTAGAAATTATAAACCGAACATGATTTTATTATAAAGTCTTATTTCAATCTTTTTTTAAGGTGCCCCTCACCCCTCTTATAAAAGGGAACTTCCCCTTACCTCAAATTCACACCTTGAAAGCCATTTAACTTGGCCAAAACCTTACCAAATATACTTTAAACTATCCTCCCTTCATCCTAGAGGCCTTCCTTTAGTCATAAATCCAACCTAAGGAGCCCTTTCGATCAAATCAAAAGGAAGAACCCGAAGAAAAGGTAAATATTTCATCACCTCTTCCAAGTTTTTTCTTCTTCCACTTCTTCTTTCCTTGTTGATTACATTATAAAATAATAACTCTAGTATATTATATATATTTTTATGTTATTATAATTATGTGACAACCATATTCATTATTCTATCCATCCTTTGAATGACATGTCACCATACATGCGTATGTATGACTTACCGTCTCCACGTCGTGGTGTTGTTATTATTCAATACATTATTATTTGGATGGGTATAATAATGATGTATAATTGATTTTAATAATAAATATAACCTGATAATTATTCTGTATATATGATATACCATCCAATTATATAATATTTTAATATCAAAAGAATGATATTGTTGCTCGTGCGTACGTACGAATTACCGTCTCCACGAACACGATGAGATTCATTCTCCATCGTATCCATTCAAGACTAATTTTCATTTGATGATTAAAAATAATGTTTAAAGAATTAATATCATTCTGAATATGAATAAGATACATCCTATACATAACAAACATTACTTACTTAAAAAATCATATAAAGGAAAATGAATTAGTTAACACCTGAAATGATGATAATACTAAAATATTATTAACAAAGCAATATTTAAACATCATAAATGATATCATATTAATGTATATAGTTATTGTATAATTTAATAAAAATTATTTCACCATTATACAGGAGGTTAACCTAACCTCAACTAAGTAAAAGTACAAGGCAAAGGTTAATTTTACAATCTCATTATTATCTGAGGTTGTTTTTACGTAAGTATCTATTGGGACCTCTTTATCATCCACATCCATGTTTCTTAAAAATTTATTTCAAAACATTTTTCCTATTTACTAAACAATGGGTTAAAGTCATTTATACCCTTATTTGACCTTATATGTTTTGGAAGGAATCTTTTCGTTTTTTTCCAAACAAGGTACTTTACAAACTTTTTGACAAAATTAAGGTAAGAATGTTTTTTAACTTATATTGCGGGTGTAGTTATTATCCGCCGTTATAACATCATCGAAGATTCCCTTACAAGATTATAAAAATATTTTCAAAATAAATGTTTTCTTTTATAATTATGTAACATTAAATGATTTCAATAAAAGAAAGAGATACTTCTCTCAAATAGTTTTGACTAAATCTATGTCAGCATTCTTTGATGGATTTTATACATGTTTGAAGTCGATTCATTATGTTAAAAATATTCCATATTGTATTGAAGGTTTTGCAATATGTTGTTATGTGGATGTGTTATTTTTATACCATTGATGGTTTATGGTAAAAGTATTGACATTTCATATTCTAGTTTTAATACGAATGTTTATGTTATATTTCAACCTTTTCATATGAGGAATGTATTGGACTTAGTAAGTGATGGTGGAGCCCGCTATAACTCCTCAATGCATCAGTAGGTCTCATGAGACAACTAGACATGGAATTGGCTGAGGCATTTCCCATTTTAATATATGGTTTCGGCCAAGGACTTAATAATTTTTAGACATCTTGGCCGAGGCCATGACAAAATGTTTTAGAATGTCCAACATTATACATTCCCTCATTATGAAAAAAATATTGATGGTTCATGTGGTCATTCAACTAGTAGAATACCCATGATTCTGTTTTATTATGGCATTATTTACTCATCTCATATTCCTACCATAAAAGTGTTCATGTTTATTATTGGTAAAGGAATGTGTTTTCAATTATTCACCATGCATAATATTTATGTTATCATCCACTATATTTCTTACCCTTACTGAAAGTTTGAGATCACCCCTTTCTTATGTTTCATTTTCCCAGGATATGAAGAATTTATTCATGGGTGACTCACAGGCATAATCTAGGAGGGTTGGATGTTTCTAATGGAATAAATTAGTGTTGTATTTATTTTCAAGTTGTAAAGTTAAACTTATTTATGAATCTTGTTTCCAATAATACTAAACTGATTGGTCTTTCGGGACATGATTTCCTTGTGATCATGCCAATGTTATGTAATAATGCACTGACTTTGGGTAACTAGGGTCGGGGCATTACAGTTTTCCGATCCATCTATGGGTGGTAAGCCATACCCAGGTGTACCTGTGTTTCCCAAGCCTTATGAAAGCCCTACCAAAACCTTTAGGTGAATCAACATCCCATTCAGAGATGTTTTTTATACAATCATACCACCTCACAAATATAAAACCTTCTAATATGAATAATTGAATAAGTCTATTTGATTGATAAGAAATGGGCTACATTTTTCAATAGATTCCTAATGAATAGAACAACATTGTGATGTTGGGACATCCTTAATAATACTATCATAAAATCCATTGTCACATCATCCCCTTCCCATTTTTTAATAGTTAGTGGCTTAAAAAAACAGGCAGGTCTCTGGTGCTCATCTTTCACCTATTGATAGGTGGATCATCAAGAACCAAAACCCATTATGTACTTCTTCATTATAAGAAATTAATACTATATGTTCATGTAATATAAAATCTTGGTCATAATTGGATTCACAAACCACTTTTAGGTATGATTGTCCCATGTCATATCCCCACACATAGTCATTGGGACCACCATTCAGACCCAAACATACATAATGTCATCATAATATTGAGACTAATGTGGTGTATCTCTACCATATATACCATCACTAATATAAAATTTGTCATAGTATGAAGTATGACTCTATTTAACCCTACTAATAAGTGAGCATGTGATATATAAGGAATACAAAGTTGTTCTTCTCTACTGCTCTTGAGCATCAAAACACTATTCTATGATTAGGGCCATCATCTTCCACTCTCTACTAAATTATTAAACCAGTTAGGTCTGAGTCTTTTCGGTCAACACATCTGAAATGGCATTCCCCTTCCCAGGGGTGCATTCTATTTCAAAATAAAATGTCCATAATTCCTCAACCTATCTCTTATGATGAAGGATTATGTCACACTGATTGAAAATATATATTTTTATCTTTTGTGGTTAGTGTAAACCTTGGACCTCTCTACAAGAAGGTAATTTCACTAACACCTCATGGCTTGATCCACCATCTATTGATCCAAATCATGAGTCAAATAGTAAAAATCATGTGACTTCAACTATCTAAACCATAAGTGACAACCTTCATATTCTAAATCAGCACTACACCCAAACAAATACCCAAGGAATCACACTATATAGTGTAATCCATACATGGATTAGGTAATGTGAGAATTAGTGAAAAGTTAAACCTATTATTCATATCCTTGAAGGCTACCTCACAAACATTATACTAGTCAAAATTAACTCCCTTCCTTTTTAGGTCCATCAATGACACTTCCAAGAGAGAGAAGTTATGGATAAATATATGGTAATAGCCAAGAAACACCAAGAGGGTATAGTTATCAATGAAATCGATGGGTTCCCCAAGAAACCATTGTCTTCACCTTCTCTATATCCAATAACAACCATTACTCAAATAATAAATGGTATAAGAAGTGAACTCAATTGAGATAAAACTAGAATTTAGAGAATTTAACATTCAACTGCTATCCTTGAAGTGTTCCCTGAACTATCTCTAAATGAAAGGATTTTCCCTTCCATGAAATGGATTATACCAAGACATCATCAAGGAATATGACAATGAAATTGTCCAAAGTGGGAGACCCTATTAATCAAGTCCATGAATACTTATAGCATGTTCTTAAATATAAAATAAATTGTAAGATACTCATAAATTTCACACCTACTCTTAAATGTATTAAAAGGACAATCAGAAGTTCATTCCCTCAAATAGAGGCACCCTAAACACAAGTAAATAATCAATAAAATATGGTACCCTTTAATATAATCGATTAAATAATATATACGAAGGAGATGATATATTTTTTTTTACTATCGCTTAATTGAGATTCTGATAGTTTACACATAATCTCAAGGACCTATCAACATCTTTTGAGAATATGTCTAGGGAACCCGAGAGGGTGTTCTATGAAGAATTAACCTATTTTCTTCTTAGTCCTTTAGCTAGGATTTTAATTCCTAAATTTATTTGGGACCTATAATTTATTTAGAAATAGATATAGGATCTATTACTAACATAATCTTGACAATTAAATCGATTAAAAAAATCTATCAGAAACCCTAAAAACCCCAAGAAACACATCCTAGTACTGAACAAAGATAAGATGGAAGACTATCTATTGTGTCACTCCATAATCTAGGATGAGACTGAAAATATAGGTTGGGATTCCACCCAATAACTAATGATTATATCCAACACAACCTACTTTGATATAACACTCGACAAAATATTTGATGGTTCCACCCTTAGGATAAGTGACTAACACTCATTGGTGATAACAATCTAAATTTTCTCAATGAAGAACCAACCAGTCCATCCTGATAATTACATCATATAATTCCATAAAAAATATGAATAAATCCTAGAGGAATAAACATCTTCTAATGACTAAGTCATAATATTACCACTTATATATCCCCTATAATTTCATGAATAAGAGTGTTTCAATTGACGACACTCTATAAAGGAACTGTACAACTAGTCCCAATCCACCAAAAAACTAAGATGAAAAGAAAGAATTAAAAGACCATATATCAAAGAAGTCAGATGAAAGATTCAAAGTTAATATGATCATACTTTAGTCAATATATGGTTTAAGGTCATACTCCATGGAGGTAGGCATAATGGAAAGTAGATGTCCCAAAATAAAACCCTATGCGATTTCTAGAATACCGTGATTTAAAATACCCTAATACCTATATTGTCTACGGTATTATGGACCTTTTCATCCACCATGAACTAAATGGAATATGAACTTCCAACTTTCTCTCTATAGGGTCATATTAATTACAACCCTAGAACTCTGAGCGGATCTGAAACCTCTATCATTTGGTGGATTCTATGCACTTGTGTAAAAACAACCCAAGTGTTCCATTATACCACACTGATGACACTAACTAGAAGGTAGATTACTCTACATAATCATATGATCCCATCCAATACATTTATAACACCATACCTCTCCACTTATTTGGGGAGAGAAAGAAGATCCCCCACTCTTCCTGGACTATCCGCCACCACCGAGGTGCAATTCATCTAACCAAAATTTCTTGCAAACAAATGAACCACCACCAATACCACCAATAGAGGTGGAATATCTTGTAATATGTCACTAATTAAGGTTCCTATTAATGATCAAGGATTGTTTCACACTATATGAAATAGTGTTTAGGAAGAATGTATTTACCTACACTATGATCACGTATGACAAGACTTCCTCAAAATTATTGTCCCTGGAGTACTCATCGTCAGCCAAGGTGGGGGAAAGCACCGAATCTCAGTAAATTATGATGAATATTCTACAATTGATATAACCTCTACATAAATTTCATAAAATCCCTTTCCCTCTCTATCTACAAGTTCTCAAAGAATAAGTGACTAAAAAATTATTATGAAATTCCACTTAGATCAACCGAACACATTGTTCTCCCTAGACAAGGACACATGTCCATCATTGTAGTATTCCATGTAACATATATATGAAAAAATTCACCCTTTTATTTTGAGATGTATCTAAATGTTCAATAATATTTTTAATAGACTTTATCCATAACTCAACTACCTATGGACCACCCTCACCCATGAACAACGGTGGGTTCGATCACTGAAAATCATGAGGAAAATATGAACATGAAAGTTTATCCGGAGGATCCCCCCATTCTATCAACCAAAATACACATTAAAGATAGTGACCCTATCATTTTAGACACATCTTACATAATTTTAATCATAATTAATCAAAAAATTATAAACCAAGGATCGTGAAATCTAGTTTCTTGGAAGACTATGTACATAAAACTGAAAACATGGGACTAAATAAAACATTTATTTATTTATCATCCATTACAAACTCATAGCGTCCTTTGATACTTTACATATACATAGGATAACCTGGGTATAAAATGAAAAAAGGGATGATCCAAAAATACTATTAAGGAAATAAACATAAGAATAAAGCTAAACACATGGGTTAGAATGCATAAAATAATGATATAAAAAATTGTTGAACATGACCATACATTGGGAATCATAACATATAGAACATGGGATCACATAATCATGAAATCATAGTAATATGGTAGAACCATTAAAAATTACATTATCATAACTCAAGGCTCATTTAAAATAGTTTACCATTAGTTAAGTCTCGTTTCACATAGAGGATTATGAGTCAAGGCTAACCACCAAGACCATTGCACATAGAGCACACGCCAAGGCTAACCACCAAGACCATTGCACATAAAGTCTCATTAAACAAAAAACTACCCAATTAATTGGAGTGATATCTAGATTCACCCATCCTAACATGTTCAAGAATATGTTTTACACATAAATAATCATACATAAGTAATCACACATAAGGTTTACCCATGAAAATAATTGGGTATCATAATCATATCAAAAGGCTTATCAAAAAGGAATCTCAGAATGGTGTTCATGAAAGAATGAATTTAAATCATACTTGGAAATTAATAATGGGAAATATTCCCATATAATTACGAGTAATGTAAAACCTATGTTAAATCATATAAAAATAGTGTTTAAAAAATACTAGAAATGAAACATTTTAGTGAAGTTTCATGAAAATATTAATGATCATTTAAAGTAGAAAAGAGAATATTCCTTTATATAAAACCAAAAGTGAACCAATAATGCTTTCATAATTAAATGAGTTATTTTATAAAAATAATAGTGTATTAAAATAGATTATGGAGTGCCCTTGAAAATGGGTAAGAAATCATGAAGTTCCCTTAAATCGGGCTTGGTTATCGAGAAAAATTGAGTAGAGAACCTTTTAAAAACACATATATACCTAAAAAATAAAGGAGAATGGATATTTATACATGATTTTGGAAAATATAAACAAAATTTAGAATATATACATAAAAAAATAAGATAATATCATTTGGGTAAAAATAGAGAAAGAGTAACTCGAAGGAATAATGATGGTTCGGGTAGAATCTCTTACGTTTTGTCTAAAATGATTATGAACCTGATCTTAATGTCCTGAATAATATAATTTATTTATTTATTTATTTATTTAATTAATAACCTTTTATAATTGTATTTAATTTATTATAATTTTATTAATTTCATTGATTTCCCTTTTTATGGGTTATGAGATTCAATTTCATCGTTCAGGGGCGTTAGTTTCCTTGGTTTTCATGATCGGTTTACTTGTATATGTGTATGGAAAATCATGTAGAACAAGGTTAGTTGTATAGAACTAAAATTTTATGTTATTAACTAACATATATAATATTAAAATACCAATTTTTTTATAATTGAGTATGATTCATTAGATAAATCATTAATGATAATCATTTATATTAATTTTGGGTTTATTGGTCTCAATGAACTCATTCTATTTTATAAATTAACATCATGTGTAAAATATTATTATAGAACCTTGCATAAGATATAATAAATATATTAAGACCTGTTACATCCATAACAATGTATTCACAACCAACATTGAAGATGTAATTGAAATATTGAAGCACGTCATTCATGAAGGTGGTAAATCGGCACCTCACAAACAATGTTTTCATTCTTAAAGTAAAAGAGAGAGGAGAAGAGATTTGATGAAGAATTTGTCAATAAACATGGTAAAATTAATATATTTGTAATATAATGGAGTTTTCATCCCTTTTAGATGAGGGGAGGTGGTGATAGAAAAAGAAATCAAAGGAACTTAAAAAGAAATTGAAAGAAAATAGGGAGGGTTTTACCTCTTGATTCCTTCTTCTTGAGAGCCTCCTTAGGGGATTGGTTTTGGTCTTTTGCTAAGAAAAAAATATATTGGATGTGGGAGAGAGGTTTTGCATGTGTAGTGGGTAGATTCTGGAAAAATATCAAGGCTTGAGAGGTGTGAGGAGAAGAGGTGGTGATATGTGGTATTTATAGTGGAGAAGAGGGGTGTTTTCTCATTCTTGTACTCACTATTTTATTATTTTTCTCCAGACAAGAAATAGCGTTGATTCTTGAGGATAAATATAGTAATTAGATAATGGTATTTAAAACCAATTTTTATTACATAATTATGGACTTAATGAATATTTTATTTAACTTATAATGTATATATACCGTAAATTACTATATTTGATTATTCGCGAAAAATTCAAGTATTTCAGAAAAATACCAAAACTCCATCCTAAACATTTTTTGGTATTTGGAATTCAAAAATTAAATACATTCAGTGAAATTAATTTTCTAAATATGAGAAATAAATTTTTAATTAAAATAATAATTTACATAGAAAATAATAATTTTATAATTAAAACTGCTTGTCTAACACTTTGAAAAATTAATTAAGGTCTCATAATATTATACTATAATACTAAGAAATAAAAAAAATTATTTATGAATAAATTTTATGAAAATAAAAATTATTTTAAATTATTAAATTAATCCAAAAAATGTAAATAAATATTTATGACCTATAAAAATACCAACATATAATTAATAATTTTTTAAATATTTATTTACTTGTAGTAAGATATAATTATATCATATTGTAACTTATAAGATGGATAAACTTTATTTTGTACTTCCATTGTTGAGGTTACTATTCAATTGGCCAGTTTACTATTAATAAGGGTCACATTACTATTCCAAAGGTCAAGTTACTATTTCATGAGTATAGGTTCCTAAACTTATATAAACACTTATTATTTCATTAATTAATCATTTATTAATCTTGTATTGAGTTATATTATGTGTTTATAACATATGATATAACTATAAGAAGATAATTTTTGTTGATAAAACATTGGGTCTCTACATTATCCCCCCTTATCAAATTTCTCCCTCAAAATTTCTTTTTAAATTCTATGTTTAAAATAGGTGTGGGTACTTTTCCTTCATCACTTCCCCTAGTTCCCATGTTGCATCTTTGTACTTATGGTTTCTTCATAGAAATTTGAACATGTGAGTAGTCTTGTTTCATATAATGTTGTCTCTACGATCCAAGACCTTCAATGGATGCTCCTCGTATAAAAGATCATTTTACAACTGTACCACCAATGAAGTCAGTACATGTGATGGATCTAGTTTGTACTTCATTAAGAGGGATACATAGAAAACATTGTGTACTTGAGACATGGTTAGTGTAAGTTATTGTTGATAGGCCACACCTCTAACACAATTAGGGATCTCGGAGGGGCCGTTGTACATGGCACTTAGCTTTCCTTTCATCCCGAATCTCATGGTACTCTTCCATGGAGATATGTGGAGGAATACCATGTCTCCAACCTTAAACTCTAGGTCCCATCGACAATTGTCTGCATAGATCTTTTTTCGACTTTGGGCTACCTTGATGTGATGCTGAATGATTTTGAACTTATCCACCACTTATTCAACCATTTCAGGTCCTAGAAACTTACGTTCACTGACTTTATCCCAACATGATGGTCTTTTATACCTTTTCTCATAAAGGAATTCATATAGATCCATTTGGATGCTCGAGTGGAAACTATTTTTTGTAGTATAATTTGACCAGTAGAAGATGGTGGTCTCATCCTTCTTTAAAGTATATAGAACATGCTCTAAAAATTTATTTCAATGTTTTAATATTCTGATCATATTGGCCATTAGTTTGAAAATGATAGGCCATACTAATGTTCTGCTCAGTGATAAGATCATTTTGGAGAATTTTCTAAAACATTGAGGTGAATCCTGGATCTCAATTGGATACAATCTATAGTGGTAATCCATGAATCTTTACCACTTATTTGATATATATATGTAAATTTTTATCTAGAGGGAAGTCCTATCAAATTTTTATAAAGTGATCTATCTTTGTAAGACGATCCACAATAACCTATATAGCATTGTTTCCTTTAGATGTCTTTGAAAGTCCAGTGACAAAGTCCTTGGTGATTTTTTCCCATTTCCATGTTGGTATGGGTAATGGTTGAATCATCCCTATAGACCTTTTCCTTTCAGTCTTCTCTTTCTGAAATACCAGACAATTTGATATATATTTAGAGATCTACTTTTTCATATTGTCCCACCAAAAGTTCTCTAGGAGATCTTGATACATATTTGAGATCACAGGGTGAATAGAGAAGGTTGTGATATGTGAATCATTCATAATATCTTTCTTTATATGTGGATTGGTTGGTAAAAATATTCGTGACCAAAATCCTATGACTCTATCCTCACTAATCTTGAATGTGGAGGATTTCCCATTTCAAATAGCTTCCACCCTTTTCGGAATTTACACATCATTTCTTTGAGCATAATTTATTTTTTCCATAAGGGACAGTTGAGAAACCATTTTAGAAAGGATTGATGTTGTTACTCCCTTAATGATTCCCATGTACATCATTTTTAAGTCTAAGAATATTGGATCCTTCTTAATTCTCTTCATTGATAAAGACTCAAGATCATTTCTACTTAGATCACCTGAAACATTGATTGCCTTACTAGGATGGTAGTGGATTGAGAAGTCATAATACTTAATGAACACTAACCATTTTTCTAGTTTATATTAATCTCCCTCTCTATGAATATATATTTGAGACTCTTTTGATCAATATATATCTCACACTTATCCCCATAGAGATAATGCCACCAAATTTTCAACGCTAAGATCATAGCCACCAAGTCCAGATCATTCGTAGGATAGTTTTTCTCAGGATTTTTCAACTTCCTTGAGGTGTAGTAAATCAAATTATAATTTTTCATCAGTAAACATACTAATAATTTCTTTGAAGAATGGTTGTACACCACAAAGAGTTCCCCACTTCTTGGGAGTGTGAGTACTAGCGCAATGATAAGCGTATTTTTGAGATCCTTAAATTTTTCCTCACATTATTGAGTCTAAAAAAGCTCCAATCCCTTCAATTTTATCTTGGTTATTGGGTTTCAAAATAAATATAAGTTCTTAAAAAATCATCGTTAATACCCAGATTTTCCAAGGAAACTATGAATAACTTTTACATATGTTGGTCTGGGCCACTGTTCGATTGCATTTGTCTTGGAAGGGTCCAAAAAAATTTCTTTGCTGGTGATAACATTCTACAAGAATGATACTTACCCCATAGATAAGTCACATTTAATTTACTTTTCATAATGTTTCTTCCTTTGAAAATTCTACAACATAGTATTCAAATTATCATTATGTTCCTCTTTTCTTTTGGAGTATATCAGAATATCATCAATAAAGACTACAAATTTTTTTAAAGGTAATATCTAAAGACTATATTCATTAAATAAATGAAAATTGATAGATAATTATTGAGTCCATAGGTAATCATTATGAACTCATAGTGTTCATACCTCATTCCAAAGACATTATTCAGAATGTTTTTCTTCCTCACCTTTAATTGGTGATATCTTGACTGAAGGTCCACCTTAGCAAAACAAATGGCCCCACATAGCTGACCGAACAAGTCATCTACTAGTGGTAGGGGATAATTGTTCTTTAGAGTGATTTTATTGATCTCATAATAATCGAAGTAGAGATTCATTGATCCATCCTTATTCTGGAAGAATAGGACTGGCGCACCCCATGGAGAGGCACTTAGGCATATAAAACCCTTATCCATATTCTCCTATAACTGCTTCTTTAGTTCTTCCAGCTCAATAATGGCCATTCTATAATATATGTTTGATATACATAGAGATCTAGAGATAAATTTAATTGATAACTCAAATTCTCAGATAGGTGTAAGAACAAACAAATCTTTATGGAATACATCAGTGTAATCCCTCATTATGGGCATATCATCGAGCATGATCATCACCTTTGTCTCAATAATTTTAGAGTGATATGATTTATAATAAAGTAGTAATATCTTCACTTGAAAAGATGATTCTAAAAGAGTTTCATATTCCTCCTTACACTTTTATAGAATTAGAGGATTCTTTGGTATATGAAGAGTGATGTCCCTTTCCTAACAATTTATGTTATCTTTGTATAAAGATATCCATTCCATGCCCAAAATAGCATCAAAATCTACCAAAGGGAGTATGATAATATTTTTTCTGAGGTTCGGTCCAAAAACATTAACTGGGGATGAGTTATGTACTTTGGACATAATAATTTCCCCATAATATATTCTCATAGATAACTCAAACTCTGAATATTGAGGTGGTGTTTGAATAGTTCCACAAAACATTCAATATATGAAATAATTCATGGAACCAAAATCAATAGTATATTCACTATTCTAAAATGAATAACCAGTGTACTTGTAATCACATCATTTTCCAGCTCCACACTAGTAGTAGTGATAGCATATTCCCTTCCTTATATCATTTGAGGTTGTTGTTGATTTCCTCAGATAACCCTAGGCTTAGGGAATTGGTTTTCAAAATGCCTATATTCCTTGTAGTTGACACACTACACTACAAGATGAGTGTTGATATGAAACTTCCATTCTTCTTCCCATTAGTGGAATTCATCACAACCCTTTGTATTTTTTTAACTAGATGGCCTATTCTTCCACATTTAAATCATTTATTGGTTCCATTTTTATAGTTTCTAGGATTCTTCTTCCCACAAATTTGACACATGGGATATTTGTTCTTATTTTCCATCATGGGATTGATTTGTTGATCCACCCATATTAGACTCCATTTTCCACTTTTTTCATTGGGCCCATGAGACCATTGAGAGTCTCTGATCTCTATTTCACCATTTAGGGAACAATGCACAATCTCCTCATTACTTTTAAAGTCTCTAATTGAAAATAATTTTCATAAACTCATCTTTAGTCCACAAAAGAAGTGATCCACCTTTTATGTGTTCATGACAAATACAGAGGCGTACTTTAAAGACTTTTAATGATTTCTTTCTATGAACCGATAGAATCATCTTAAGTCTTCTTAGGTCTGATAAAATCTCTTTCCATACCGAGATAGAGGGTTTGGGGAAAATATTTATTGAAATTTTTTTCATGAATTTCTCCTAATCCATGGAATCAATTTTCTCCTTGCACTTTGTATTTTTGATCCGTTGACACCACTGAACAGCTTCCCAATAAAAATTATAGACCTCATGTACAACGTTCTCTTCTTCTAAGAACAAAAGGATAGAGAATATCTCTTCAATGGAGTTATTCCACTATTCCACGAGGAGGGGATCAAAAGATCCACTAAAAATGGGAGGCCTTTTCCACATGAAGGACTTAATGGAAACATGATCTTTCTTTAGAGAAGTATGAAGTTCCATATGATTCAATCTATTATTTATAACTTGATCCGGTTGAGAAAGTATTGTCATGAAGGTTTGAGCACCCCTTTCCATCATATTTGGCATATCATTAGAGAAATCATCACATTTCCTATTATATTTATTTTTAGAATGTGTTCTTCTATTTCCCTCCCCTAACTAAGAAAAGTAATGTGAAATAATGGGGCTTTAATACTTAGCTAATAAGAATAAAATGGAAATTTAATCATAAAAGGATAAAATATTAAATGAAAATTATATCCTAACATGTTATTCCTTAGGTTTCAATCTATGCTATCCATGATCTGTTTCCTAACATATATTCTTATGGGAATTTTATTTGTTCCCTTAATAATGGTTTTTAATGATCTTATGAATTTACCAATGCATATCCATTGGGTGTGTCAAACCAGGTGTGCATTAAGGCTTGTTGTTGTGTACCAGGTTACCCTATGTCAAGCCCGTAACACCTTGTCAGATTTTCTACTCTAAGATACATCTATGTAAGAACCGGGTCTACTTGTTGTATCCAGACATGGATATATTTTCTTGACAAACTTCTTACTCTATACTTACCATAATTTAGGGATGTTTTCTTAGACTTAGTCTTATCCCTAAGGTTATTACTAACGTTATCTATTCCTAGCTCAATAAATAAATAAATTTTCCTCTGATACCAACTATAACAACAATATCCTTATACAGATATCATTACATTATTTTAATAATAATTAAACTTCAAATTAAAAACCATGGATCATTAAGTCTAGTGTCTTGGAAGACTTGGTACATAAAACTGAAAACATGGGACTAAATAATACATTTTTTATTTATAATCCATTATAAGATCATAAAATATTTTTAGCCCTTACATATTCATGTAATAACCTGGGGATAAAATGAAAAAGGGATGATCTAAAAATCCTAGTAGGAAAATAAACATAAGAATAAAGTTCATTACATGGGTTAGAAGGCATAACACAATGCTATAAAAAGGCATGGAACATGATTAGAAATTTGTAATCATAACATATAGAAAATGGGATCATATAACCATGGAATAATATTTTTTTGGAAGCAACATAAAACATGAATTTATAAATATTCATGGATCGTTTCACATAGGGGATCATGATTCAAGGCTCTTTGCACATAGAGGAGAATGAGTCAAGTCTAACCACCAAGACCGTTGCACATAACATCTCATGAGACAAAAAATTACCCAATTAATCAAAGATATATCTAGGAACACCCATAATATCATGTTCATGAATATTTTTTCCGCATAAATAATCATAAATAATAAATAAAACATAAGTTTTACTCATAGAAAGAATTGGGTATCATAATCATGTCAAAAGGTTTATCAAAAAAGAATATCATAATGGTTTCCATGAAAGAATGGATTGAAATCATAAATAGAAATTAATAATTTAAAATAGGCATAAATAATGATGAGGGATTAAAAACCTAAGTTAAATCATACAAAAAGATTGTTTAAGAAAGTTTAGAAATTAAACATTTTGGTGCGGTTTATTGAAAATAATAAAGAGAATTTAAAGTAGAAAAGGGAATAATTAGTCATATAAAACCAGAAGTGAACCAAAAATGTTTTAAGAATAAAATTAATTAATTTATAAAAATAATAGTGGCTTACAACATATTATGTAGTGCACTTAAAAATGAGTAAGAAATCTGGAAGTTCCCTTAAACTGGGCCTCCTTATCAGGAAGAAGTGAGTAAAGAACCATTTAAAAACATGTATGTCCCAAAAAAATAAGGATAAATAAATATTGATAAATTATTTTGGAACATATAAAAATAATTTATAAGATTAAAATAAAAACAAAATTCAATATCATTTGGGTAAAAAGAGAGAAAGAGTAGCCCGAATAAATAATGGAGGTTCAACTAGAATCCCTTACCTTATGTCTAAAATGATTCTAAAATGGACCTTAATATATTGAATAATAATATTAAATTAATTAATTAATTAATTAATAACCTTTTTATACATTTATTATTTTTATTATAATTTTATTAATTTCATTTATTTTCTTTTTTAGGGGTTTTGAGATTAAATTTCATCGTTCGAGAGCGTTAGTTTCCTTGGTTTTCCTAATCAGTTTACTTGTATAAGTGTATGAAAAATCATGTAGAATGAGAATTGATTTCCAGAATTGAACTTATATATTGTTAATTAAGATATATAATATTAAAATTCCATTTTAGTTCCATAATTTAGGATGATTCATTAAATAAATCATTAATGAAAATAATTTATATTAATTTATCCTTTGTTGGTCACAATAAACTCATTTTGTTTTATAAATTAATATCATGTGTAAAAAAATATTCTAGAACATTAAATAAGATATAATACATATATTATAATCTGGTTCAACCAAAAAAATGGTTTTATAGACATCCTTGAATATGTAATTAAAATATGAAAGAACATCATCCACGAAGGTGGTAAATAGACACCTCAAAAACAATGTTTTCATTCTTAAAGTAAAAGAGGGAGTGGGATAGATTTGATGAATAATTATTCCATAAACATGATAAAATTAAAATATATGTAAGATAATGAATTTTTCATACCATTTTTATGTGGGTATGTGAGTATAGAAAAAGGAAACAAAGGAACTTGAAAACAAAGTGAAACCAAAAAGAAGAAGGGTTTTTACCTCTTGATTCATTCTTCTTGAGAACCTCCTTAGGAAATTGGTATTGGTCATTTGTTAATAAAAAAATCTCCTGGATGTGGGAGAGAGGTTTTTAAAGTGTATCAGGTAGAGTTTGGAGAAGGATCAAGGCTTGAGAGGTGTGTAGAGAAGAGGTGGGGAAGGGTGGTATTTATAGTGGAGGAGATATGTGTTCTCTCATTATTTTACTCAATATTTTTATTATTTTTCTCAAGATAAGCAATAGTGTAGATTATTGAGACTAAATAAAGTAATTAGATCATGTGCGCTCAAACTAATTGTGGTTACATAATCCATGACTCAATAAATAGTGTATTTAACTTTTAATGTATATATATCATAAATTATAGTATTTTACTATTCACTAAAAAAATCAAGTATTTCAGAAAAATCACAAAAATTCACCAAAACCATTTTACAATTTTTAGAATTAAAAAATGAACTCCATTTTAAGAAATTAATTTTATAAATATTATAAATATATTTTTTAATTAAAATCATCATTTACTTGGAAAATACAGATTTTAAAATTAAAAATACTTTTCTAACAGTTTGAAAAATTAATTAAGGACTCATAAAATTATCTTTTAATATTAAGACATAAAAATATTAGTTTATGGATACATTTTATGAAAATTAATTTTCTTTTAAATTATTAAATTAATAAAAAAATATAATTAAATATCAATGACCTATAAAAATACTAACACTTAATTAATAATTTTTAAACTATTTATTTACTTATACTATGATATAATTATATCATATTTTCACTTATAAGATAGATAAATTTTATTTATACTTCCATTGGTGAGGTCACTATTCAATTGGCCGGTTTACTATTCATAAGGGTCACATTACTATTCCAAATGTCAAGTTAATATTTAATGGGTATATGTTCCTTATCTTCTAGAAACACTTATTATTTCATTCATGCATCATTTATAAAGCTTGTATTGGGTTTTATTATGTGTTTATAACATATGAAATAATTATAAGAAGTGAATTTATATTGATAAAAATTTTCGTCATTACACCGAAGGATCTCTTGGAGCTAATCATTCATGTATAGACCCTGAACTACAGGAGGATCTCACCCTCCTATTGGTGGGGCATGCACTCCCTCACCATATTAGAATGGGACCATAGATATCATAGGTGGAATATCACTAAAATGAAAACAGAAACATCTCAGAACAATATAACAGTAAAACTGTCAAAGTTGAAATAAAACAATATATACATAATACCCCACTACCATGCAAATCCAACCATTAGGTTTCATAAAGTAGGTGATCACTCAATCCCTGTATATCACAAAAAATAAAATATCATCAATTTATATTTTTTTTCAAGTCACTAGATTTGAAAGGTTTGGATAAATAAGGTTTCATTCATAGGATATTATTTTAAACACATTATAGGTTTTTATAGGCACTTTATTTAATGAAAATTTCATTCAATAGTCTATTTATGTCATAATATTTTGAAGGACTTCCTCAACGAGTTATCCAAGTAAGATTCTACCAAATAATTATATAAGAAAACACCATATAAATTGCTACTAACACTTTAAATGATGAACCCACATTTTTTCCATAGATAGGTACATACATACATACATACATACATGTATATATATATATGTATATATATTCCATTTAAAAAACATAGGAGACATGTGAATCCTGTGTGACTAGTATGATGCATGAGTGCACACTCTCTCTCTTTCCATTCTATCCCAAGAGATAAAATACCAAAAATCAATAACAAAAAAACCAAGTACATCACTAAAGGTAAAATAAAATAACTATAACAAGTGAATTACATGAACAAAAGTCCCATCCATAGTGACTCATATTTTACCCCATACGTGGGTTAGCCACTCCCAGACATGAGATCAATTCCAGAACTTGACATGTTATATTTTCTTATATACCTTTACCAAATCATAAGAAAAATAAAATAATTATTTGATACAACTTTGTGACAACTTGCCCTGAAATCCAATCAATATATGCCCTAAATAGTTGGCACCACATGACCATAGGCACTTCTCCCCGTATACTAGAGGCTATCGACCAGTGGCGAGGGTCTATGAGAATACTGTTTAGGTATTATTTCTTATATTCATATTAAAAATAGAATTAATGTAAAGGAAATATCATGTAACACATAATATCACTAGAAACATATCAAAAATTTATAAATGATAAATGATATTAATGAAACAACTATAATGATACAAATATAAGTCAAGTGTCATATATACTTGTCCATTATAGACAATAGGTATTAAAAGTATACAAAAGGAAAAAAATAATAAAAACTATATGAACCTCTAAAAGTACCTTTTTATTTTCCCATCACACATCTCCCAAGTCCATCCTAACCGAGAAATGAAACATTAGTCATATGGAACTTTCCCTTGTTCGGACCTGCAATCAAAAATTATTATTAGGTAAAAAATGGTGTCCTAAGTAGTTTATGAGTATGAATATGAAAGACACCACAAATGACATCCTTAAATAAATCTAGTTTGTAAATATAAGCACATTCATAAGTACAAATAATTAATAGTTAAATAATTAACAAATATATCACTAAAAGGAAAATTAAAATCCCTTAATTCTCAGGTTCCATGGATACACATAAGTTTAGACATTCATACTTTGGCTAGTTCCATATGTCTCTGTACACATCAAATTATTGTTTAAACCCATGTACCCATGTAGTATCATGACAACCCATATGGGGTGTTGTCACAAACACCCATAATGGGTGTATTCAGGGCCACCTACAAGGTTGTATTAATGAACACTCATGTATGGTGTATTCACAGCCATCCATATATGGAATATTCACATCCTACCATATAGGGATTATTGAAAACCACCCATAAAGGAGTTTTCTTAAATAACCACAACAACCCATAATGTTGTTTTCCATTGGAGGAATAAACTAATAATAATTTTAATGTGGTCTCATAATACTAATATCAAGCCAAACTAATTCCATAATTTACAAAAATGTAAAAAAACAATATTTAAAATACAATTAAACTTTCTCCCCATTCAAATTTTTAGAATTTTAAAATTAAAAAATATATAATTTGAATGTACTTTTCTTCATTTACCCTAATCCAACCATTATTCCAAATTACCATTTTTATATCAAACAGACCTCCCAATTTCCGATTTCTAAAAAATTACACAAGGTTATTATATTTTCCATGAATTTACATGTAACCAATCTACCCATTTCTATTAATAATTATTGAAGGTTTATCAGGTATTAAATGATCAAATTTAAATAAAAAAAATATAAATTTGTGGTTATACATTGGTTTCCCGCATAACACAATGAAATACCTAATGAAAATTATGCACTACCATTGACGGAATTTTGGGACTACATACCTTATGTCTTTAGGATTCAACCTATTATATATGAGTCACCAATGTTTTGTAAAATTGGTGAAATAAAATAAGAAAAAAATATCCCTTAAAATTTGAAATATTAGATAAACATGGAAGAATAACATTTGATAGTGAGAAAAATGAAGAATAAAGGAGAATGGATTCATAGACATAACTCAAGTACTTTATCACACAAAAAAATATGTAAAAAGAATAAAAGATAAACATATATACATAAACATTGTGTTTTAATTTAAAGTACAAGATAAAGTTGGTTCTAGGGAACTAACTCCAACATACTCCCATTTTCACTTAAGCCAACTACTAACTATTCTGCTGGTTAGCCCTCACATGATATTAATGTTTTTAAAATGTTATATATTTATCAAAAGGGTCAACCCAAATTCCATATATAGACACTCTACTATGAATTACTTTATATTTTTGAGTATATTCCCTCAAGAGATGATTATTCCAGAGTATATGCTCTCTGCGCTGGTTTGATCTGGGATCTTTAAAAAGCACCATTTCTATTGTGCTTTCACATGAAAATTTGATATGATCTATATTATTAATTACTATTATGTGCTTTGAGATAATGATACATATTCTAATTTCATATTTATACATATCAAAATCATCAATATACTAAAATATTAATGAAATTGAAATCACGTGATACTTTGAGATCATCCTGATCACCTCAAATAACCATGATATTAGATAAAAATAATTTATTTTGGATAATATCACATATATATATATACCTATAATAATAGATCCATATCCTCTCCATATTCCATGGAAAAAATTCACTATACTATTAAGGATAGTTTTAAATACTTCTTAATGTATTTATCCTATAATTTTATTAACATTATCACATTTAGTATATAACATGGTATATATGACAAATACAATTTATAAAGCATAAAATATTATATTAAAAATAGATTTCTCTTCCTATGTTTGAATAAATATCTTATTCAATGATTTATTTCATATAAAATTTAGAACAATCCTTTATTAGAAGTTTCTCTCTTGTATTTTTGTTATTGTATTTTAAATAATTATATATAAAATCTTACATATATATTTATAGTTATTGATCAATGGAATATAGGATTATTATTTAAGTCCATCATAGAGAATAATTTATATAACCAAATATTAATAAAATTTAAGACTGGTATTTATTTTCTATATATCTCTTTGAAAACAAGGGCACTCTTGGAAACATTTTATAGACCCAAGAATCATTTTAATGTAATGTGAAACAAAATTCTCATATTTTCTCAAAAAATTATATTGCCATGATTTTTATGTCTACATAAATCTATAAATTGTGATCTTCATATATTATATTTTATTGGATTTATTTGGTATTATAATCCATACTGGTTATTTCATATATACATATTCTAATAGTTTTTATTTAAGAATGTGACTCTAACATCCATTTTCCAAAGCAAACAAGTATTACAAGATGCTATATATTTTATCATTTTAAATGGTTAATGTTTTCATCATATTTTATAATTTCAAATTTCATGAAAACTTTATCAATCATTTTTTCTTTATAGGTACTAACATTACCATTCACGTTTGTATTCTATTTAATTTTTTTCATACTTATAGGATTCATGTTTTTCATTCTCAGTGAATAACATGTCATCTTTATAGATGAAAATAAGAGTATAAAACTCATGTTCTATAAGTTTATTAATTGAATTCCGTAGTGTTTTTGTATCTCATACTTTTAATACGCAAGGTATTTTGAAGTTTATTTGATACAAAAACATGTGAATCTAGAGCCTTGAACTTATTTAATTATATCTTTCTCCCACTATATCATTTTGACTTGTAGTCACATTCTTAAAATATAGTTTTTATATAATAATAACTTTTATATAAAAGATATTATGGAGTTAATATTTCTTTTATTACTATAAGATACCATAAAAAATTAAATTTTTTCATTATTGATACAAGTTTTTTTTAAGACTAACTATAACAAACACTTCACATATTTATACATGAATATGTTATAGGTCAAGATTTTCCCAGAATATAACTCAAGAATGATCTTGTTTTTCTCCTTGGTTGGTACACATGGATAAGTATTTATTTCACTGTTTAAAAATTATATTAAAAAATGGATGATAGAATAATTTTCATGAATTATCATAAATCATACAATAAGAGTAGCATCACGGGTACTGTAGAAGTACTGTTCACTGAGGGGTCCTTTGGGCCAATAACTAGGATTTCTAGCCCTGTATGCAGGCCACCTGGCCTTGGGAATTAGGGCTATCTAATGGGTCACCCTCTACCCAGACTAAAGAGGTCTTTGCTCTAATAATAAATTGAGGCTTCGACCCCAACCTTTTAAAAAAATATTATCTTCATCAATTAGATCTATGTTTGTTTATATTCTTACCAATTTTATTCTCCACTTCACTTTTATATTACTTATATACCTTAAAAGAATCTAATTTATTATTCATAAAGTATACATATAATTATCTTTTTATATTACCTTTAAAAGTGATGAACTATGAGAATACACACATAGATTCAACATGAAATGGTCTATATATCATTGACAAAAGCTTCTAGTTTACATGACCAAATCGACTACACAACTATAGGGTTTAATATGTGACATGTGATATAGTATTAATCATTTATTACCAATGTAGTATTTATTTATCCATGCATTTATAAAATCCATTATAAATTTTTTTGATTCCATGAATTAACACCATTGGTGTCTAAAATTGACACAATAATGTTTTTATTGTTATGAACATAATGATAGTTTTATAATAGATGAATAATTCCACTAAAAATTTGAGATGATAATATAATTTTAATAACACAACATGTATTTTTCAACTTATAACTTGAAAATCCACTCCATCTACATAAATATTCCTGAATATTTTTGGTTCCTGTATTTGAATATAAATATGTGATACACATGCCTTTTCTAAAACCCTAGTTATTGAAATAGAAAGATGAAATGATCAATATAATTAATGTATAAGTACCTGCTTGATTATTATTTAATTAATTCCACTACCTATGAAATTTTCTCTCTCACCACATGAAAATTTGATAACCTATTTCTCATTGTTATCCCTCTTTAATCATTCACATATTAGAAGGAAATTATGTAGGTAACTTTGGATTTTTTTCAATATATTAAAATTTTAAACTTTACTTATTTATTATTCATTATAATAACTAACTATATATTTTTATTGATATAATTATCATCTTGGTAAACCCTATCCAAAAGATATGGAAATATATTCCCTGTATTAGTCACTTTTTATTTATGAATGAACTTCGAGAATATGGGTTGTAAGGATAAAAGGATGAGGTGTGTGGACAAATATGTATATAATTTTAATCTTAATTGTGTTAATATTTATATATACCTATCATATTGAGCACATAAGGACCATCCAAGATCCTATCTTCAAACCTACACATGAATAGTATACCGAAGATCTAATTTTTCACTTATCCCACTTTCCCATGAAAAAGTTGTTAGAGATATGACCACATGGTTCTTCCATCCATGTAAACATTCTATGATTTCATATTAATGGAAATTGATGAATATATAACGTGATAAGGATCATATTTATAATTTATCTAAATCCTATATTCTTTCTTCTAACCCTTACCAAGATCCATAGGTGGATCATTAGGCAAAGGGGACTCCAACACATAAAAATCCCTCTATTAGAATAGTACTATGTGAAAGATCTTATTTCAATCCAAGAAACTTTTGTTGGTGAGTGAATTTTATTTATCTATAATTGAACATATTGATAATGAAATCATGATATTTCTTTCCATCTTCTATAACAAAATCAGAGAGAAAATTAGTACTTTATCTTTATTTCCATTTTGAATACATTATTTATTTATCAATAATTTATGTTCAACACTATTTTTATCAATTCATAATATCCATCCTTATTATATTTGGAATATCTAGTATCTTGATAACAAATGAGTTAAAAAAGAGAGTATATTTCATTATTGAATCCCAATGGACTGTAAGAACGCGCTGAATGAACTGCCTATTTTTCAGTATATTCCCACCATTGTTACTGCTTCCATTGTGAATCTGTCCCCAACGTCGGCTGGACTTCCTGTTTCTAGTTCTACCCTTCACCCTCTACCTCCCCCACCAATCTGGGCATGGGAGGGGGGACAAGCTCCTATTTCAGACCCCAAAATGAGTATACTTTCAAGGAAATCCTTCTTCGTCCTAGCCCACAAGTGCCTCTATGTTAGCCTTTTATAGAAACCTCCTTGGAATCAAGGTCCTTTTTGGAAGGTGGTTGCCTAGTTTTTTTCCTGTTCCAACCTCCTCCATTGGGGAAGCATCGACACATCTCAAATGGACATTGGTGTAACAACCAAAGAGGGAGCTATAGAACATGGTTTCATCTTGACCATTTCCTAGAAAATAGTAATGTGATATCATCCTATCCCGACATGAAGTTAACACATCTCACTCTTAGTTTATCAGACTAATCCCCATTAAAAATCACGATGGCTTCCAAGACTGACAATTACGTTCACTTTTTTATTTTCTCATCTATGTAAAGATGTCATGAGTTCCTGGATACTATTAGAGAATCATGGAGAAATCATTAGTAGAGTCCACAAGGAAGAGGTTTCACAATAATATTAGGAATATTATAAACGATCTATGAAAATAGAATAAAAACCAACCTTCTCGATCCCAGGATCTCAAGGCCATTAGTGAGGATATTTTTCAACTTGGGCGCAGATTAGAGTAGAATTAAGATGACTCTTTACTCAGAGAGATTTCAAACAAGGAGAATATTTTGGCTAACATGCTCATGATACAGGAGCATGAGGCTCAAGAACATTCAACGATTAAATGGTTGTGTGAAGGGGAGAAGAATATGAGCTGATTTTATGCATGCATTAAAGAAAAATGCCACATCAAGAGACCCAACATCCTCATGGATGATGAATCATACTTGGATGACCATGATGTGGTAGGAATAATGGGTAATTAGTTCCTCAAATCCATTCTTGAGAGACCCAAACCCCATACGAAGGGATGTTACCCAAGAGGATGTTCTCACCTCTTTGACGCCATTCCTTGAATGGATTCTGAGATGGTTAATGAAAAGATGAAGGCCACCCCAGAAGAGAGGGAGATCTAAGAGGATGTGTGCTCACTAAAAATTGTAAGTTCACTAATCCCTGATGGTTTCCCAAGGTCAATATATAGGTCCCCATGAGATCTGGTTAAGAATGAGCTGATACAATCAATTCAAGACTTCTTCCTCGGGGGTAAACTGCCTCATGTGGCTTGTGCCACAATGCTGGCGATGGTTCCAAAAGTTAAAGAACAGAATTATATTCAGTATTACTATCCCAAATTAGTGTGCAACTTCCCATATGTTGGAAATCATACTTAACTGAAGGATATATGACTATCTCCCTAGTCAAATTTCTGCAAAGAAAAAAGGCTTTATCAAATAGAGATAAATTCAAGGTTATATTGGTTTGGAATAACAGGTGATCATAGACATCAACAAAAAACTTTTTTCTTAAACATAATTATCAAGTTGGACACAAATAAGGCTTAAGATTAGCTGCAATGGAGGTATATCCTTAAGGTACTATCCTATGTGGGATTCTCAAATTGGGTGATTAATCTTTTATTCCATTGCTTTACCTCCTCCAGGATATCAATCTATTTCATGGTAAATAAATATGGCTTCTTCAAGGTTTTTCTGGGTTTAATATGGGGAGACCCGCTCTCCCCCACTCTTTATTATCATTCAGGATTCCCAAAGCTTCCATATTAACAAATGCATGAGGTCAAGATCAATACTCCCTTATCATTCTAGGAGCCACTCAAGTAACATATCCCACCTTATGTTTTCCAATGAAAAAATTATATTTTTGAATGATAACAAAAAATAAAATCTGGGGATTAATGGCATATTGGAGGAGTACACTAAATAGAGCGGTTAATTGGTCAATCGGGATAAGAGTAGCATATATATCTCAAATAAGTGTATTAAGAGGTAGGTTAGATCAGTAGAAATAGGCCTTGAGATGCATATAGTATAAGGACCTAGCCGTAAAACATTACATAATCTTGAATTAAATGAATAATTCACATTGAGGATCTTTTTAGGTTTGGAGTTTTAGAGAGTTAGGCCATAACTATTACATTACATCTCAAAAATTTGAAAGTAGACACTTCTACTCAATTTTTGTTTTTTTCATAAAATAAAAACTCTTGAAAAAAAGATTCATGTCTAGTTCCATGTTTTAGACAAAATGACTTTCCCTTGATCCCATCCTCGACCCTATTCATCTTTACGTCCTGTGAAAAACAGTTCAAAACATGGGATGAGCATAAAAAGCTCAGTAAGGATTATAAAACAAAGAAAGAAAAAATTAGTTTATTAATAAATATATAAAATAACCTCTTTAACATACCTCATGAAATCATAAGATTTATGAATCACACATAGAAAACATAAATCATAAAGGTAACTTATGGCATCCATATCATACTAACATTGTAGCTATCACAACTACGTAGGGAGTTACATTTGGAATACCCATCACACTATATTCCCTAAATCTATTTGAAGAAACATTCATGTTTACCTTCGTCACATTACCCAATTCATTGTAGAGCTATCTCAGACTCACCATCCATAGGTTTATCATGAAACCACCCATATACGTAAATAATGCCCAATAACTATAACACATAAAACAAGCATAAAAGAAAGATAACATTTCCATATTTTAATCACAATATATCATTTTAAGATATTTAAATAATAAATACTTTCTCAAAACCATTTTCAATACCAAAATACATAAAAAGGGTATATAGTATTTATCTTCCTTTAAAAAACACTACATCTTGTTCCAGAAGAAAAATATCAAATAATACTCATGATGGAGGAAAAGTCGTTTTCACTGCTTACATTAAGAAGAAACATCATTTTTTTGTTTAGTAAAATGCCTTTTATAAAAATATTCCCTTTGAATGAAATGAAGATTCAAAGGTTTTTATACAGGTTATAAAAGAAAGTCGTGTATTAAAACAAAATATGCCTCAATGAAAGGAGATTGTGACGAAGTCCCTTACCTCATATCTGACTTGACCCGTTTGTCATTTAATATATTAAATAATAAACTAAATTAAATTTATTCTTTATTAAGAACCTTTTTAAAGTTTATTATTCCTTTTATATCACTTATTATCATGTTATAAACACTATGCAATCATTTAAGTTAATAACGGTTGTTTTGTCAATATTTGGTACTTGAGTGAAAAATGAACACCTTATATTTAAAAGTTGTCCATGTGGTAAATAGTACATTATCTACAAAATGATATTAATTATTTAAATATCATATATATCATATATATCCAGTATATATATATATTTATAACAGTACATATCATTTGGAGGTAAGAAATGAAATGCACCGTTCATGGAGACAGTAAGCCGTACTTACGCATGAATGCTACTTTATTTCTATTTCTTATTTTAATGGAATTACAACATAATTAGACATAGGTATATTATAATTCCAGTATAATTTCATATATAATATCATTAACTCCATCCTTTATATGTCCCACATATGGCATTAACAAGTCATATCACATTGAGGGGGCGGTAGTCCGCACTTCCTCAAATGAAATTATCACATTTATGCATTATAGAAACCATAAAGGCAGTCTATAAATGTAAAACACCAAAGAATAGAGAAAAAAACATAATATATATCATATAAAAATATATTTTTATCTTAATGGACACCATGAGAGGCGGTAGGAGATAATCAAACAACCATCGTTCCGTGATGCGTTAGTTTTCCATCCATAGAAACAATCTGTTCTTCACCCATTAGATGGAGGTGTGTGTAAGAGTAGTTCTAATACCTCTAATAAAAACTTCCTAGTTTATTTATGATACTTTAATTGTAATAAAATAATGGAATAAAATGATTTTAGGGGTTGGAGAAGTAAAATAAAAGAAAATAAGTTAAGAGAAATTGTTACCTTTAATTTGGGTAACTCCCATTGGTTTGAACCAAAAGGACTTCTTGAAGTTACTTATGCCTAAGGTATGACTTCTAGGTGTAATATAGGGATATTGAGAGATTATTTGGGTAGGGTTTGGACGAGCCAAGGGGCTTGATATGTGTAAAGAATGAGTTATAAGTGAGGTCTTTTTATAAGGGGTGAGGGGCTCTTTAGGAAAGTGTGAAAATATTATTTTATTATATAATGATTTTCTGTTTATAAAGTTCCAAAACTCATTAAGGCAGAAGATAAGATGAATCATGGTCGAAATAAATTCATCCAATAATAATTGGATAGGTTTTGGAAGTTATTTTACTATTTATAATCTTATTTATTTAAATGATTTATTAATGAGGTAAACACTGCATCATTATTATGACATAAATAATTTAATTTATTTGATGTCTAAAAATTATAAAAAATACCATGATGTGGGAAATAGTTTTAGATTTCTAAATAACATTTATAGTCTAAAATATAACTTATATAACCCCATTAAAAATTAATTTACTAAAAGATATTTGTTTATGTCATTTTTGTCTTTACTTTAAATTAATTAATCTAAAGTGTCATTATCACTCTTAAGTGGCTCCATGGGGTCCCCAAATTGACCCAAGGATACCCATGGTCGGCCATGACTCATATAATAAGGTTAAGACAAGTTTTAAGGTAATTTTTTGTAATGATAATATTTTTTTACCATGAATTACCCTATTTACCTTTAACCACGGTAAATAAAAGTCAAAATTTACTATTCACCAAAAATTATTTTCATCTTATTGAACCAAATATTACATAATAATAACAACAATGTATTTCATATTTTCAAAATTCAAATCAAAGAAGTGGTAAAATTTCTTTTAAATGAAAAAGTTAGTTTTTTAACTACTACTAAGTGGTTTCACTATTCAACAAAAAATGATGTTTTTTAAAAAAATACCAAAAATTCAACCTAAGATATATTTGATATTCCAAATTCAAAAATGATGTATATTTTACCAAATTCAATATATATATGTTAAATTATTTAATTTAAAATTAATTACTATTGTCAAAACAAATAGAATGTTTTTAAAAAACAATAACCATCAAAAGATTGACACTTGTTTATATCCAATTTCAAAGTGAAATTAATTATAATGACCAAAATTGAATTAATTGGTAAATATATAATCTAATTACACTTTAAAAACAATTAAAAATATAATCTAACCATATAAATAAATTAGATTAAAAGGCACTTTTGACTTAAAATACAGTATTTTTCACTATTCATCAAAAAATGAATTTTATCAAAAAAATACCAAAAATTTACCCAAAGTAAATATTGATGTCCCGATTCTGAATAAGAAAATTATTTTTTCAAAAAGAACATATACATGTGTCTAAAACTATATTTCAAGATGGTTTGTCATCAAACGGCGATAAATCGACCTTTTAAAGAATTTTAGAGTATTTATGCTTAAAATTAGATTCATTCATATTTTATGCCTCTAAATTTTATTGGATAAATTTTAAAACATTTAACAAACATGTATAATCATAATTTATTTAGTTATATTCATTCCCGCCAATACAACGACTAGGCGTTAACTTCAAAAATATTATTATATTATTAGTGTGCAACGTAAGATTTCAGAGAAACCCATTATTGCCTATTGGGTACACCATAGAGCATATCAACCCCTTTAAAGTAAAATTAATATTTAATTCACAAATATGAATAATTATGAAAATTTCATATTTCCTTATTTACCTGGGATGTTACATATAGGAACCTTTCCTATGGAGTGCTTGCTAGAGTTGGTGTCTTAGAACCAACTGTTTTTACTTTGATTACATTAATATTTGATGTATTAAATATTAATTTAAACATCTTATTACATATTTTTCATTATTCTGCATGACCATAATGTAATAATGTCCTTGAGTATTTTTCATACTGATTAGGTCACAGTAGTTCCCTGCTATGATGGGAACCTTGAAGTGTTATGCCAATATTCTTAATATAGTTATTCAAGTTTATAAGATACTATGATGAGACAAATAATATATAGCCCATCAAGTGTAAGTACTCATAAGCAGATGAGACTTCTTCTCATGATGTTCGTACTTGGTAATCTCTAATAAAGGAGATTATGAGAACATTCCTTCTAGTATGAATTTTGTATGTTTTGGTGTCAATAGATATTTATATTTTTTAGTGTATATAATGTTCCTTAGACATTAATATTATCATTAATACATGTCATGAATCACTCAATTATATTTTTTGATGAAAATCATAATGCCCTATGTTGGAGAGATGTAGGGTAAATTTGGTGTGTCATAAATAACATGTTACTAATGGATAAGTAATGAATGGATTTTACACATCCATATTTATAGAAGTTGATATATATGGCCTTTGATTAAAATAGTACCATCACCCTAAATTCCATGGCCAAAACATAATGATGAGTTTATTTCAGATATTCAAAGAATGATGTATCAAGCATATTGGTTGATGACACCGTCATGCAACCTGCTTGATGAGATTATGTTAAAAAAGGATTATATTACACTGTGAGCATTTATATTTGGTTGTCATCGTTGTGACTTTAAGTTCTATATTTTTGGTATTTTGACCAGTTTCTAGACAATAATCTTGGATTTTAGGAAAGTATATCTAATTATAATGAGAAATAATCCTAGAGGGTCACACACTAAGTGTTTCTGGTGGTTTAGATTAAATTCAATTTGAATTTAATCAATGGAATAAATATTATTCTCAAGAATGGGGAATAATATTATTTGAGTTATATTGATCACATAAATCAAATAAATATTTACTCACCGTATTGGGAATAAAATATATTTAATTATTTTATTAAATATTTAATAAATATTTATTTACTATTTTGTGAATAAAATATTTATTTAAGAGAATAAAATAAATATTCAGGTGTTCAATAAATACAAGAGGAGTTCGAACAGACCAAGGCCGTCTCTGGTGATAAAATAATTATTCACGAGTCAATAAATATTATTTATCCATTTTTCACATTTTGGTGCACCACAAAATATTAATAATTTTATTATTATTATGTGACATGGGATTTCTTTAATGGTTATAATTATATTTAATGGATTCTATGCTATTATATTTTTTAACCTAAATCCCAACTATATAAATAGACGACTGTGTTTATTGTGTAATTATTTCAAAACCAATTCCAAGTTTGGGAATAGAAAATTGTTGTGCACAACAAATTATCTCTTGACTCCTCCTCATATCTCTCTCTCAGGAAAGAGAAACCCAAGAGAGAACTTCTTCAAGAACAAAGAATGAGCAATCAAGAATGAACAATGGAAGGAATTCAATTCTCCTCACTAGCACCCGAAGAACGAGTTCCATTTCTTAGAGACCATTGAATCACTTGTGGATCACAGCTATAGGGATTCAACCCTTGGATCCTCAAAATCACAATGAAGGAAATCCAGAAGGCTTGTTTTGGATGATCAACAATCATTAATGAAGAAGGTTCCTAATCCCAGGTATTTATTTCTTCATATATTAAATAAAATAAATACAAATTTAACATAAAAGATCCTTACTTTTGGTTTCGAGAAATGATTATTAATTTTTTTTAATATATCACCCACCAATGCATGCTTCTACTACACCCAGAACAAACAAGTGGTATCATAACAGTCACATTTAAATTTATATTTATTTATTTGATTGTTGATCTATACATAATTGTGGTTAGATTCATGTTATTCATTTTATAATACAATTTGAATTAACTTGTTATCAATATATTAATCATGTTCTTTTAGTGTTTCATTTTCTAAATGGTTTAAGAACAAATAAAGAACACTCAGAGATTCCATCAAAATGTGCCAAATCATTGGCGGGTAAAAATGGGTGACATGGTGTGCAGTCGAAGAACACACTATATAACCATTCCCAGTGTATCTAGATGTGTCGATCTATTAATTACATGCAGTTATTTTATTTCACACCGTGTGTTGGACTGGACAACCTAGAACAGGACAAGAGGATACATGGTGTGTAATTGGAATGTACACACCATGTATTCTGGTCGAGTCAACACAATTAATCCCCAAGAATGTGACATGGATATACCAAAACTTAGGTACATGATGTGTAGCTACATGTACATGTTGTGTAGTCTCTCATTAATGGAAAAATTAAAATTACGTAAATTTTTTATTTGCCTTACTAAAGCCTTATTTTATTTATTAACATAATTTTGTGTATTTGAAAATTTAATAATGGATTTAAATAACTTTAAATGATTAATTAATTTATTGTGATTAATATGTCATTATAGGTTCTGGAATTTATTTTACATGAATTCCATTAATGATAGGTATCTCCAAATAATATAGGATTATCATTAATATTAAAAATAAACAAATAAATAAATACTCAATTAATCAATGTGAGCATGTTTATATTAAATAATAAAAGAATGAATAATGAAATGAATTCTAGCCATTTAATTTTGTATATTGGTTGCATGTGTGACCATATATGAGCTTGACCAAGACCTATGTATGTATTGGAATTTATTTAATTAAATTTATTGCATAGTTTTTCAATTATTTAATATTAAATTAAAAGATGGACTTCAAGTCACCCGTCCATCCATTATTACATAGTACTTGTGTGTCCAAGGGTATTTATGTAATTCTCTTTAACCAATCATTTGGTTCCCCTCACCAGTGTGTGAGTAATATATATTTTAAATTAATAGAGCATCCCAAAGTGCATGGAGATAGTTCAAGACTGAACCATAATGACGCCAACTCGGTGATACATAGGTGGACACGTGGAATGTTGTATTTCATGCTATGCCCGACATAAGGAGTTATTTCTCCAAGGTCATATGTTGATTTAAAGTCATCTCATTAAATCAATTGTTAGATAAGATCATTATAAGATCATTTAATTAATTATTTATTTTCTATCTAATGTATTAAAATTATATTTATTGATGTAGGCCCATGATCACCTAAATGAAAGAATTAAATTACAAAGACAGAATTTAAATAAAATTGATTATGCCTAAATGTTTTATCCAAACATGGTTAATTAATTAATAAAACATCCACTTAAATATTAACGAGATATGTAAAGGATAAAATAAGATAAAAATTTATTCATAGTAAAATAAAATCCCTCAATATAAAATTATGTCAGACTAAGCCTTCTATTACATGATTATGAAAAAAAACTCAATAGAACTATGTGTTTTACCAACCCTTTTTGGGACACTTACTTTTATAATGGGAGTTCTTATGATAGTTTCATGTTGAGTTAACAATTTTACATCGAGAGGAGTATCCCTTGCTAGAATTGGTGTAATTTGGAGGCAAGTGTTGAGAAAAATACATGTTTGGATTTATGGATTGGGGAGTCCACTCAATGGATCAAGGAGCTACAAGCCTATAGTTAGAAAAGACTTTCGTACCTAAATACATTCAAAATTGTTTTACCATCTCTTGTTTGGGTTATGCGAAGGGGAATATGGATCCTTTCCACTGGAATATTCTAGAAACTAGACATTCCAAGTTCAATGGTGAGGGATATTGGGACTTGATAAAATAGTGGGAGATTTAATAAAAGAAATTTATTATTTATCACAAAATCTGTAATCAAGAAAAGTACTAATAATATGATCATTTAATTTTAGAATAAAATAGAAAAATAACTATACTAATGATAAATATTGGATAAAGACAATATCATCACTGAAAGTAATTTCCAAGAGTGGTTTAGATGCCTTTGGTTTGTTCTATACCATGAACGGAAATATTATGTGCTAGAATCCTCAATGCTAATTGGCCTACTCAAGAGGCGAGTGGTGAAGAGTTCCTAGTATATGAAAAACACATTAATAATGAGGTCAAAATTCAATGATTTATGCTTTCATCTATTTCTAACTAACTCATAAAGTTTAACAAAAACATCGATGTGTATAGAATTCTTGAGCACCTCTGTGGTCTTTACCAAGAGAGTGATAGACATGAACTATTTGAGTTTTCCAAGGCTCCCTTTTAGTGTAAGATTATAGAGGGTTCCCCATATTGTCCTCACATAGTCAAGATCATTAGATACATTGAGAACCTAGAGTCTATAGGGTTTAAAGTCTCTGAAGAACTATGAACCTATCTCATTCTAGAATCACTCCCGCAGAGCTTCTCCGGTTTTGTTGTGAATTTTAATATGAAAAAATTGAGAAGTATCTTCTAGATGTTATTATCATCCTTTGACAAGTAGATAAAGATATGAATCCTGGAAACCCTTATGTCCTTCTATAGAGAAAACAAGAAGGGACATAAAAGATATTTAATCCCAAAGCTTCTTCATACCCTTGCAAGAAGAATAAGATCAAAGGGTATGAAAGGGAACAAGATGTTTTCTGTTTCACATGTGGCCATAAGGGCCATTGGAAGAAACAATGCACCTAGCTAAAGAAGAAAGCAAAAGCCTCAGGTGCATTTATTATTGTGTTATATTTATCTATTTATAAAAAATGGTTATTAGATACATCTTGTGGTGATCACATATGTTTTAAAATATAGGAACCCAATAGATTCAGAAATATTGACTGAGGGGTGGTAGAACTATGAGCATCCAACTAAGCTAAAATTTCTTCTGTGGCTATCAGGGAGTACCACTTCACATTTCTGACTAGAATTATCATGGTTATAATGGTTTTTTATTATCTATCTTAAGTTTCCAAAAAAATTATTTCTGTATCCAAACTATATATAGATGAATTTGATTTTAAATTTGTAAATTAATTTTTCTTCTTTTATAAGGATAGAATTTTTTTATGGTAAATCACTTTGACATAAATGTCTTTAAATGTTATATTAAATGAACCAAGTAATGGAAATCAATAATGAATTTACTCCACATGACTCATACTACACCTAACATTGGCATCACCATCATGGTCTTGAAAATGAAAAATTACTGACAAAGTTACATCAATATGGATATTTAGATTCTTTCGAACTAAAACCACATGGTGTGTGACGAACATGTTTATAAAAAAATAACCAAATACCCATTTTTTGGGAAAGGTTAAATAGATAAATATATTATTGAATTAGTTTATATCGATGTGTGTGGACCATTTCCTATTGAATTAAGGGGTGTGAAATAATACTTCATAACTTTATTTAATGATTTTGTAGATATGGAAATATTTACTAAATGAGGTATAAGTAGGATTCATTTGATAAACTCAAGGAATACAAGAATGAAGTTGAGAATTATCTTGGTATGAAGATTAAGAAACTCCTCTCAGACCAAGGTGGAGAATATATTAATCAAGACTTAATTGATTACTTATGGGAGTTTGGGATCCTATCCAAAATCACTCTTCCTTACACACCTCCATGGAAAAATGTAAGAGAAATGAGGAACCACATGTTTTTGGACATGGTGAGATCAATTATGGGTCAGGAAACTATTCCATTATCCTTTTGGAAATATGCATTACAAATAGAAACACATATACTAAACCAAGTACTGACTAAATTGATAAATGGTATTCCATACAAATTTTAGAGTTGAAGAAAATACCTGTTATCAATTTTACTTGTGTGGGGATACGAAGCATTTTAATGCCTTTTCAGGTAACAAACTTGCACCTCATGGGACAAAGTGTACATTTATAGGATACCCCAAGGAAACAAAGGGATATTACCTATTCGACCCCTTAAAAAAGGTTTATAGTGGAAATACACTCCATATTCCTTGAGAGGGAGCACATCTCCAAAATAGATAGTGAGAGAAAGATAAACATTGGAAAAATTGAAGATCAAGGCACATAAGAGTTGGTAAATTATTAGATTACACAAATCCCCATGGAAGAAGAAACTATTCTAGAGACACAAGAACAATGTAGGAGTACAAGAGAGGTTAGAGACCCAGAATGGTATGGTTTTCTAATCACTAATAATGGTGACTCATTATTAGTTGATAATAATGATCCTCTAGACTACAAAGAATAATTAAGTGGAATAAATGTTACCAATTGAAAAGAATCTATGAATTTTGAAATAGATCCCATTTACCAAAACCAAGCCTCGATTTTGATAGATCCTCTCATGGATTTAAAGCTTGTTGGTTGAAAATGGGTATTCAAGAAGAAACTAGACATGGATGGACAAGTTAGTACCTATAAGGCGCAACTGGTTACAAAAGGGTTTAAAAAACGTCAAGGTATTCACTACAATGAATCCTTTTCATTAGTTGAAAGTCTGGAATGCATAAGAATTCTACTTCCATTATGGCTTTCCATGACTATGAGATTTGGAAAATGGATGTCAAAAAACCCTTCTATAATGGGAACCTTTAGGAAGATGTCTACATGAAACAACCTAAAGGGTTTGTGACACCAAATGATTCTAATATGATATTGAAGTTTCAAAAATTCATTTATGGATTAAATCATGAATTCAGGTCATGGAACATTCGTTTTGATGAATACATAATACAATTTGGTTTTATAAAGAAATAATGTGAGCCTTGTGTCTATAAATGTTTAACTGGGAGTATAGTCATTTTTTGAATAGTATATATTGATGACATATTACTTATTTTAAATGAAATACCTATCTTACACTCTGTTATGCCATGGTTGAATAAATTAATTTTCATGAAAGTCTTTGGAGTGCCAGCATATTTTCCTGGGATCAAGATCCAACATGATAGATCCAAGAGGTTGCTCTACCTAAGCCAAAGTACATACATTTACATGATACTGAAGAGATTTAGTATAGAATAATCAAACAGGGGATTAATTTCAATGTCACACGGCATTAATCTTTTCAAGAAAATGTGTCCTTAGAACCATGAGGAAAGAAATATATTGGAAAGTATTCCATACACATTAGTGTTTGAGTTATTCATCTATGTTATTATATATACAAATTTACATGTCTCCTATGCATTAAGTGTAGTAGGATGATATCAAGCTGATATAGATGACTGCCATTGGTTGGTGATCAAGACTATCCTTAAGTATATGAGGAATACTAAGGATACGTTCCTAGTTTACATAGGATATGAGGAACTAGTCATCAGAGTATATGAAGATTCTAGTTTTTTCAAACTGATCAAGATGTCATGAAGTCAAAAAAGGGATACATATTCACTTTGAATAGAGGTTCTGTGAGTTGTAAGAGCTCAAATTAGGCTATGGTTGTAGATTATGTATAAGTGTTCAAGTATATTGTATCTTTTGAGGTAGCTAAAGAAGAAATTTGGATGCATAATTTAATCTAAGATCTTGATGTGTTACCTTGTGGTAAAGTTCCCATCACACTCTATTTTGATAATATTGTAGGTGGATCTTGCAAAAGAGAAAAGGTCACATCAGTGGATGAAGCACATCATTTGGAAGTATCATATCTTGAAGGATTTTTCTTAGAGAGGTGAAGTTGCAATGAGTTGTATTTCCATGGAAGAAAACATGGCAGACCCCTAGACTAAATCCTTGACTCACCAGGAACATGATTATCATGTTAGGTGTAGTGGATTGAAAGTTGTAGGAAGTTGGATCTACTACAAGTGGTAGTTTTCTAGAGTTAGTGTTATAGAACCAATTTTTTTTATTTTAATTACATGAATATTTTATGTATTAAATATTAAATTAAAAATCTTATTACATATTGTTCATTTTTATTAATGACTATATTTTAATAATGTCCTAAAGAATTTTTCACATTGATAAGATCATAGTAGTTCCCCGCTATGATGAGAACCTTTAAGTGGTATGAAAATATTCATAATATAGTTCTGCAGTTGGAAAACATACTATGATGGGACACATATTATATATACTGTTAGGTGAAAGTACTCATAAGTAGATGATACTTCTTCTCATGAAGTTTATACTTGGTACTATCCAAGAAGAGAGATTATGAGAATAGAACCACCATTAGAAATTCCACATGTTTTGGTGTCATCAGATATTCCTACCTGTGAGCATGTGTAATAGTTCTTAGACATTAATATTATCATTAATAAATGTCACTACTCATGTACATTGATTTTTGGATGAAATATGGAATTCTATATGTTGGTGAGAAGTAGCATACATTGGGTGCTTCACAAATGACATGTTATTAATGGATAATTCAAGAAAGTATTTATCCCTTCCATATTTGTGGAAGTTGATATATTAAACCTATTACGAAAATAGAAAAATCACCCTAAATTTCATGGCCATGATGTAATAATGATTTTATTTCAGATAGTCAAATAATGACATATCAAGAATACAGGTTGATGAAACCATCATGAAACTTGCTTGATGAGATTACGTGATAAAGGGATTATATTAAATAGCGAGTATTCATATGTGGTTTTAGTTTTTGGGACTTTAATTTCTTTCTCTTGGGTGCCTTGACTTGTTGGTAGATAATAATCTTGGACTTTAGGAAAGACCACCTAATACTAATGAGAAAGAATCCTAGAGAGTCACACAGTAAGTGTTTCTGGTGGTCAAGATTAAATTCTATTTGAATTTAATTAATGGAAGAAATATTATTCTCAAGAATGAGGAATAATTTTATTTATGATATATTGATCACATAAATGAAATAAATATTTAATCACTGGATTGTGAATAAATTATATTTATTTATTTGATTTCATATTTAAAAAATATTAATTTACTATTTTTTGAATAAAATATTTATTTAAGAGAATAAAATAATTATTTGGGTGTCCAATAAATACAATAGAAGTTCGAATAGACCAAGACCATGTCTGGTGAAAAAATAATTATTTACAAGTCAGTAAATGTTCCATTTTGTGAATGTTGGCACCCAAGAAACTAATAATACTGTTATTATTATTATATGGCATGATATTTGGTTAATGGTTATAATTAAATTTAATGGGTTTTATGCAATTAAATTTTGTAACGGAAATCCCAACTCTATAAATAGACGGCTACATCTATTTTGCAATTCATTCGAAACCAATTCCATGTTTGAGAATAGAGATTTTTTGCACCCACCGAATTTTATCTCGACTCCTCCTCCCCTCTCCTCTCAAGAATAAGAAACCCAAGAGATAATTTCTTAAAGACCAAAGAATGGGGAATCAGGAACGAACAACACAATACATTCAATTTACCATGCTAGCACCTAGAGAATGAGTGGCGTTTCTCGAAGACCACTGTAGCATGTATGGATTGCCGCTAGAAGGATTCTACCCTTGGATCCATGAAAGTGCAATGAAGGAAATCTAGAAGGGCTATTTCATATGATCAACAATCATCAACGAAGAAAGATATTAAGCCCATGTATTTGTTTCTTTTTATATTAAATATATTAATTATAAATTTGACATGGAAGATCCTCACTCATGGTTTCGGGAAATGATTATTAAAAGAAATTTTAATATATCACCCACCAATGCATTCTTCCACTATACTTGGAACCAACAATGCCTCGGTGCCCCAGTTTCAGTAAGAAAACATAAAATCCACCAGTTTTATTTATTGTCAGTAAGAATTCTGGGACGAATCATGAACTGGAAAAACTAGTTCCTATAATCCAGGGGGAAGAATCGCTCTGATAAATTGAATTATTTCATATATGCCCATGCATGTTATATCATATCTTAATTTTTTGAAAGCATTCATTTCCATAATATAGAATTTTATGGCATAATTTCTATGGGATTCTATTATAGGAATGAAACATCACTGGTAATATTGGGTTAGAATGGATAAACATCTCTCATAAGGTGGTATCAATGTAAGAAGAATCTCTAACACAATATAATGGTTGCACGCTATGTTATCATATGATATTTATTAGGGGAATAACATTTAGGGAATGATCACATGAGAGAGTTATGGGTTGAAAATGGAAATATAGAGAGGGATACCTTCCTCTATACAGATCAGGATTCAACATCATATATTGAACCTTTACCAGCACACCCGTTGGATAGTGGGAAAATAAGTTATCATCCTTTAGAAATATTAATACATAGGAACAAGGATTAGTTTCCCAGCCTATCCCATTCTGAAGACTACCTGTAGGAAAGCATAAGACTATCCGAGATTCATCCAATCCATCCTTAACATAGAATAATGAAATATATTTGACAGTATAGTGCTAAAAAAACTAGTTAATTGTGTTTTTATGTTGTCCTCTTCAAGTGTTTTCTCACCTAAAGAATACCTCAAAGTAAAAATAGTGACCATCTATCATGATGAGTGGGGAGAAGTCTTATAGTTAAAAGAGATACCTTCAAAACTAAACTTTTTAGGGTAGAGGTTAAGGAATTATTTTCTTTTAATTGAGGAGAACATCCTAAATCTAGATGTGAGTATAACTTCTAAATTTCATTTCTACAGTATTACCCAGGCCGAATCCATTGACCATATCTTCTTTGAAGGTGCTTGGGTGAAAATGGTGTGGCATGCATTTGATAGCTTCACTATTTGGATGGATTAGGGGTCATTGAGTGAACCATTTCTCAATATGTGGTTCCAGGGGGTGGGGAGTAATGACCCAGAAATTAAGGAGTGATCGTTAATTTTCTTGGAGGATTGCTGGTGCCTCTAGAAATAAAAGAATGAGTCTAAGCATAAAGAGTTAAACTAAGGGGGGAAACCTCAACATTAAGGTTAGTAGTAATCTAATTGACATTATCCATGTTTTTAATTATTGGTAGTCTACTAAGATCCTCAAAATGATAATGGATGGAACCATCATGCCTATAAATTATCCCAGTGTTTCATAGAGGAAATGGGTTTGGTGGTACCAACATCCTTCGAGTCTCGAGATGAATATAGATGACTCGTGTAACATGGGTCCCATGCAAGGAAGGGGGTATAGTTGGGACACAAAGGGATTGGTGGTTTTGTATTTCTTGGCATTTCTAGGCAACATATACTCCCGACAAGTGGAAGTCAAAGCCTAGCTCACTGGTCTCCAGCTGTGCGCTCAAAGGAAAATTCATTTAGAGGCCATGGAAACTGATTCACCAACACTTTTCAATGCACTATGAATTATTGGATTAAACCCTTGTAATATTGAGTACACCATTCAAAAGTTAAAAGGGATCATGAACAATAGCATCGAGGTTGGTCATACATGGGGTGAAAGGAATATTGTAGCTGACTTCCTTGCTTCCAAGGTAACCTAAGTCATGCAAACAAGTTGTTTTATTGATCTCGGGTCCTTTTACCCTATATATGAAGTTTTTTTGGGAGAATTCCCTCGGTCTCCATTTATTTATACCTACATGATCACTGGTTTCCTCTTCCTTCATTCTTTATGTTTCTATTTACTTTGTTTATTTTAATAAAATAAATATATATTGTGGGGGTAATATCCAGTATCTTGAATATTATAGTGGGAAAGGATCTATATTTCCTTTTTTAGTATATACAATGGCCATTCCACTACTAAATTGTATTTGGGAGAGATTTATACTTGTAAACAAAATTAAATTGTAGCTCATTGATCTATTGAGTGTATTTCCAATCTAAAAACCATATACTCAGATTCACTCAATACTTTCATAATAATTTCACCAACTATAATATGAACTTTACCCTTGATGTTAATTTTGTTAATTATATAAAAAAATATATATTTAACTCCATAATAAATGGAATATGACCTTCCTATTTTCATAAAACACCTTGATCTATTTTTTTATTCTAAATCAAATGATGGAAGGAAGGACCTGACTTAATATTAACATTGAGGGAATTTATTTTGGTAAAATAAATCTATTTTTATCTAATAATTATTGTTTAATATCCTATGTTATACCGTTTATAAATAAATAACCATATAAAATAATAAAAATACTATACACAATCCACTTTTATCTAGGAATGCTTAATAATATTTTTAATCTATGTAATCAGATAAATAAAATTAACCTTGGATCGATAAAAAATAGGACTCCAAAATGAAAATGATATTTCAAAATATTATATGGTTTATTGAGTACTAATAAAACAAACTACCCTCTAGGGGGAATAACTACTTGAGTCTTCTTAGAATTTAGTTATATCATCCACCATTCTGTCATGACCCTCTTTTTTTGGTCTTCCTCTAGCTTTCCACTTGAATAACTTCTTTAAAGGAATTACTAACATTATAATGATACTCATATGCAAGCATGGGGGGGGGGATGGGAAATTGGTTACATAAAACTAACCATGGACACATGGGCATATAAAAATAAAATAGGGAGTCATAATTCATATATGATCATTATTTAATTAAATATTAATTTAAAAAATAATACAATATAGAAATTAAAAATTGAAATAAATAAACAAAACCCAACATATCTAGAACAGTCTCAATATCATGATAATTTTATGTTTAATGACTAAAATAACTATTAAAAAATATATCACTCACCCAATTCCACAGTTTAAATTAAATAAATAATTTTAACTAATTTTAACAAACCTTCTTATAGTGCATTATAAAAACTCTTTATAATTATAATTTGTATCAACCTTAAATTTTATTAATGGAAATTCCTCTTGTTCTAATTAAATGTCTTATTATGTAAAATGGATATATAACATATGAATTTCCTAGGTTTTATGTTTTTGGATTTTTAAATACCATTAAGAATTGTGACCATTGCTAATATAGCCGTTGAACAATGATCACATGATTTGTATAAATATAGGGCTTTAACAAATCCAATTTGCTCAAACAAAGGAATTAATGGCCTCATCCAGTAGACTTTCCCTGTACGAATCCAATTTTTCAGACCTTGAAAAGGATGTGGATTCATTGGGCTTCAATCTTGACCAAGCCCAAGCCGATATTTAGCACACAAAGCTTAAATGGGACTGCCTACAGGAGAATTGGAAGTTGATAGAGATTACCACCTGAGCGATGTTATCTAAGCCACCCCAAGAGTCTGTCACCATCGCACACCTTACCCTTCAATATTATGTGGGTGTTATAAGGGCTTATATAAAAATACCTTAACATTATTATTATGTGCATTATTTGGGTATATATTAAATAATATACCTTCATTTTATTATTGTTACTTTATAAATAGTTTTTTATAGCCAAAATAGCTTTTTTAGTTAATATTCAATTAATAAATCTATTTTTGATGAATTAATGGAATTTTTTGAATTAAATAATATTTTAAAAAAATATTATTACTAAATTAATTTTTATTAAATATAGATGATCGTATAATTTTTATGAATAAAATAGTGATTTTTATTACGTTTTGAAAGACATTTTTATCAAAACCTATGAATTTTCGATAAATATCAGTTTTTATTTTAAAAGTAAAAAATTCACAATTTTCAAAAAATTATTTAGATAAAATCAATATTATTTTTGGAATCAGGATGTCAAAATTATCCAATGGTGATTTTTTCATCATATTTTGAGACATTCAAATTTTTGGTTAAAAATTAAATGGCGTTTAATTATATAATGTGTTTTAAGACATCATAATGACCCAATAGTGATGAAATAAAATAATATAAATGAGTTTTTATAGAATATATTTATTACCATTAAATTAATGTGATTTTATATTTGTTTTATTTATTTTACAAAGCCTTAGTAGACCCTTCATTACTTATAAAATATTTTATCTTTTTTAAATTGATTTCCTTTAGAGTGTGACTCACCACCACATAAGAAAGCTTATTATTTTAAGATGTTCTTACATTGGCCTTATAAATATTATTTTCCAACCCCATTTGGAAAAACCCACGGTCAAATACCATGGGCTGGTTTGTGGTTTGGATTAGTTTAATGTGTGGTGACCCAAACCTAAATAATAAAGAATTCCCTATCATTTCTTATATAAACCCACCTAAACTGCCACTTACTCTTCACTCAAACACTTTTGAGTTCTTAAAACCTCTTACTTATTCTCTCTATAATCCTCCCAAGGTTCCCCAAGCCCCTAAGAAGCCTCTCTAAAGCCCCTCCCATGCCTTTGGGATCACACTTCCAGGTATGGGATTCCTTTCTTTCTCATTTTATCCAAGTTTATTAATATAGTTTTGACCTTTTATTATGAATTATAAATGTTAGGGTATGATTTAACACATCTCATATACTGTCCTATTTATGATCTAATGATTAGAGTCCCCTTTCTCTATCATCGATGCCTTCTATGTATACCCGTTACCATGCCAAAATTACTTAAGGAATTTTTCTCTCCTCATTTACATTCAAGCAGTTATTTTGTATTATGAATAAAAATTCCATTACTTATGTTGGTACATGTATATATATGACCCCCTTACTGTCCATTTCATTTAAATAGTATGAGTCACCCCTTTATCTCTCATCAACCATTTTTATGAAGTCTTATGTCACACCGTCATGCTGTCGAAATTGAACCGCAATTTTCCAAGACAAAATATGTGTGTAGTGAATACAATGACCATTTCTCTATCAATGTTATTCACCTTTATGCACCTTTACTTAATTATGTAAGAGTTTCCTGTATGAATTACACATTCCTTTATTGTGGAATAAATTATGACATTTAATGAATCCATGTTGTATGATCTTGTGACACACTTATGCATGAAATGAAATGAATAAGAAGGGTGTGCCCTGATAATGCTCCATTGAAATGGGTAAGGATTAGTACCATGATAAGTCAAGTGTAATGAGGATTTAATCATGATAATTCAAGTGAAATGAGGATTTATTCATGATAATTCTAGTTCAACGAGGGTTTAGTCATGCTACATGTGCAATGAGGCTTGGCTCATGACAATACCATGTTAAGTGTTGTTGCCACATTTCGATGTTATGATAATAATTCCATATCATGCCATTATGTGCATGTTTATTTTATGCTGTATTGATATGAATATTGCCTACCATTTATTTTATTATTCATGGTATTCCTTGATTACTCCTTTACTGGGCTTTGTAGATCACCCTTTTCTTATGCATGTCCTCTGGTTATCCCCTGCAATGCTAAGTACGAGGGAATGTCGTGATTATGTAAAGGATGTTTTCAACAAATATGTTATGTGTTTTATTTTTTAAGTTGTTATTTAATGTTCCTAAGCCCTAAAGATACTATACCTCTAGATATTCCTTGTTGTATCAAGTGAATATTTTAGGTAATAAGTCATGTTTAAGTGTGTAATAAAAAGCAGGGTTGTTATAGTTGGTATCAGAGGATAGGTTTAGTTATTTTTGGGATTAGGATTAGAAAACCCTTTTTAAATCCTTAGGGATAAGACTAAGTATAATAAAAACATCCCTATGTTTTGGTGAGTATTGAGTAATTAATTTATCAAGAATATACATCCCTGTTTGGATATGAGAAGGTAGAGGTGGCTCTGGAATAGATGTACCTAGGAGTGAAAACTCTCACAAGGAGTTTTAGGCTTGACCTAGGATATCCTACTAAACAACAATGGGCCTTGCTGCACTATTGGTTACGACACTCCCAAGGGATATGCTTTGGTAAATTCATAAGCTTAGTATGAACCATTATTAAGGGAATTAGAAAAAATTCCTCTTAGAATATATGTTGGAAATTAGGTCATGGATAAAATATATTTACTCTTATAGATTCATATGTTAAGGAAAAAAACGTTATTTATAAGTTATCCTTTTTTACTTGGATTACCATTTATGTGTTACCCCAAACATTCCTTTGATTCTATATAATAGACAGTAATAGGAGGACTCCGGCTAACAACCGATGAAAAGATAAATGTGATGACTATTCTAATGAGATTCCCAATCCAATGGGAGTGGTAATTGTGAACTTTGTTACAATAATCTCTCAGTTAACACATTATTTGAATAGAAACATGGATCAAGAGGAACGTTCAACCCCCCTCAGAAATAACATGTCACTATCGAGATCTTCATGAGACAAAGACCTCCTACTTTTAATGGATTATATGATCCCTCAATCGCCGAACAATGGATCAACACCATTGAAAAGATCTTCTCCGTCCTTAAATGTTCCGAATAAGAGAAGGTTCTTCTAGATGCTTATCATATGGAGGGTGAAGCAGATCAATGGTAGACATTGATAAAAAATACGAAGTCTGAGGAGGAGATCTAGGCATTAATTGAAGGATTTCTGGAAAATGTTTTTCAACAAATATTTTCCTCACACCCTCTGACTTAAGATGGAAATTGACTTCCTTTACCTCAAGAAAAAAGACGAGGAATCCATTGAAGCGTACAAGGAAAACTTTACAAGTATTTCACGATATGCCTCCAGATTTGTCGTTACCCCCAAATGCAAGGTTGACCGCTTCTTTGGTGGGCTGAAACCTAGCCTACGGAAAGCCCTGGTGATCTGTGACATTGATAGCTACTAGGAAATTGTATGATGTTCCGTAAAGGTTGAAATTGAGATCAGATAATATCAAGGGTATAATTGGGATAACAAGCGTAAGGTGGACTTCAATTATGGTATTCTGATTGATAAATCCAATGATTCTAAGAAAATTCAGCACCCCACTTGCCAAAGTTGTGGAAAGATAACCTCGGAAATTGCTTTAAGGTGATGAAGAAATGCTTTAGCTGTGGAAGAGAAAGGAACCTTGCCATTAACTGCCGTCAAGAAAAACCCATGGCTGCAACAGAGGATAGGAATGCTCCACTCGACTCTCAATGCTGTCATGACCTATCCTCAGGGCCCATTACATGACTACCCCAAGCCCGCCTCCCATAGGCCAGGGGCTGGCGACTAGCACCAAAGGCATAAATCCCATTAAAAAGGGAAGGATTTTCCTTTATATAAGTAAAAAAACACAACAGAGTACGCAAGTGAAGTAAGCACTAAGTAAAACTGAGTACAAAAGTAGGTGCTGAAAAGTAAATGGGCCAGTATACAAACCCAACTGAAAGTACAGTACAACTGAAAAAAAAGTACAATAGCAGTAAAGTAAAGCAGCAACTGCCATGTCATCCTCCGGATATCCCACCTGAAGGGTGGGTACAGATGGTATCTTTAGCTCCTCGGGTTCGGCCATCCACTCCGTGTATGTCCCGCCAAGTGGTCCACCTCCGGGTACCGTCCAAGTCCACAGGCCTCCACCTCGATCAGTGTTTTCAGTCGTAAGCATCCAATACAATGTAGTGCGGGCATAGCCCGTGCAGGGGTGAGTATACGATACTCAGTAGGGACCCCGAGACCCCCAAAAGTCTCCCAGAATCCATGAAGGATAAACCACAAAGGAAGGATACAAACATGAAGTATCAACCAACTCTACTTAGGTATATTCCCATACATATACCTAAGTCATCAATCTTAGTTCAGATCCATCTTCCGAGCCCAAGAACAACACAGTCCACACAGGAAAGAAGTCAATCACCCCAATGGAAATGATTTAAAGTAAAGAATCATCTCACACATTTATACTTCTCACGATGAAAGATGGAGATGATTATATGTAGTATCTGTATCATCTCCTCTACAGAAACCATGTAGGATCCAAGTACAGAATTCGTCGCTGCCGAACCCACGTAGGATCCAAGTACAGTAACCATCACTGTCGAACCCACATAGGATCCAAGTACATTCGTCATCACTGCTGAACCCACAGAGGATCCAAGTACAGTCGTCCTCACTACCGAACCCACGTAGGATCCAAGTACAGTCGTCTTCGTTGTCGAACCCACGGAGGATCCCAGCACGGTAGTCGTCGCAGTCGCAACCAACTCTAGGGTACTAGCACACATCATACTCGATTCTGGGAGGGTCCTCTCCTCGAGTGAAGTGGGTTGATACATCAACTATCACGAATTCCATAGTTGATGTATCCCAAAGTTTCTTCTCGTCAAAAGGAACTCAACGCGATAGAAGGCGTGTCGAAAGGACGCCCGATCTGAGAGATATTGGTTTTTTCGTTCTAGGGGCCCAGTTGAAATATGATCATTCCAAACCCGGACGTCTACCAAAGTTGTCCAGAACTCACTTACAGTATTTCAAAAGGACTGCCTCATTGATAGGATCATAATTCCATAAACAGCGCGTCGATCAGACACACAGTTTTTAAGTTATTCACATTTAAGTGAGTAACGGGCCCGACCCGTTAAGCCCAGTGGGCTGGCGGGTCGGGTCACCTAGTTTTGGTGGGTCCGACGCGGTAGGGGTGTCAGACTGGACCAATGGTTTGCGCAGCCCGAAGTGGCGCAGCGTGGCCCGGCCCGGCGCGGCCCGGCTGAGCGAGACCCGGCTAGGCGTGGCCCGGCTGGCTCGACCAGCTGGCCGAGCGGTCCGAGGCGGGGGCGCGGCCCCCGGTTTCCCGAACCGGAAGCGCTGCCATCCTAAACTGGCTAGCTAGGCCAGTCGGCCTTCTAGTGCAAGTGGCCCGCCTATGCGGGCCATAGGTTTCTTCAGCGCGGTTCCCACCTGGCACCGCGGTTCGGCTCCACCCGGCCAGCTGGTTCCCCATCGGGGTGCCCTCGTGGCACCACGGCTCGCCTCTGCTCGGCTGGCCGCCGGGCTGACCGGTTCTTCCGCCGAAGTGGCCCGATCGGGCGGGCCACTGTATCCCGCAGCACAGCTCTGTGGGGCACCACATTTTCCTCGTTCGGCCCGGTTCTTCCTCGGTTGAGCGGCCCGCGGTTGCGGGTCTCGGTTCTTCCGTATGCGGCTAGCGCACGGTCGTCACTCCCGTCGACGCATCTTCCAACGTAACTCAATCACAAACAAGAGTTTACAGAGGGTTGTCGGGCAGTGTGTGTTTGGCCCACGACCTCCACGTTATGAAGTAGAAGTTGGCCGTATATAACAACAATTTCCAATGATGAACGGGTATGAAAACATTCACTTCAAAGAATAAACCCCTACCTCGAATAAGGTTCGCTGTTGACAAGCGTCGTGGAAGACGGTGACGTTTCCGTCGTCGTAGGAGTGCACCCGAAGAAGAATTGACATATCCTCTCTTATTGTGGAGAAGAGAAAATAGGGAGATTCATCGTTCTTCATGGTAGGGAGTGTCGTTCTTCGCCGGAGGTTTGGTGTTCTTCCACAAAAGAGAAAATCCCCTCTTCCTTCACAAAACCTCTCTCTCAAAAGTTCCCGCAACAAAACAAGTGCCAACCCAATTAAAATAAGGATTCCCCTTATTTTAATTAAAATTTCCAAGAATTCAAAATAAAAAATTTAAATCACTTAATTAATTAATTGAATAGGTTCCATTAATTAATTAAGGTGTGTTGGCAGGAGTTAAAGATGAAGAGAGATAAAAGGAAGAGTTACATAATTAAGAGAAGTTAACAAATTAATGAAGGGGGTTTAAGGGGGTTTGGGGAAAATGAATGGTTGGGGATCGTGTGGGCCCCAACTCTCATATATCCACACATGGGAATTTTGGTGGGTGTGGGCCCCACCAACAACTTCCCATGGGAGGAATTAACCTCCTTAGATATAAAATAAAATTGTTCCAACAATTTTATTTACTTATTAATTAAACCCCAATAATTAACTTCTCCTCCTGTAAAAACGCAACTACGGTAAAGGTCCCCTTAAGAAATTACCGGCGTTGCGAGTTCATCAGTGCCCTCAGATTTCAATTCCAAGAACCGGTTCAAAAGATAGAAAAACCCGCTCGTTCGTTTACTGAACGTACCCAAGATAATAATTCAGAAATTGATTCCGGACACACCGGGCCTCAGAATCAAGTGCCGTCAGAAGCCACAGTCTCATAAAATTCCAAAGTATTTAAGAAAAGGTTTTCCTTCAAATTTCTGGGTCTTTACATTACTCCCACCTCAGGGATTTACGTCCTCATAAAGCGAAAACATAAACTAGGGAAACAAATGAGGGTACTGAGCATGCATCTGAGCCTCCCGCTCCCATGTGCTATCTTTGAGGTTCCCATGCTACCAAAGAATGCACATTAGAGGAATCGACCGTTATTTCCCTCTGGAAGTGGGGATGACGTCATTGATTTAAGACTCAAACATTCCAAGAAGTTTCTAACGGGTTTGTTCATAGAACCGGAAACATCCAATGAATCCATATCCATTTGAACCTACTTTCCAAAGGTAGGCGCTCATTAGTTGCGGACTGATGAGGCTTAGGAATTTTCATTGGTCGAGAGGATGAGAGGTCAGACTCATCACACCTTTTTGAGGGGAATTATTGTCTACTCCAGGACTCTCTTTATAGATTTAAGTTATGTTCGTAAATCCTTATTACATTACCCAGTATAAAATGCGCTTTCCTTTAGATCTGACAATCAATGATTGATATGTAGGAAATTTAGAGAATATTTTATTTGTATTCGAGGTTATTAATCGATAGAGAATCATCTGTATTTGTTTAGATATTCTTAGTCAAAGGTATAATTTTAAAACAAAAAAGTCTCTTAGTCATTATGATGACCATTCTAGTTTTAAAGACACTTAGTGGGGCACTTGAAGTTTATTGTCATTCAGAAGGACGTATATTATTTCAGAGTTGGGATCGTACCTGCAGATGGGCTACCTATGTATCCTTTGTTTAGGAAAAGGAATCAAAACCCACGTAGTTTGAGTAAGGGAATATGATGTTTATGATTGATGGATCAAAGAAAGATTTCATAATTACTTTTACACTCAAAGCTCACGTGAGTCATGCTCGGTGTGAGAAACAAGAGGTATTGGTAAAACCAGACAGTTATGCCAGGAAAGATGCAATAATAAGAAATGATGTGGGGCTTATGTATGTATAACTGCCCAAATAGATGAAGATTAGGATTTACTTCAGGGAAGAAATCTAGGAACATGGTCCATAAATGTATATGTACTTTATAGAGATTTGGATACTCTAATTTGGGGATTACTCTTGAAAAAGAAGGCCCAAATTAGGAGGGGACTTATGATTGGGTTTTACTCCTAAGAAGGAGATCCAGATCAAAAGTAAGTAAGGACTGGTTAAGAGAAATTAAGACTGGGGCTTACTCCTGAGAAGGAGGCCCAAGTTATGGGACTTTGAGAATTTAAGGGACTTAGGGCTTATTCCTAAGGAGGATGACCATATTTGAGACTAGGTCTTACTCTTAAAAAGGAATCCTAGGTTAAGATAATTGTGTTTGGGTCTTACTCCTAAAGAGGATGCCCATATTTGGGAATTTTAAGATTGGGGCTTACTCCTGAAAAGGATGCCCAGATTAGAGAGGACTTGGGGCTTACTCCTAAGGAGGATGACCAAATTTGATAATTATGACTGAGGATTATTCTTGAAAAGGAGGCCCAGGTTAAGGGGTTCTCTCATCTTAAAGGATGAGGTTGAATGAATTAAATCCCAATCTTTAGTGACATAAAGATGTGCAAATCACTAGGTTTTGAGAGATATTGCACAAAATTCCTTTCAGATAAGGAATTTAATCAAGAAAACATGCCATAAATGGCTTTGAAGAATGTCTTGAAGACTGAATCTTGAATATGAGAGGTGTAATGGTATAAGAGGGGTTAAATGGGTAGGAAGGGCACCCAAAAATATAAGGGCACACAAGTCCTGGGGAGTCACGCAAGTACTGTGTAGGCGCGCAAGTCCCTAGTCGCGTAGGTATACCTGCGTGACACATGGGTACTTGCGTGATTGTTAACCAGTAGGGTAACATTTGGGTGATCCTTGACCAAAGCCTTTAGAATTATCTTGAGGTACTTCAAGAAGAGGGGCATGCAAGTTTTGGTGAAGAAGTAGGGCGGCGCACAAGTGTGTCCATTTCCCTTAAGGGTAAAACACCTTAGGCGTGCAAGTGTTAGTGAATTCTAACACTTAGACCCTACTCCTTTTGGCTAGACCTTCCATTCTAGGTAAAGAATTACCTTAGAAGTGTTTGGAAGACCTGAAGAAGATACTTGGGCGTTCAGAGTTCTGCATATGAATTCTGGAAGAATTACTCCTGAAATGGGGGGCCCACAGGGTCTATTTATAGGCTAGAGAAGACCCCGAGCAGTTATCATTTAGGGAGCACAAGTCACTTGCACGACCATTAGGCGGCGCGCAAGTATACTTGCGTGAAAGTGAGGGAACTTTCATGACCCTTGTGCATTTGAAGCCTTGTTCATACCTTTGTCGATTTTTGAGGTTTTATTCAAAGGATGAATCAATTTGTGCTAAGTCATTTTCCTTTCCATTCCTTTAGACTATGTGAAGAAAAAGGAGAATCAACAAAAGTCCCCCCTCAGAGTTGGATCCGAAAGAATAAGGATGTGACTCTGAGGAAAAGAAGAAAACCAAAGGGAAAGAGGCGCGCAGGTGTTCACCGCGCAACCATTATCGCGTAGGTGCGAGTCGCGCAGGGCTGGAGCGCGCTGGATGGAGCGCGCTGGCTATAGGCACAAAGGTGGGCTGCCTGGCCTATAAATATGAGATCATTTATTGTGCATAGCACTTGATTTCCGGATCTTCGAGCTCTCGCCGTGCAGGTCACCTTCACCACACAATTTGCTCATTTTCCGCTATTTTTTTTGTTGTGGCGCTGATGTCAAGGTATTTGGACTTGCGCGGTTTATGCTTGCATGCCAAAAACTTGCGCGACACAATAACACTTGCGCGACACATCCATACTTTCACGCCATGTTTTAGACTTTCACTCCTTAATTCCTTTTCCATTTTTCTGAAATTCCTTCACAAATTTTATGAAAAATCAACTTAGTTAAGAGTTAATTTATTCAACTTTTGTGCAAAATCAATGGCTCTTATAACCGGAATAGCTGATGAACCGGCAAGAAAATGTCTTGATGATATTATGAATATCATTGGCCATGATTATTATACCGTCAAAAGTATCACTCTTCCGGATTTGGATAAGTATCTAAAGAAATATCATCGCAACTTCCCCCAAAGAATTTTTTTTGTATAACTATGGTCATTTGCGAGAAGTTACTGTTCTCGAAGAAAAGAACTATCTCCCATTTTCATGGTTTCAGAATTATACCAACTTTTCTTCAGCAAATATCTCATGTGGATGGGTATTTATAAGTGTTGGAACAGTGGAGAAGGCCCACATGATGCATCATAGCCATTGTACACCAGATCTGAAACCTCATAAGCTGGAGCTGAAACCACATTGTCATCCTTCAATCTTTCAAAATGCTCAGATGGATCAATCAAAAGGCTAGAAGAAAATTTGGGACATCCATCTTGGGGGAGGTGTGAAGACAACTAGGATGTGGGCATACTGGGTGTGACAAACCTATGCAGAGTTTGTCGAGGATCTGAAAGGAGTTGCAATATACGAAGCTGTTTGGGTTGGGCAAACATATGTTTACAAATATGATAACTTCGTGCTGGAGATACTCAGCCACTGGAGCCCATAAACTAATTCTTTCCATCTGACTCATGGAGAAGAAGGAATTAGTCTGTGGGATGTCCACAAGATCTCAGGGGCTCCAATTTTGGGCGATATGTATGATGAATTAATTCCTCCCAAGGTGACTTGGAATGATTCAGAGAAGACTCTTGTTTTAGCTCGGGAATTATTTAAAATCTTCAACATGCTCAAGAGTACAGAGACCTCGTTAACTCATTATAGAAATGATATTCATCTGGAGGAGTGGATTAATATATTTCTTATTGAGAAGAAAGATAAGGACCCAAAGGAGAAGGAGCCAAAGGAGAAAAGATCCAAGAAAAATAAATCCAAGGATAAGAGGCCCAAACGTCCTACCACCTGCCCAAAACCTAAGAAGAGGGGTTCTCCTGGCACATTCTGGCCAACTCTAGAAGTAGGAGAGTTTGAGAAATAGGGATATGAGGTGAATAAAAGGATCTCGAAGAAGATTCGTCTGGCGAGCTTCTTGGATTTATGGAGAAATGTTTATCTCTTACCAGTCAGGGATTCAAAGGGAGGCGTCAGGCCAGGGACCTTCGTCATTGCTGAAAAGTTGGCTGAGGGAAAAATGGTTGGGTTGGCTAAACCCATTTTAGCAAAGATTAACAGGAGTTTACTTCATGTTTTCATGGGTAACTCACCTTTAAGAATAGTGGGACCATTCCAAGTTTTATGGGGATGGATCACCACTCAGTTAAGGACTTACAATGTATAGAATGGATTAAAAATTCCTGGAAGTTCTTTTAGGCTGTCAGTGCAAGCATCATCTGGAGTTACTCCATTAGATCTTAATTCCTATGAAATGAAAGTGAGGCTGAGCATGTTTAAGGAATTCAACTTCTTTCCATATGGAAATCTTCCAACCGGGCGGTTTGTTGATGATGGAACAACCCATTTGGATTTGAGGGCATACATGCCAGCTTGTAGAGATAGTGTGCTAGTTGTCAGGATTGATGGAGAAATTATATGCGAGGCCTATGCTCTATATAGATCTGCACGTAAATTCAAGTGTCTGCAAAAAATTGCTATATCTCCCCCAGTACATGTCAGATTAGAGAAACATCCGATGGTTGCTCGGCAATTATGGCTGATGACGTCAAGGGAGAAGACTAGGGTGGTATTTGATCTACCAGTTGAAAAAGTGACACATAACCTGACTACATTGTATGCCGATCACTGGATAGCATCATACCTTAAAGGGGTGCTAAATCACCCAGTTTATCAGGTGGGGAAAAGGAAGAGGACTGTAGAGAAAGAAACCCTTCCTCATGAAGGTGATGCTTCCCCATCAGAAGCTGATTTGCCAGATTCCTCCTCTAGGATTGATTCACTGGATTCCCATGATGGGGATGATGAGGCACAACAAGTGGTAAAGCGGCCTCATGCCCGATATAATCCTCCAGTCAGAATCCAAAGACCCACTCCATCAAATCCTGGTGAGTTACTTCATCGGGGTACATTAATCACTACTACTTTATAAAGAAATAAGTGTTATTTTCCTATTCTCTATCTGTAGTTGCAGGAGCTGGGAAGAAACTGAAATCAAAGATTGTAGGACCTTCCTCGATGCCTACATATCTAAGAGCAGAGACTGTCCACACATGGCAAGCTTTATACTGTGGTACTAAGACCGCCTGGCTAGATTTGTGTGAGGGAATACAACTTCCCAGAATAGGAAATCTTATGGATTCTACAGATATTAAATACAAGGATAACCCCAATGAAGTGCGGGATTACATTAGAGAGATGGAAATGTGCATATATACCACTGATGAGTCCATTCTTGCCACCATGCGGGTGAAGAAAATGATTGACCGTGGCACCACTGAGGGGGCTGGTGGTTCTGGAGATAAGGAGTGGCATGATTATGTGGCTCCTGAAGATGTAAGTTTTCTTCCCTTATTTTCTTTGCAACTTGATTTCTGTTGATGCTTTTTTACTCAAGGAAGTTATTTTCTTCATATTTCAGCTTGAAAAGAAAGGAAATGAGGTTCCTTCATCATAGTATAACCCTGGTGGTACTTCCATCTGGGCTGCTACTGATTCTCCTCGCGAATCGGGCGAGATATCTCCAGGAAACCAAGCCATGAATGAGGCATTGGATGTGGACTTCCATTCGCCAATTAAAGTTCTAATAAGAGAGACTGACAACACTCCCAAAAAGACAAAAGGACAAAGGCGACGAAGGAGGAAGTCCACTATTAAACGCTTTATTAGTAGTGGTAAGTCCTTCGGATAATCATGAATTTTAAACCTTGAAAAAGATTGCTCACTTTCCTTGGGATTGAATGGGATTCTTCAATTTCCCATCTGAGGGAAAGGACTGATCCTCCTTTGAGGACCACAGAGGGTGTTGTGGAACAAATGCAAATTCATGATGACTTGGCTACTTCAGAAAAAAAAGCCAACATATATTCCCAGTACTATTCCTGCTGCTGCTACAAGTAGAGAAGAACCTGCACCAGAATCATTGGCAGCCACAGCAATTGAATTTGCCATCCTTCCTGAAGAAGCTGTCCAGGGTCAGGGGCCGCAGAATGAGGGTCGCCAAGAGGATACATCAAATTCACCCACTGGTGAGACTAACCTGGATTCTGAAATATCATTGGATGAAATGATGAATTGTGGAATTTCTTTCGAAGAATTTTATGATCATGATAAGTTATCATATGATTTAGAAGACCTTGGGCGTGACTATAATCCTTCACCCAGTAAAATTATTTATAATTTACACTTCTAATCATGATTGAAAATAATATGCAGTTCCATCCATAGAAGCTGCTGAACTGCCAATGCCTGAAGAGGGTGCGGACATTGATGTCAACCCTACCATTGTAGAAACATTAGCTCAAGTGGAGCTAAATCTAGTAAACCCCCCTGAGACTCATCTTGAATATCCTGTTGAAACTGGGAAAGATGGGGAGGAGTCTTCTCAAGCTGCTAGTCTACTGTTAGGTAATGATTGGACTAAGTTTTCGAGATAGACAACTGACTTCCATTTTTCTATGAAACTAACCATACTTTTAATTGATAAAACAAGGCTATCAAATTCAATGGTTAGAACTGGAGGTGAGGTCTCATCTTCTGCCCAAACAGGAGTAGAAGGTGAAGCAACCAGGGTCAGGGGGGAAGAAGCAGAACATGCCACTTCATTAAGTGCATTAATCCCATATTACATGCCCCCCTATGATGATGATGTTGAATCAGACCCAGAGGTTCTTAAGGCTCTCAACTTTTCATGACACAAGGCATGGAAAAACATATGGAAAATCATATCTGAGGTGACTTTAAAATAGATGTCATCAAAGATTTCCCGGTTGTCGTCCCAGTTCGTCATGCCAGGACTTGGCGGTTTTGGATACCAAGAGATCCATACCGCGGTGAAACAAGTCATCTTAAGAAGGGAGCAGGAGCAAAAGTGCCATGAAGACCTGACCAGGGTGAAGCTGTCAGTCAATATCAGCGAATTTGAGGCTGCAGTATCCCAAGATGAAGTTGATTATGCTGCTGAGATGAAGGATCTGAAGCATAAGATCAAAGAAAAAGTTGTCCAGCAGGTGCAACTCCAGCAACAGTTATATGATGTTACTGGGGAACTTGAACAACTCAATAATTCACTAGAGGGAGCTCAAAAAAATGGTGTGAATACCATTGCAGATGCGGATAAGGCACTCCATCAGGCTGAAAAGAGTGAAGTTGGTTGAGTGCATGAGCTCAAAGTAGTTGCTGATGAAGCTCGGGATGCAGTTCATCAATTGAAGACTTATGTTGAAAGTCTTTTGTAATTTCATGAAAAAAAAGAAGAGGCTCCAATCTGTGGATGTACTTCTAATTCTTGTGCATCAATGGAGAGTACTTTTATCTTCAGTCATTTATGCTTGTATTCTTTTGCTACCTGATTTAAATTTTACCTAAGACAATGGGCCTAGTAAACATAGTTTTATTTTTAGTAGGATTATTATAAATAATCCTATAAACTTTGAATCTTTTAATTTCTCAATATTACCTAAATTATACAAAATGTATGTTTAGTGAGCTAGAACTTGACTTTTACTCAGAGTTCCTTTGTCTTTTGTGGGTAGTTTAAAGTCATGCATGTCGAACATAAAGAGGATAATGTTTAAGGTCAAAATAGCTTTGACCGAAATGGATTAAAATTGACTCAATTCCTTGACAATTTATCTGAAAACATATTACCATACTCAAGTATGAAGGAAAATATGTAAACTATGACTTCACAATATTTGAATCTGAGGAATGATATGAAAAAGAGCTAAAAGGCATTTGAAGAAGTAGTTCACAAGAATGAAGTTACCATTATTTAACAAACCCGTTAGGGGGTTGAATTATGCAGGGCCACCTAAGGGAATTGGCTGTATAGTCAAATAAATAGCATCTTTTGGCTGACAGGTTTGTTATGTAGACTACTTATGCAAGGCCACCTAAGGGCACGTGTTGTATAGTCAGGAAAAAGAACTCTCAGAAATTTACTTTCCTAGTGCTAAAAGATAGTGAAAGTTTATGGAGATTCAAATTTTCCAAAGTATAGAGTTTGCTGTATGGAAAGAGGTACTTGAATATGGAGAAGATATTTCCAAACAAGCTTATCGAAGAACTGGATGGATATCACTCCTACGAAGGTCTGACCCAAACGTAGGGAAGGAGAATATAAACCATAGACTTGAATACTTTCAGATCATGAAAAAGGATATGGGACAAAAATGCTAAGGATGGCTATTTTTGTGGATCCCTATATATTGTCATTTAAGACAAATCAGGAGAAAAGATGCTTTCTTCCCAAGAATGAAGTTACCAGTATCCGACAAACCCGTTAAGGGGTTGAATTATGCAGGGCCACCTAAGGGCATTGGTTTCATAGTCAAATAATAGTATCTTTTGGCTGACAAATCTGTTATGGAGACTGTTTATGCAAGGCCGCCTAAGGGCACGTACTACATAGTCAGGAAAAATAACTCTCATAAATTTGACATTTTTGTGAATAGAAGTCAAGAAAAGGGTTATGAAGATCTGAAAATATTTAAGGTTAGGATTATGACACATAAAATGGGTATTTTCCAATGTATGCAGAGATACACAGATCAATGCTAACCATAATCATGTTGTGGCTAGGTCCTGAATTGAAATGATCGACTTCACTACGTATCCCATAAGGATGGGAATCAAGCCATACGTAGTTCTTAAACTATAGTTTAACGTCGTGTGGGACAAAAGGATTGGATATCTTAGTTTAGGGTCATAGAGCTTGGACCATTATAACAAATACACAGTGTGTGTTTTCATGGGGACTTCTCAGCCAAGGGACTAAAAGTGGAATTTGTGGTTAGGCCCAAAGACTTGGGGCTAGATTTGAGGGACACTCGAACGTTCCTATGTATCCCATAAGGATGGGAATCAAGCCAACGTAGTTCTAGAAATACCCAATGTACAAATTTGGTTCGTACATGTGAAGGGTGAAACAGGACCTTAGTGCAATGATGGTTTGACCCAAGATAAAAGATTCGGGCATTACCATGTATGCACATAGTCTTTGGAATATAACATGATTGAAAATAAATGTAAATAATGATTCCATCTCAGGTGAGGGTATCAAAGAATGTTATAGTTTATTGTTGTAAAGGACATAAGTATTGTATAGTTTGACATTGTATAGAAAGGATGAAAGTGAACCAATGTAAAGATATTGATTCTGAGGGCGGTTTAACGAATCAACATCGTATGAGATGAATGTGAACCGATGTGAAGAGATTGGTTTTGGGATTGAACCTTGGGAGGTTGCCTACGTACCCAGCCTGGAAGGCAAGGATCAAAGTCCGCGTAGGTCAATTAAAGAATGAATTAGTGATCAAGTTGTCCTTGGGGACAACGACCTAAAAAATAGTGTTGGTACTTACACATGGTTAGTATCCCAGAGAGAGTGTTATGGTTGAAGTTTTCTCTAAGCTGACATGAGTCATATTCGGTGTGAAAAACAAGAGATAGCAATAACCCTAACGCTGCACAGTTTAATGTCATGTAGTAGGGACAAAGCACAATTTAATGTCATGTAGGACATATTAAAGGACTTTCTGTACAGTTTAACGTCATGTAGTTAGGACGATGGGGACAATAAAATTTAATGTCATGTTGGACAAAAGGGGAACTGTGCATTTTAATGTCATGCTGTGAGGACAAAAGAGTACACCATTTAACATCATGTTGGATTTATTAGGGACATTTTCATAGTTTAACGTCATGTTGGATGAAAAAAGGATGATACAGTTTAGCGTCATGTTGGACGTAAGTAATACAAATAGTTTAAGGTCATATGTATGGACCGTGGATGGTGTAGTTTAACATCTTGCTGGACATAAGGGACGTGCAAATAGTTTAAGGTCGTATGCATGGACCGTTGCTGTATAGTTTAACATCATATAGCAAGGACGATGGAGGGGACACAGTTTAACGTCATGTTGGACGAATTAGGGAACTTTTTCACAGTTTAACATCATGTTGGACGAAAAATGTGAATATTTTAAGGTCATATGCATGGACCATTGGTTATGCAGTTTAACGTCTTTCTAGACGGTGGTGCAGTTTAAGGTCATACCGTACCAATGATGATATATTTTGTGTTTATACAAAATAATTCTTCAGAAATATGGCATTGGTTGGAGTAGTGATGATTTCTCCATCCCTCGAGATTAATGAATATGCTCCATTGGAGTAGACCTTATGTATTGAATAAGGTCCTTCCCACTTTGGTTCAAGCATGGGAGGATTATTTCTAGGTATCATTGGAGTTCTGAGAACTAATACCAATTCTCCCTAAGTGAATGAATGAAGACGAACTTTTTTGTTGAAAGATCATGCTATTCGATTCTGATAGACTTCCAAGTGGTGAAGAGTGCACAATCTTTTCTCATCTAACCATTCCAATTCATTCAATCGCTTTTTATATTTCTCATCTGTAGATGACTGACCATAAATGGACACTCTGAGTGAGGGTAGTTGAACTTCAATGGGCAAGACAACATATGTTCCATATACTAGTGAATATGGAGTTGATCACGTTGCAGTGCGGGTGGTGGTCCGATAAGCCCATAAAGCATGAAAGAGTTTATCAGGCCATGACTTATTATCTTTATCCACCATATTTTTCAGTATATTTGAATGAGTCTTGTTGAATGATTCTATCTGGCCATTGGCCGCTACATGATATCGAGATGAATGGTTGGATTTGATGTTGTATTCTTGATACAACTTCTTCACCTCGGATGAGCAGAAGTTGGTGCCATTTTCCATCAATATGGTATGAGGGACACCAAATATGGTAATGATGTTAGACTTGATGAAGCTAAAAATGCATTTATAACTGACTTCCTTAAGAGGTATTGCCTTTTCCCATTTGGAAAAGAAATCAGTAGTATTAAGAATATACTTAAACTGCTTGGTCGTAGCTGAAGGGTAAAGTCCCACCACATCCATTCCCCATGTGGAAAATGGCCACGAGTATTTAGCTGTATGAAGAAACTCTGGAGGTTGATGAATGAAGTTGGCATGTACTTGGCATGAATGACACTTCTTTGTTAAATCGACACAATCTTGTATCATTGAAGGCCAAAAGTATCCAAGCCTTCGAATCTGATCAGACAGTCTATGTCCAGACTGGTGGTCACCACAGACTCCTACATGCACTTCTTTCATGACAACTATTGTCTCTTCACCATCAATGCATCTGAAGAGAACTCCATCAAAACCAAGTTTGTAGAGAATATTCTCTAAGTGATCTGGGCTATCATAAAGAGAAAAATTGACCACACATCTCCAAATTTGTTCTTTCTTGGATCTATCAGGTGGAAGTGTTCCATTTTGAAGGTATTACCTGATAGGTGACATCCATCCTATAGTATGACCATATGGTTCAGGAATGGGACTAATTTCCTTAATTTCCTCCGTTCTGATTCAAACAAAAGGTGAAATTTCATGATGGTGGACAATACTGATGGTTGTCTGGTCCCGATTTGGATCTGCCAGAGCTGTGGCTATATTATCCAGTGCATCAGCTTGAGCATTTTGTGATCTTGGGACATAAGAAAATGTCGGTTCCAAAAATAATTCCGCCATTAACTCTATAATGTAACCATACAAAGAGATTAATTATTATTTTCTGATGGAATAATCCTCATTGACTTGTTTGATTACCAGGTCTGAATCACCTTTCACCTTTAAGTGATTCACTTGTGTTTGAAGCACCAATTACAAGCCTGTGATGAGAGCTTGGTATTATTCTTAATTATTTGTACCACCTTCCCACAATAATAAAGAATAAGGTAACACTGCATTTTCTGGAGAAATGAGCACAATTCCTAAGTCAACATTGTTGAATTTAGAATTTTCCATTTTCCTCCCTGTTGGACTTCAGGAAGCACCATCAAAATACATTTCCCATGCCTGAGGAGTTTCTTGAATAGAGAAGACTTCCCCATCAGGGAGTTCAATATCTGAAGATGTGTCTTCCACTAAAGGGTGTTCAGCCAAGAAATCAGCCAGATCTTGGCCCTTTATTTCCTTTTGAGACACATACTGAATGTCAAATTGCTGCAAAATAATATCCCACCTTGCCAAACATCCTGTAAGCATTGGAAGACTAAGGATGAATTTGAGCGGGTTATTGTGAGATACCAATTGGACCTCGTGATTTTGTACGTATTGTCTCAACTTCTGAACTAAAAATATTAATTCCAAGCAGCACTTCTCAATATTTGAATACCAGGTTTTTGCTTCAAGCATAGTCTGAGTGAGGTAGTAGAGGCTATTTTAATTCCCAACATCATTCTCCTGAGCAAGAAAGGCACCCAATGATCGCTCTAAGGCTGTCACGTAGAGGATAAGTGGATTTCCTTCAACAGGTGGAATAAGTACCAGTGGACTAAAGAGATACTTCTTGAGAATATCAAATTCTTCTTGACATTGTTCTATCCACTGGTAAGTGACTCCCTTCTTCATCAATTTGGTGAAGGGTAAACTTTTGCCTGCCAAATTGGCGATAAAACACTGAATATAGGATAAGTGTCCTTAAAGTCCTCTCAATTATTTCAAATTTCGAGGAGGTGACATACCAAGGATTGACTTTGTCTTCTCAGGATCGACCTTAATACCACGATGGCATACAGCGAAGCCGACAATTTTTCCCGAGGTTACCCCAAAAGCACATTTTAAGGGGTTCATCTTCAAATTATGTTGTCGAAGCTTGTGGAATATGAATTCCAAATCAGCCAAGTGATTAGAACGTTGTTTGGATTTGAACCCTAAATCGTCTACATAGCATTCAACAAACTTCCCTAAAAAGGGTTTGAAGATACGATGCATGGCACAATGATATGTTGCACTTGCATTCTTTAAGCCAAAGGGCATTACCCGGTAGCAAAACACACCCTGGGGGGCTCTGAAGGCTGTAGATTCCTCATCTTCTGGAGCCATTCGGATTTGATTATATCCAGAATATCCATCCATGAAGGAAAGTGATTCATATATAGATTTTTCATCAATCAAGAGTTCTGTAATCGGAACTTGAAAATCATCCTTAGGAAAATGCCGATTAAGATATCTGAAATCGATGCAAACTATAATTTGTCTGTTCTTCTTCTTCACAGGGACAATATTAGCCAACCAATTGGGATATTTAACTTCTCTAACAAAGTTAGCTTTGATAATATTATCCACTTGAACTTCAATTTTGGAAGCATAAGTTGGGTGTGTTCTTCTCACGGCTTGCTTAAATACTCGATGTTCTTCTTGTAAACCCAAATGATGAGTAGCAACATCCGGATCAAGCCCGGGCATCTTTTTATAGTTCCAAGTAAATATCTCTTGATTTTTATTTAAAAAGAAAATATACATCACTTGTTATTCAAGAGTCATGGACGCAATGATTAAAGTGGGCGTGGATCTTCTTTTGTACCCAGATTTATTTCTCTGAGCTCATCCACGGTGGTAGAGATACCCTCTTCAAATACATGAGGTGAATATCTGAGATCTTGCTATTTTTCTTCAACATGTGTTACTTATTCTGTTTCTACTTACATAGTAGATGATAAAGCAGAATTTCCATGATCAGAAGAGATGTTAAAATTTGAACATATTGAAGAAGAAGCTTCCATTTATGACCCGATTGATAATGAAGGTACTTCCTTGGGAAATAAAGAGGAGATGAGGGATTGAGAATCGACATCACTGTTCACCTCCGATGTTGCTATAAATTCTTCTTGCCTGATTGGCGAAGTACAGACTTGTTGGATTTCAGCAGATGAAATGAAGACGTCACTATTTGGTCTTTCATCACTGCTTGGTGGGTTACCAATTTCTCCCATGTTTTCTAGCTCGATTGCCGTAATTGACATTATGGATCTTTCCATAAGAGTATTTTGATTTGGGTCTATCCTGCCAATTTGACTGATAGGCAACACATAATCTGTACTCACATACGCGAATGGATCTACTGGAATCTTTTCCAAACCATATGGAGCATTACTTTGGTAAACTCCATGGTTGTGGATTTATCCTTTCCCTTCATGTGATAGAATTCTGCCTCAATGTATTGAGACTCACATGTCTTGAATGGGGCCTTATCACCATACAATGTCCCAACTTAACCATCGAAACAATATTTGAGATATTTATGGTATGATGAAGGGATAACTGCATGTTGATGTAGCCAGGGTCTTCCAAGCAAGATGTTGAAGGCCGAGTCTTGATCAACAACCATGAAATATGAATTGTATACAAGATCTCCAAACTGAGTTCTGAGTGTAACTTTGCCCAGTGGTTCTTGTTCATTTTTATCATATCCTTGTAATATCATGGTAGAAAGAGATAAATCAGATTCCGTGAGGCCCAATCGATGAATTGTACGAATGAGAATGAGGTTGACTCCTGAACCATTTTCAATGAAAGCTCTTCGAACATTTACGCCATTGACCTTGCCAGATAAGTAAAAATGTCTAATATGCCCATGCACAACATCATCTTCATTAGTAAAAGATATTATTTTATGGAATTCTGCAGGATTATTCTCTATGTGATAGACTTCAGCTGCAGCAATTTCAGTTTCAAACTCTTGAGGACTTGACAAAGCCTCGATGATTGCCTCCCGAATATCTTTTGAAAGATTCAAAGCATCTAGAATTGATAACTTGGCTGGTACTTGGGCCAAGTGTTTCAATACATCATAATTTTGATCCAAAGGTCTATGTTTCCCAACAGGAACATGTGGTTTAACAGGTTCCTTGGAAGTTGATGTTTTGGAAGTTGATGAATCTTATATCAGGGTAGGAGTTGGTAATACTCCTGGTTTTGGAAGATTAGACCAATTAGGACTATTTACTTGTTGAGAAGAAGAAAGTGGAACCTTCAACCGATCTTCTAGTATAATTGTTCCAGGACTGAGTTTGCTATTGGTGGAAGAACTTTCTTGTTATCGTTGAGCTCTCTGAAGGGCTCTACCACGAGTTTCTTCCGCATACACAATTCTAGCAGGAGTAGAATTGGAATAGTGGCCTATGAAAGATCCACGTCTTCCCCTGCATCCTGAGCCTCTGGAACTTCCTCTGATTCCCTTGTTTGATACAGGGAATTCAGGCTCATCATAATCGAAAATGCGACTGGCATATGGATCTGTTAATTGAATCATATTAGCAGAACCGAAGATCAACTCTTCATCCGATGAAGACTCTTCCTGATTAACCTGTTTAGGATGTGTTGTTTGGTGGGGCAGTGCCCATGGCTTTGAAGTAGATGGCATGAAATCTTCCAGAGTCAAAGACAACTTATGCTTTGACACATACTCATCTTTTTCTGATTGTTCCACATCCTTGGGATTGTGTCACTTCTTTGAGGATTTTCCCTCTAATGAAGAGGGTTTTGCTGTGGCATTTATGGCAGAAGGCACAATTGGTTTCTTCAATTGTGTTCGCAAAATAGCATGAGTTTGGTTGATCATCTTTCTAACCATAAAATCATCATATTTTTGTGCATTTTTGCTTTTGACTTCTTTCCATTCTCCTTCCTCCTCTAGAACTGTAGTAGTAACACATGCTACCTGAGCTGAAAAACCTTTCAGTTTGAATTGTCCCAAGTTGACCATATTTTGAAGGAGGTATTTGAAGACAAAACACTCCTGGATGGGATGCCCCAACATTTGATGAAAGGGGCAATAATTGGGACGGTCTTCATCTCATTCCTTGTTTGGCCTCTTGGGCATTGGAAATTGAAACAAATTATTTTCCAGAGCCGAAATGAAATAACCATGAACTTGTTCATTTTGGAAAGAGTAAACTTTGCTTTTCAACTAATCAAACTGTTTTCGTCTTTGATCTCTTTGATTTTCTTAATGAAAATGCCTTTTTTTTGACGCTCAGGAGGTGGATCCCTTCACGAAGATGAAGGTTTTGAGGTAGAAGCAGGTACATGAGCTTGTTTAAGAATAACTGTAGCAGTTTCTACCTTACCCATTCTCCTTCCTGGAGCTGATGGAAGTAGACAAGATTTAGCCTTAGTCTGTATAAGAGAATCTTAAATCTGTTGAGCGATTTATATAAGGTCTCGAAACCCTCCTGTGTATTTCACAGGGATCAGTGGTGTGTGTAATTCGTCACGTAGATTTGAAACACAGATTGGCAACAGTTCCTCTTGAGGAAGTGCTAAGCTTAGAGAATATGTTAAATCCTTCCAATGAGCAATGAAATCAGAGACTCTTTCATTATCCATTTTCTTACAGTTTGTAAAATCGAAAAATGTTTTATTTGGAAAAGTTGAGATGAATTGGAGAAGGAATATTTGGATAAGATCCTCCCATTCGGTAATTGATCGGGATTGCAAGCTTGTATACCAGAAAAAAGCTGGTCCTTGGGAGGTTCGCACGAAGCATCTGAGTTTCACTACTTCTTACTACTCTGGAGTTCCCATCATAGGATCGCAACAAGACATGTAATGCGTCAAATTCTGTTCAGGATTGCCTGGTCCACTGAAAATAGGGAATACAGGGTTTCCAAAACTTGATGGGGGAGAGATTGAATCTACCCATTCAGGGTAAGCTCTCTTTTCTGGTTGAACCTATGCACGCTTCCCTTCCATATTATCTAACCAATCTATTAATGACATAATGGTAGTTGTTAACTTTTGAGAAACATCTAGTTGAACTTGGACTTGGGAAGGTGCAATGACTGGAGCTTGGACAGATGTGGTGGCTGGTGCTGCAACTGATGGTAGCACTACCGACTGTTGTTGCACTTGACCCATAGGATAAGACCTGTGAGGGTGTACTAATAGAGGAGGATATTCTTGATCCATCTTAGTAGCTGCAAAAAATTCCCTTGGCTGACTGACTCCAACACGCTTAGGAAGAAGACTACCCTGAAGTAGTTCTGTATTCAACCTCCTCAATTCCTTCATTTCTTCCTCTTGTTGTGCAAACCTTTTCTCTAGTGAGAGAGATTGGCCTTCTCCAGAGGAAGGATATGTAACTAGATTCTTTCCCCTCCCTTTGTTGGATCTTTTTCAGAGAGGGGGAAGTGGGTTACTTGAAGGATTACTTAGGTTTTGAGTAATCATTTGATTTCATGTACGCACAACTTCTTTATTTGTGTCTGTGCGTACATCTTCTTGAGCAGGAACCTCTTCATCTAAATCCCCTGAGTGAGCCTCATCGGGTGGATCAGCAACAACGACATTGATGACATTGATTGATGCATAACACATCGTATCCCTTCTATCAGAATTTCCGTGATATTGTCTTCTTCCATGTCTTTGATGAGACATTTCCTTTTGTTGATTTGATCCCTCAAGAACTTCATGGTGAATAGAAATTTGGAGAGAATCTCCTGATAATTTGGCTCTTCGTTCCTCTTGAGGCTTCTTCCCCAATCTAGAAAAGACCGACTTTCTCTGAGGAGAGGGTTGATGATTTAAAAAAGTCCCTAGTCTAGTGGACTGGGGCTGTTCCTACTTTCTTTGCTCAACTCTTGGAATAATATTTTTTTGATTCTGAGGGTTGGTTTAAAAGAGTCCCCAGTCTGGCAAGATGGGGTGGCTCTTGACATGCTATGTCTGAGACTTTCTTAAAATCTCTCCTGACCATGCAGACCTTAGTCCTGAAATTAGCTGGATGCATCAACCTGCATCCACTTTTATCACCCAGTTCAAAAGACCGTTGGATGATTTCTGACACTTATATCACTTGGTGATGTGCTTGCTCCAAACGAGAGGCCTGTTAAATATTCTCATTTTCTTAATGCAGGAGTAATTCAATAACTTGTTCTCTATATTCTTGATTCTGAGAGGAACTAGTTGAAGCCTATTATTGGGAAAGCCTTTGATTACAAACAAAGACAGTTGATTGTGGCTGGCCATGGGCAATAACATTGCATGAGACCATTTTCGGCGGGCTTTTCTTACTGGAGATCACAATGAAATTTAGTGCTCCATGAACACCCCATCCTCTGACATGAATACCAGATGGGGAATTGGAAATTAACTGGCGCAATCTTCTTAGTGCACCAAGGCATGAACGCTGAAGGGCTCTCTGATGCTTTTCAGCCTTAGGATATTGAGATAATGATAGAGATTCCAAGTCAATTTGACATAATAACTCTTCTATTATCTTAACATTATTTTCATATTCATCATAAGATAGTACTTTCTTTTTCAACTGACAAAGAGTTTTCCATATGTTGAGATGAATATCAAGAATTCCATCTTCTTTCAACATCTCTGGAATGTCATACTAAGAGTCAGCCAGAGGCTGAAACATGACTGACACTTCACCTTTCGCCAGTTGTTTTCTCATGTTCATCATTTCCTCTTTACCATTCAATGAAGATTCTTCTACCTGATTTGACCAGAGCTGGTGCTTCCTTGTTGCTTCATCGGATTCAAAAAGATAGGTAGAGAAATCACTGATCAAACTAGAAGATGTAAGACTTAGGGGTGGTTCAGATAATGACCTACACCATGGGCTATCTTCCGATTGAGAAAGTATTTCACCTTCTAGCGATGAAGCATCAGACATTACTGGTTTCGCATTTTCAAGTGCCTCAAGATAAGAGGGCTTTCTCGGCACTACATTGTCCACTGGAGCATTTTTTGGGCAATGTGCATCACTACTATGGAGAGGAATTTCGCAGAGAAATTCATCATCATGGGGAGGACCACCATGGTGGGTTACAGTAAAAGATGAGATCTCTTGCTCCTTGGTCTTCTGGCCACACAGAGGGTTCCTGTGGCTCTCATCTGAAGATGAAACTTCAAGATCGACCGAACTGTCATGAAGCAAGCCTTCATGAGGAAGTGTCTATTGTAGACCTTCGGAATTAATGTTCCCACTATTGAGAAATGAGGTATTAGAATATTGGATTCTAATATATAACTATATGAGGGCTTCAAGAACTACAACATCGAGCAAGGCCTTGTTACAGATTGGATCTTGATCTCTTGACTGTGCTGGGCGGGTCTTCTTCTTAGACGCCTTCTTACTCACCTTGGAAACAACTTGTTGATGAAAGTGGCTGCTCTGAGCAGGTGTATATGCCAAATCAGGAGAGATGTCCAGGTTAGGCTGACGATCTCTACTCAAATTAGGTGTATGTACCTGACTTGGTTGTCCGTATGATATGGGGGAGTATTCCCCACAACCCTCTTGGACTAAAACAAATTTGTGTGTCTGTTCTGGAGTGAACTGTTGATGTGTCACTCCACTGGTAGGGATAGATTTTTGTGTCTTTCCCTGAGATATTGCTGAAGCTGTTATAATATCCTGGAAAGCATCCAGAATATTAGTAGGGATTTGATTCTGCTATTTCACCATTGATAGAATATGCTTGGTGACTTCAGATGCCGGAACGGGGATATACGTCCATTCCGTGCTTGGAGTAGGTGTATGTGACTTCTTCTTTCCTCCTTTTTCTATCAGTGAATCCTGACAGTACTCAAGTGTGGGGGAAAAAAGTTGTGTCTGCCTTCTGTTTGTCACCGGAGATTTCCGACTGACTTCTCTGTGAACTACCAAGCGAGACTGTTGGTAGGCTTGATCAATGCTAACAGGTATATGTGCCTGCTGATTACACTTTTCCAAACATGGTTGAGGAGCTCCATCATATGTAGTCAGATGAGCCTACTGACTAGATGATGATGTACAAACAGTTATATGTTCCAGCCTATAGTACTCTGTCAGAATTTCCTAGTGGGATTGGTGTGATGTTGCGAGATGATTCTGCTGGACAGCGGAATTAAAATGTGTAGGTGTGTGTTCCCACTCGTTTCTTGCCACCATGTTAGGTTGGTGGACTTCTCCAGAAATGGAAGAGATGGGAACCTGCTCACTGTTAACCGGATTTCGCCTCTGGTGATTCGTCTTGCCTGCCTGGGTTCGAGGAACCTGAGTCAAATGTCTGGAGTCGGTACCCTCATCATGTTGAGGGTGCACTGCCGCACGAGTCTGGTGGCGATTGTTGACGGGAGCCCTCGGGAAGGACTCCTATCTCCTTGAATTAAGGCCCTGAGGGGCCTTCTCATTCACCTCCTCAGAATATGGGAGTGAATGGTGATTGCGTTCTGGGGATAACGACCCGAAACGATTGGAGATGGTGGTTAGCACCGCCTGCTTCTTGATCACTGGTCATCGTTTTCCGGATGACCGCTGTGAGTTGTTCACTTGGAGGGCTTGTCGGGCAGCCTCCAGATTTGGAATGGTACCATTTTGACGGTACTCCTTAACCAGCGCATTTGATACCCAACATTGAATATGTTGAGTAGGTGATGTCATCCTTAGAGCATACGACGATCCAGCAGGAGTAGCAGTAGTGGCATTCGTAGCAGCGATATTCACAGGTGTGAACTTAAGAGGAGCCATTTCTTTGAATGCATAAAATATTGGAAAAGAGTGCTTGTTTGATATAACAGACATAATCAAGATAAATTCATCTAGAACATCTTTTGGATGAGAACATATGTCAATGATTGTTTTGTTGGCCCTCTCATTGAGTTTTAAATAGGGGCCTAACAAATAATCAAAGCATCATTTTAACTTGGTTAAGGATTCACGTCAGGTTCACCATTTTTTGTTTCCCTCTAGAATTGGGGATGACCAATTGATTTAAGATTCAAACATTCCAAGCGGTTTCTAATAGGTTTGTTCGTAGAACTGGAAACATCCAATGATTCCATATCCATTTGAACATACTTTCCAAAGGTAGGCTCTCATTAGTTGTGGACTGATGAGGCTTAGGAATTTTCATTGGTCAAGAGGATGGGAGGTCGGACTCATCACACCTTTTTGAGGGGAATTATTTTCTACTCCAGGACTCTCTTTATAGATTTAAGTTATGTTCGTGAATCCTTATTACATCACCCAGTATAAAATGAGATTTCCTTTAGATCTGACAATCAATTATTGATATGTAGGAAATTTAGAGAATCTTTTATATTTATTAGAGGTTCTTCATCGATAGATAATCATCTGTATTTGTTTAGAGATTCTTATTCAATGGTATCCTTTTAATACAAAAAATTATCTTGGTCATTATGATGACCATACTGGATTTAAAGCCACTCAGTGGGGCACTTGAAGATTATTTTCATTCAGAAGGACATGGATTATTTCAGAGTTGGGATCATACCCGTAGATGGGCTACCTACGTATCGTTTGTTTAGGAAAAGGAATCCGAACCCACGTAGTTCGAGTAAGGGAATATGATGTTTATGATTGATGGCTCAAAGAAAGACGTCATAATTACTTTTACACTCTAAGCTCACGTGAGTCATGATCTGTGTGAGAAACAAGAGGTATTGGTAAAAATAGACAGTTGTGCCACGAAAGATGCAATCATAAGAAATGATGGGGGGATTATGTATGTATAACTGCCCAAATAGATGAAGATTAGGATTTACTTCAGGGAATAAATCCAGGAACAGGGTCCATAAAGGTATATGTACTTTATAGAGATTTGGATACTCTAATTTGGGGCTTACTCCTGAAAAAGAAGGCCCAAATTATGAGGGGACTTATGATTGGGTTTTACTCCTAAGAAGGAGATCCAGATCAAAAGTAAGTTAGGACTGGTTAAGAGAAATTAAGACTGGGGATTACTCCTGAGAAGGAGGCCCAGGTTATGGGACTTTGAGAATTTAAGGGACTTAGGGATTATTCTTATGGAGGATGCCCATATTTGAGACTAGGTCTTACTTCTGAAAAGGAAGCCCAGGATAAGAGAATTATGGTTGGGGCTTACTCCTAAGGAGGATGCCCATATTTAGGAATTTTAAGATTGGGGCTTACTCTTGAAAAGGATGCCCATATTAGAGAGGACATGGGGCTTACTACTAAGGAGGATGCCCAGATTTGAGACTTAGGACTGGGGCTTATTCCTGAAAAGGAGGCCCAGGTTAAGGGGTTCTCTCATCTTAAAGGACGAGGTTGAATGAATGAAATATCAATCTTTAGTGACATAAAGATGTGTAAATCACTAGGTTGTGAGATATATTCCATATAATTCCTTTCAGATAAGGACGTTAATCAAGAAAACATGCCATAAATGGCTTTCAAGAATGTCTTGAAGACTGAATCTTGAATAGGAGAGGTGGAATGGTATAAAAGGGGTTAAATGGGTAGGAAGGGCACCCAAAAATCTAACGGTGCACAATTCCTGGGGAGTTGCGCAAGTACTGCATAGGCGCGCAAGTCCCTGGGCACGCAGGTATACCTACGTGGCACATGGGTACTTGCGCGATTGTTAACCAATAGGGTAACATTTGGGAGATCCTTGACCAAAGCCTTTAGAATTACCATGAGGTACTTCCATAAGAGGGGCGCGCAAGTTCTGGTGAAGAAGTATGGTGGCGCGAAAGTGTGCCCCTTTCCCTTAAGGGTAAAACACCTTAGGTGCACAAGTGTTATTGAATTTTAACACTTAGACCTTACTCGTCTTTTCTAGACCTTCCATTCTTGGTAAAGAATTACCTTAGAAGTGTTCGGAAGACCTGAAGAAGAGACTTGGGCATTCAGAGCTCTGTATATGAATTCTGAAAAAATTCCTCCTTAAATGGGGGGCCCACAGGGTCTATTTATAGGCTTGAGAAGACCCTGGGAAGTTATCACTTAGGGCGCGCAAGTCACTTGCACGACCATTAGGCGGCACACTAGTATACTTGCGCGACAGTGAGGGAACATGTGCGACCCTTGTGCATTTGAATCCTTGTTCATGCCTTTGACGATTTTTGAGGTTTTCTTCAAAGGATGAATCAATTTGTGTTAAGTCATTTTCCTTTCCATTAATTTAGACAATGTGACGAAAAGGGAGCGTCAACAACCATCCACATAGGACCTGCTCCTGTCGATCCTCGATCTCGACAGGGAAATTCGGGAATGTAGCCCCGTCCTCGATGTGCAGCTCCCCATGGTCGGTGATGTGGCTCGGGTCGTGCACGTATCTCCTCAGCTGAGATATGTGGAAGACGTCATGCACCCGGTGCAACTGAGGTGGAAGGGCTAGGCGGTAAGCCACCTCACCTACCCTGCCGAGGACATGGAATGGTCCGATGAAGCGTGAAGATAAATTGCCTCCCGGACCAAATCTCTGTAATCCACTTCGAGGTGAGACCCGTAAGAAAATGTGGTCGCCATCCTCGAACTACCGTGGTCTCCATATCCTATCAGCATAGGACTTCTGTCTATACTATGCAGTCCTCATCCTCTCCTGGATGATTTGTACCTTTTCCGTCATAGCCTGAACCATCTATGGTCCTACGAGTGTTGACTCCCCAGTGTCAGTCCAACACAGAGGTGATGTGCAAAGTTGGCTATACAGTGCCTTGTAAGGTGCCATCCCGATGGTGGAGTGGTAGATATTATTGTACACAACTCCACCAATGGTAGGTGATCCTCCCAGATATGACCAAAGTCATGGACACATGCACGAAGCATGTCCTTGAGTGTTTGAATGGTCCTCTCCATCTGGACATCCGTCTGAGGATGAAAGGCGGTGCTCAGGCGTAGCTGCGTCCCAAATGCCTCCTACAACCCCTTCCAAATCCGGGAAGTAAAGCGAGTGTCTTGGTCGGAGACGATAGACGATGGAACACCATGAATCCGTATGATCTCCTGAACTTAGAGGCGTCCCAAGCTCTCTACTGAGCCCTACTCTCTTATCGGTAGGATGTGGGCCGATTTGGTGAGTCGGTCTATGATCACCCAGATGGAGTCGTGTCCTATGGAAGTACGTGGAAGCCCCGTCACGAAATCCATGGGTATTCCATCCCACTTCCACTCCGGAACCTCCAAGGGCTGTACCAAACCAGCGGGTACCTGGTGCTCCGTCTTCACTTACTGGCAGGTGAGGCATCGTGAAACGAACTCTACTACAAACTTCTTTATACCCAGCCTCCAGTGCTGTCATCTGAGGTCTTGGTACATCTTCGCCACTCCTGGATGTACCTCTAGAGGGGAAGTGTGAAACTCACTCAGTACCTCCTCCTGTAGTGCAACTGGTACCATGGTACATCCCCTGAAGAGGATGCTGTGATCTCCTCCTTCAGAAAATATATCAGGCGCCTGCCCTATAGAAATATGAGCACGTCGGGTCTCACAGTCAATGCCCCTACGCTGTGCCTCTCTGACCTGCTGAAGTAGTGGAGGAGTAACTATGAGGGACTATAGAAAATCTACCCCATCTCTATCAACGAAGGATATCAACAAAGTGGTTAACTGCTCTGTCACCTTTCCAAGTAGCTGAATGCCCGATCCCCTGCTGAGAGCATCAGCTACTACGTTCCCCTTCCCAAGAGTATAGACTATCTCAAAGTCACTCTCCTGGAGGAACTCGAGCCATCACCGCTGTCTCAGGTTCTGGTCCTTCTGCGAGAAGATGTACCTGAGACTCTGGTGTTCAGAGTAGACTGTAAAGAACTCGCCCATTAGATAGTGCCACCACATCTTCAAGGTGAAGACCACTACTTCTAACTCCAGGTCATTGGTAGCATAGTTCTTCTCGTGATGCTTCAACTTTCGTGAACCATAGGCGATCACTGCCCACTCCTGTATCAGGACACACTTGAGTCCGGTCCCTGATGCATCACAGTAAACTACGTACCCTACACCCTCCTCTGGTAGCCTCAATATGGCCACACTTTTCAATCTCTGTCTCATCTCTTGAAAGCTCTTCTGGCATCTATCTGACCACACAAAGGGTTTCTCCTTCTTCGTCAATGCTGAAAGCCACACTGCAACTCTAGAGAATTTTAGCACAAATCTTCGGTAGTACCCAGCCAGACCTAGGAAACTATGCACCTCTGTCACGCTCCTGGGTGGATCCCAAGCAAGCACTACCTCTATATTCATAGGATCCACTGCAACTCCCACCACCAAGATGACGTGCCCCAATAAGTGAACCTCTCAAATCTAGAACTGGCACTTTGAGAGCTTACCATAAAGCTAGTGCTCTCAGAGTGTGTCCATTACAACCCGTAAGTGGTAGGTGTGCTCCTCCTCAGTAGTTGAGTAAATTAGTGTTTTGTCGATGAAGACTACGACAAAACGACCGAGGTAAGGCTGGAATATCCTATTCATGAGACTAATGAACACTGATGGTGCATTGGTTACACAAAGGGGCATAACCAAAAACTTGTAGTGGTCATACTGACACCTGAAGGCCGTCTTCTGCACATCCTCATCTCAAACCCTGAGATGATGATAGCCTAACCTGAGGTCTATCTTCGAGAACCATCGTGCTCCCTTGAGTTGATCAAAGAGGTTGTCAATCCTTGGGAGTGGATACTTGTTCTTCACGGTCACCTGATTCAGGTGACGGTAGTCGACACATAGTCGTAAGCTCCAATCCTCCTTCTTGGCGAATAAAATTGGAGAATCCTAGGGTGAAACACTAGGTCAGATGAATCCCTTTCCCTGTAAGTCCTTCAGCTATACTCGCAACTCACAAAGCTTAGCGGGAGCCATACAATATGCTGGAGTAGATATCGGTGTTGTCCCGAGGTACATGTCAATGTAGAAGTCTACCTCTCTGCAAGGAGGTAGTCCTGGAACGTCGTCAGGAAAAATGTCCACATACCAATCCACCACAACAGGAAAACTCGGACTCCGCACATCAACTTCTCCTAGGATGAGACTAGCCAACTGATGTGTTATCAGCTTCCCTATCCTCTGTGTAAGTCCATGCTGCACTGCAAAGGCTCCATTCTCACCGGTGAAGGTGAACCTACTCCCATATGTGCAGACACACTGCACTTTTTGCCTAATACAGTCAATCTGAGCATGGACTGTAGATAAACAATCCATACCCAAGATGATGTCGTAAGGCCTCGATGCCGCTACAAGAAGATCCCAGCTGAAGATCTCTCCTCCTAGAGTAAGCTCACACTACCGGCACCAATGTGTAATCGTCGAGTCTACTCCTGTAGGAGTCTCTATCCATAAGGATCGAGCCAATGGATCCGTCGGAATCTGCGTGCTCCGAACAAGGGAAACGACAATAAAAGAATGACTCGCTCTTGTGTCTATAAGAACTGCAGAAATGGTGGAGTAGACACAAATAGTACCTCGAATCATCTCAGGTGCACCGTGGTTGTTGGCCTCGACTGCCGGGAGCTGAGACTACCCCTGTCTGCCATCTCCCTGTGGTCGGGGTTGTCCTCCTGGTGGTGGTGGAGGTAGAGCCTCGAAGCGTCGTCCACCACCTGCTGCTCAGCAATCTCCTCTACCTCATCTGCCTTCTCCCTGCGGACCTCCATGGTCAAACCTAGCCTCTACCTGGGAGGTCCCTCTATAGACTGATACTCCTCTGGATGGCAGGTTGGGCAGTCACAAGCCATGTGGCCATGCCCGCCACATGCATAGCACTGCCTTCCAATCGTATGGTTGGCTCTGTTGTGTGTACCCAGCATATCCAAACCAGAATCCTGGGGTTTCCCACCTAATGGCCTGGTCCTCTTGAACCTCTGCGACATATGTCTACTATCGGCTGTAGAAGAATCCGCTACGTGTTGCCCTGCGGTGGGTCTCGCTACTGGCGTCGACTCATCATGAAAGATCTCCACAAGAAGGGCTCGCTCCAGCACTCCTGCCTGCGTCAGAATGCTGAGGGAGACCATCGAAGCCCTGATCTCATGCCTCAGTCCCTGCTTAAAGTTCCGAGCCTAGAAGAATGGGTCTTGTACCATGTCCGTGGAGTAGCATGAGAGGTCAGTAAATCTCACCGAGTACTGGGCTACTGTCATGCTGCCCTGCCGCAGATCTAGTAACTCCTGGATGCGCACCACACGAAGGGTGGCTGGAACAAACTCCGAGCAGAAGAGGCTCTCGAAGTCCATCCATAGTAGTGATGCCTCGTCGTGCACCTGGAGAATCAGGCTCCACCATCTACTTGCTTCTTGCGTGCACAAGACTCGAGAAAAGGATCACTATAAGGTCTGCTGGTGTCCCTACCAATCTGAAGACTCTGACAATAGCCTCCAGCCAATACTTGGCTGCCTGAGGGTCCATCTCCCTGAAGAACATGGGAGGACTCTGTTGCTAAAACTCATGCAACGCACTCAGGCGACGTGCACTCTCTACTGCTGGGGATGGTGTCATCAGTGGCTTAGTGGGTAATGGTACCACTGGTGCCTCTGTTGTAATGGGGCCCTACACCAAGGCCTCGTCACTCGGTGGGCTACCATCTCGCACATAGCTCAGAACCCTAGCTGGCTGCCTACGTGGGGTAATCCTAAAAAGCAATAGGTGAGACATGGTTAATACAATATACCTGGTGAGCTGACACAATGTAATCACAAAGAAAACTCTTGAAACACACATGCAATCAATGTTTTCATGCACTGAGTTGGAAATAAGAAGTCAGGGTCCTGGTGTATGGATACGTCAACCGCCGCACTAGCACTGGACTCCCTGGACTGAAAACCACACTCAATACTCTTAACACTATTGCTTCACAGAGAAGAAATTATCAGAGTCCTGAGTTCTACAGTAGAACCGACTCCTCTAAAACCAATTTTTCACGACCCGTCATCAGGGCCCGTGCCGTGACTACCCCAAGCCTTCCTCCCATAGGCCAGGGGCTGGAAACTAGCACCAAAGGTGCAAATTCAATTAAAAATGGAAGGCTTTGCCTTTATATAAGTAAACGAATACAATAGAGTACGCAAGTGAAGTAAGCACTATGTAAAACTGAGTACAAAAGTAGGTGCTGAAAATTAAATGGGCCAGTATACAAACCCAACTGAAATTATAGTACAACTGAAAAAAAGTACAACAACATTAAAGTAAAGCAGCTACCGCTGTGTCATCCTCCGGATATCCCACCTGAAGGGTGGGTACAGATGGTCTCCTCATCTCCTCGGGTCAGGCCGTCCACTCCGTGTATGTCCCACCAAGTGGTCCACCTCCGGGTATCGTCCATGTCCAAAAGCCTCTACCTCGATCAGTGTTTTCCATCGTCTGCATCCAACACAATGTAGTGTGGGCATAGCCCATCTAGGGGTGAGTATACGATACTCAGTAGGGACCCCGATACCCCTGAAGGTCTCCCAGAATCCACGAAGGATAAACCACAAAGGAATGATACAAACATAAAGTATCAACCAACTCTACTTAGGTATATCCCCATACATATACCTAAGCCATCAATCTTAGTTTAGCTCCAACTTCCGAGCCCAAGAACAACCCAGTCCGCACAGGAAATAAGTCAATCACACCGATCGTAATGATTGAGAGTCAAGACTCAGCTCATACAGGTATACTTCTCACGAAGAAAGATGGAGATGATTAGATGTAGTCTCTATATCATATCCTCTACTGAACCCACGTACAATCCAAGTACAGAAGTCATCACTGCCGAACTCACATAGGATCCAACTACAGTAACCATCACTGTCGAACTCACGTAGGATCCAAGTACAGTCGTCATCGCTGCCAAACCCACAAAGGATCCAAGTACATTCGTCCTCGCTACCGAACCCACGTAGGATCCAAGTACAGTCGTATTCGTCGTCGAACCCAAGGAGGATCCCAGCACGGTAGTCGTCGTAGTCGCAACCAGCTCTAGGGTTCCCGCACACAGTATACTCGATTCCAGGAGGGTCCGCTCCCCGATTGAAGAGGGTCAATACATCAACTATCACGAAGTCCAGAGTTGATGTATCCCGAAGTTCCGTCTTGTCAAAAGGAACTCAACACGATAGACGGCGCGTCGAACAGATTCCCGGTTTGAGAGATATTGGCTTTTTTAATTCTACGGGCCCGGTAGGAAATATGCTCATTCCAAACCCGACCGTTTACCAAAGTTGTCCATAACTCACTTAAAGTATTTCAAAAGGACCACCTCATCGATAGGATCCTAGTGCTGCAGATGGCGCATCGATCGGACACGTGGTATTTAAGTGATTCACTTTTAAGAGAATAACGGGCCTGACCCGTTAAGCCCAGTGGGCTGGCTGGTCGGGTCCCCCAGTTTTGGCCGGTCCGACCCGGTAGGGGTGGCAGACCGGCCCAAATATTTGCATGGCCATGCTTGAGGGGCGCGGCCCCGCCCGAACTGAAGTGGCGCGACCCGGCCCAGCGCGGCCCGGTTGAGCGCGCCAAACTCGGCGCGACCCGACGGTGCCAAGCGGCGACACAATCCCAAACCGGTCGGCTAGGCTGTCTGGCCTTCTGGCGCAAGCTGCCCACCCGTGCGGGCTGCAGGTTTCATCAGTGTGGCGCCCTCCTGGCACCGCGGCTCGCCTCCGCCGGGCCAGCCGACTGGCCGGCCGGTTCTTCCGCCGAAGCGGCCCGCTCGGGCGGGCCACGATCTCCCACAGCGTGGCTCCGTAGGGCGCCGCAGTTTCATCCTTCGGCCCGGTTCTTACTCGGTTGAGCGGCCAGCGATTGCAGGTCGCGGTTCTTCCATACGCGGCCGGTGCACGGTCGTCACTCTTGTCACCCCATCTTCCAACTTAACTCAATCGTAATCAAGAGTCTACGGAGGGTCGTCGGGCTGTGTGCGTTCGGCCTGCACCCTCCACGTTAGGCGGTAGAAGTTGTCCATATATAACAAAGATTTCCAACAAATAACGGGGTATGAAAAAATTCACTTCAAATAATAAACCTCTACCTCGAATAAGGTTCGCGGTTGACAAGCGTTGTGGATGACAGTGTCATTTCCGTCGTCGTAGGAGTGAACCCAAAGAAGAATTGACGTCTGTTCTCTCATCATGGAGAAGAGAAAAGAAGGTGCATCGTCATTCTTCATGGTAGGGAGTGTCTTTCTTCGCCAGAGGTTTGGTGTTCTTCCAAAAAGGATAAAATCCCCTCTTCCTTCACAAAATCTCTCTCTCAAAAGTTCCCCCAACAAAACAAGTGCCAACCCAATTAAAATAAGGCTTCACCTTATTTTAATTAAACTTGCCAAGAATTCAAAATTCAAAATTTAAATCACTTAATTAATTAATTGAATAGGTTCCAGTAATTAATTAAGGTGTGTTGGCAAGAGTTAAAGAGGAAGAGAGATAAGAGAAAGAATTACATAATTATGAGAAGTTAACAAGTTAATGAAGGGGGTTTAAGGGGGTTTGGGGAAAATGAAAGGTCGGGGATCGTGTGGGCCCCACCTCTCATATATCCACACATGGGAAGTTGGGTGGGTGTGGGCCCCTCCAACAACTTCCCATGGGAGGAATTAACCTCCTTAGATATAAAATAAAATTGTTCCAACAATTTTATTTACTTCTAAATTAAACCCCAATAATTAACTTCTCCTCCCTTGAAAACGCAACTACGGTAAAGGTCCCCTTAAGCAATTACCGGTGTTGCGAGTTCATCGGTGCCCTCAGATTTCAATTCCGAGCACCGGTTTAAAAGATAGAAAAACTTTCTCGTTCGTTTACTGAATGTACCAGAGAAAATACTTCAGAAATTGATTCCGGGCACATCGGGCCTCGGAATCAAGTGCCGTAAGATGCCACATACTCATAAAATTCCAAAGTATTTATGAAAAAGTTTTCCTTGAAATTTCTGGGTCATTAATAATTCATTTTTCATTGATTGAACTGAAAAGAACCAGGGAACCTTGAAAATCAGTACCCTAAGCCAATGGTTTTCGGAGGCAACCAACAACCTCCAAGGTAGTAAGGGATAGCTTTTTCGATCACTACCACTAGAGTGAACCCTGAAAACGAAGTGGTGATAGGTACGCTAGTTAGTGAATCAAGAATATTGAACATACTTTTTGATTCTAGTCCTACACATTCTTTTGTATCCCGAAAGTTTAGTAGAATTATCCCATCGCCACCAAAAATCATGGAAGTAAAGATGTTGGTGAGTATGAAAAATGGGGAAATCATTAAATCCCATTAATATATCTCTTCCCCTATCTTAATCAGTGGATTGAACTTACCGGAAAAACATATCATACTCCCTTTGGGGAAATTTAATGCAATTAATCGCATGGATTGACTTTACCTATATAGAGACAACATAAATTTCTATGAGAGAAAAAACACTCTCCATATGGAGAATCTACTACTGATTATATACAAGTGAAAGGAGGAAAATGAATCTAATTCAGAACTATCATCTCAATATTGGATATTAATGCCCTATGAGCACACATATCTGGCTCAGATGATTGAGTCTAAGGATGAAACCATCTTTGAAGACATGCCTATTCTGAGGGAATTTGCAGAAGTGTTTCCTGATGAATTTCCTAGTCTTCCTCTTAGAAGAGATATTGAATTCTCAATTGACCTTATACCTAGGGAATTGTCAGTATCCAAGACTCCATATAGAATGGCTATTGTGGAGCTTGAGGATATGAAGAAACAAATACAGGATAATCTTGATAAAGGGTTTATATTCCCAAGTGCTTCATCATGGGGTGCACCAGTCCTCTTTGTCATGAATAAGGATGGGTCAATGCACCTTTTCATTGATTATCACGCGCTCAAAAAAATCATGATAAGGAACAAGTATCCTCTTACATGAATTGATTACTTGTTCGATCATCTATGTGGAGTACAAAACTTATCCAAGGTGGATTTGTGGTCCGGATATTACCATGTAAGGGTGAAGGAGGATATCCTCAAATCTACTTTTATTATAAGACACGAGCACTATAAATTCATAGTAATTCCTTTCAGACTCAAAAAGTATACAAAAATCATCCTGGAATTGATGAATAGAGTCTTTTGAGATTACCTTGACAAATATTTTCTAGTATTTATAGATGATATTCTAATATACTCCAAAATCAAGTAGGATCATGAGGAGCATATAAGAACTGTACTAGAGACCTTATGAAAGGAGAAGCTCTATGAAAATTACAGAAAGTGTTAGTTCTGGTTGAAGGATGACTCATTCTTGGGTCATATCATCACAACCAATGGGATATCTATAGATCCCTCAAAGAGAACTGCAATAAAGGGTTGACAGAAGCCAACATCGGTAACCGATATCTGTAGCTTTTGGGGTTAGCTAGATATTATCACCGATTTGTGAGTAATTTATCATGATTGTAAAACTCTCTTACCAAGATAACTCATAAGGGAGTGATGATTTCTTGCAGTGATTAATACGAAGAGAGATTCAATGAGTTGAAAAGGAGGCTTATCACTGTGCTCGTGCTCACACTACCCACAAGTGGAGAACTTTGGTGGTATTTAGTGATGCTTCGAAGAAGGTCCTTGGTTGTGTGTTGATGCAGAATGAAAAAGTCATTGCCTATTCTTCAAGGTAATTGAATGTTAATGAGAAAAAATATCCAACACATGATATGGAGTTGGGTGCAGTGATCATTGCTTTAAAAATTTGGTGGCATTACCTCTTTGGGGAGAAGTGTGAAATATATATATGGGCCAAAAAATCCTCAAGTATATATTCACAAAGAAATAGTTGAACATATTATAATGAAGATGATTAGAGCTGATCAAAGACTTTGACGGAAAAATCCATTACCACCCTGAGAAAGCAAACAAGGTGGTGGATGATCTAAGTCGAAAGGACCCAGTGATTCTATCATTGATGAGAATTGAAAAGGATCCAATCTTCTTATACATCATGATGTTGGATATGGGAATCATAAATAAGGGAACATCATCAATCCTTTCACAAATTATTGCCCAAACATCTCATTTGGAAAGGTTAAAGGATGCTCAAATGGATGATGTGTGAATTCAAAAGAAAGTGGAAACTATCAAAAAAGGAAAATCCATGGAGTTCAATATCAATAAAGACAGAATTGTGAGATTTGGGAAAAGAGTATGTGTTCCATCAAGTCCGGAGCTGAAGAAGGAACTTTTGGATAATGCACAGAGTTCGAATTTCTCCATTCACCCAGGAAACACAATGATATATCGAGATCTTCGAGAAAATTATTAATGGTATAACATGAAGAAGGAGATCGATGAGTATACATCAATGTGCCTGGTGTGTCAGCAAGTGAAGGATGAGAGGAAATATTATAAGGGGATGATGCAACCATTACCCATACCATCATGGAAATAGGAGAACATCATCATGGACTTTGTCACCAGACTTCTGAAGACATCCAAAGGAAACAATGCTATCTGGGTTGTTGTGGATCGTCTTACAAATACTGCACACTTCATTGCTATTTGGGAGGATTTACCACTAGATCAACTGGCAGAAATATACATTAGAGACATGGAAAGGTTTCATGGAGTACCACTATCTATTGTATCTGATCGAGATCCAAGATTCACCTCTATGTTATGGAAGAGTCCTCAACATTCTATGTATACTGAGCTGAAATTCTGTACGAATTATCATACTTGAACTAATGGACAATCTAAGAGGACTATCTAAACACTTGAGGACATGTTGAGAGAATTCTCTATGGACTTCAAAAGAGTATGGGATCAACATATGCCTCTTGTTGAGTTTTTATACAACAAAAATTTCCACTCAAGAATCCAAATGGATCCTAATGAAGCCCTGTATGGGAATAAGTGAAGAACACCGACATGTTGTGATGAAGTTGGGGAGAGAAAACTTCTACGTCTGAAAATGGTCGAAGAAACGGTAGAGAATGTTAAGACCATCCAGCAGTACATTAAAGCTGCTCAGAGTCGGAAAAAAGCTATGCTGATAATCATCGATGAGAACTATAGTTTGATGTCAGAGACATGGTATTCCTCCACATATCTCCCTGGAATAGGGTTATGAGATTTGGGAAGAAGGAAAATCTTAGTACAAGGTACATATCCCCTTTTGAGATCCTTGATCGCATTGGAGCAGTGACCTATCAACTAGAACTCCCATCAAATATGTCTCAAGTATGTGATGTATTCCATGTATCACTCCTAAGGAAGTAAAAAACTAAACCATCACATGTACTAAATCTATAGGTGGTACTATTAAAGAATGACCTCTCATATGAAGAGAAGTCGGTGAAGATCTTAGATTATAGAGAAAGGTTCTATGAAATAAGACAATTTCCCTCATCATGGTGTTGTGGAAAAACCACAAGTTTGAAGAACCGATGTGGGAATCAGAAGAAGTGATGAAGAAGAGTTACACACATCTGTTTTGGTGTGGGAAAAAGAAATTTCAAGGAAAAAATTTCTCAAGGGGGGAAGATTGTAACGACCCAAAATTTTGTTAATGGAAATTCCTATTAAGCTAATTAAATGTCTTATTATGTAAAATGGATATATAACATATAAATTTCTTGGTTTTATGTTTTTTTATTTTTAGATACCATTAATAATTGTGATCATTGAAAATATAGATGTTAAATAGTGATCACATTATTAGTATAAATATACGGCTTTAACCAATCCAATTTACTCAGAAAAAGGAATCAATGAACTCATATAGTAGACTTTCCCAATAATAAGCCCATTTTTCGGAGCTCAAAAAGGAGGTGGCATAATTGGGCTTTGCTCTTGACCAAGACCAATTCTAGATTCAACACATGAGGCTTTAATGGAATCACCTATGGGAGAAGTGGAAGTTGATTGAGATTACCACCTGTGCGATGTTATCTGAGCCACCCCACGAGTCTATCACCATCGCACACCTTACCCTTTGGTCTTATGCGAGTGTTATAAGTGGTTATGTAATAAGACCTTATCACCATAATTATGTGAATTATCTTTGTATATAATAAGTAATATACATTCATTTTATTATTGTTACTTTGTAAATAGTTTTCTAAATCAAAAATATCATTTTTAGTTAATATTCAATTAAAGTATCTATTTTGATGAATTAATAGATTTTTTATTAAATAATATTATAATAAAATGTTATTACTAAATTATATTTTATTAAATATAGATGATCATATAATTTTTATAAATACAATAGTGATTTTTATTATGTTTTGAAAGCTTTTTTTTATCAAAATCCATGAATTCTCGATAAATGTCGGTTATTATTTAAAAAAATTCACATATTTAGAAATTTTTTATATAAAATGAATATTATTTTTGGAATCAGGATGTCAAAATTATCTAACAGTGAATTTTTCATAATTTTTTGAGACAGTTGATTTTTTGGATAAAAATTAAATACCGTTTAATTATATAATATGATTTATGACATCATAATTACCCAATAGTGATGTAATAAAATACTATAAATGAGTTTTTCGGACAATATATGTTTTAAAATTAATGTAATGTAATTTTAGATTTATTTTATTTATTTTAAAAAGCCTTAGTGGACCCTCCATGGTTTATAAGACATTTTATCTTTTTAAATTGATTTCCTTGAGAGTTTGACTCACCTCCAAAAAAGAAAGATTAATATTTTAAGATGTTAAGCTATGGGAATTATAAAATATTTTTTTCCACTACCATTTGGAAAAAACCATTGTAAAATACCATGGGTTGGTTTGTGGTTTGGGTTAGTTTAATGTGTGGTGACCCGAACCTAAATAATAAAGAATTACATCTCCTTTCCTATATAAACTCACCTAAGATCCCACTTCCTCTTCAATAAAAGACTTTGGAGTTCCTCCAAACTCTTCCCTCCTATCTCTATAATCCTCCCAAGGTTCCCCAAGCTCTCAAGAAGCCTCTCTCAAGCCCCTCCCATGCCTTTGGGATCACACTTCCAGGTAAGGGATTCCTTTCTTTCTCATTTTATCCAAGTTTATTAATATTGTTATTCCATTTTATTTTTAATTATAAATGACAGGGTATTATTTCTAACCTCTCATATACTTTTATATTTAAGTTTGAATAATTAAAGTCAACTTATCTATCATCTATGCCTTCTATGTATACCCATTACCATGCCAAAATTCTGTAGGGAATTTCTCTATCCTCATTTACATTCAAGAAATTCTGTTGTATTATGAATATAAATTCTATTACTTATGTTCATAGATATATCTATATGAACCCCTTAATTTAAATTTCATTTAAATATGATGAGACACCCATTTATCTCTCATAATCAATTTTTATGGAGTCTTATGTCATGTCGTTATATTGCTGAAATTGCACTATAATTTTCCAAAGCAAAATATTTGTGTACTGAATACCATCCCCATTTCTCTATCAAGGGTATTCAAATTTATGCTCATTTACTTATTGATGTAATATTTTCATGTATTAATTCCACATTCCTTTATCATTGAATAAATTATGATGTTTAACGAATCCATGTTGTATGATCTTGTGGCACGCTTATGCATGAAATGCAATGTTTAAGAAGGGTGCACCCTGATAGTGCTCCAATGAATTGGGTAAGGATTAGTATCATGATACATCAAGTGAAATAAGTATTTAATCATGATAATTCAAGTGCAATGAGGATTTACACATACTAATTCAAGTGTAATGAGGGTTTACTCAAGCTGCATGTGCAATGAGCCTTGGCTCATGCTAATACCATGTTTAGTGTTGTTGCCACATTTCTATGTTATGATAATCATGCTATATCATGCCTTTATGTTCAGGATTCATTTATTATCCATTGATATGACTAGTTCCTAACATTTATTTTATTCTTCATGTTATGCCTTGTTTACTCCCTTACTGGGATTTATAGCTTACCCTTTTCTTGTGCATGCCCTCAGGTTATCCCATGAAATACTAAGTACGAGGGACTGTTGTGGTTATGTAAAAGAAGTTTTTCAAGAAATATGTTTTGTGTTTTATGTTTTAAGATTTTATGTAATGTTATTAAGACAAAAAGACACTACACCTCTTAATATTCTTTGTTTTATCAAGTGAAGAGTTTATGTAATAAATTGGGTTTAATTGTGTAATAAAAAGTAGGGTTATATAAATTATTCAATGATAGATAAATTAGAAATTTTTTTCTCATTTAAAATAAAACTTTTAAAAAAAATATTTTATTAAACACAAGAATGGTTCATAATTATTATGATATCAGTCTCCATATATTAGAAACTAGAGAAATGAAACAAGACCACACTCACATTCCTATGTTAACTATTGATGAATTTATCTTTTGTATCTCTCTAGATCTCGAGTGGATTAGAAAAGATCACATTTTGTGTGTGTGTCAAAAACCAAATAGAGTTGAAAAACAAAATTTATATACATTAATGACATAATATACATTAGATTTTAAATTATGAAACTTTATGTAGGCCTGTATTATTTTCCTTATTTCCAAAGTAAACCCCATGTCATTAAAGTTTTTTAATATATCATTAATTAAAAATATATATTATTTAACTAATAAATAAATAATTTTGATTTAAATTAAGTTTTATTTAATATATAAATTATTTGATAAATAATTATGTAATTTATATTATTAAATAAATAAAATTTAATAATTAATGTAATTAAACAACTAAATGGGCTTGGACCGTTACATTTTTTAAGATCTCTTCAAGTAAATAATTATTCACTTATTCATTAACTAAAAAATGTGAATATAAATATGAGAATTTAAAAAATAAACTCCCTTAATTCCTAAACAGTAATAAATTGGGATTTAATTATGATTGACATAACTTTAATAGAAATAAATACTCAAAATAAGATCTTTTTTATTCTAATAAATAAAATTTTACTAAATATGAAGAGCTTTTAGATACACTCAGAGTATGACAATCTAGGACTCTTTTTTCACCATAGTGAGTCAAACTTGGATACCAAAAATGGTATCTAGAAACACATAATGGATACCATAGATGGTGAGAAAAAGGTTTATTAATAAAAACCTTCCTATGAATGTTAACCATGTAATATATTACCTTTTCCATATAATATCTCATCAATAATGATATATACATGTATCATTACCCCTTTTACTCTTGTTCTATCTTTAATTTTATTCACAAGATAAACATGATTATGATCACCATGGTCATCACTTCATTTAGTAAATTTTATATCAATTCATTTTCTTGTAATATTACCCTTTATAACCTAAAAGGAAGAAGTCTTTTCTCGACCATTCAATTAAATTTTTACCACTTATGAGACACCAGATGCAAAACACTTCACCAAGAGAATATTCATAATGGTTTTCATCATACATATAAGAATATGATTCATGATATACATTAATAATTATATAATGTATAAGTAAAATTACATTAACTCAAAGATTATAATTTTTAATGGAATGTTGTATTTGGAATTCCTACTAGTGGCCTCATTATCATGATCCCCTCCTCTTGGAGATCACTAAATGAAAACATCATGTTAAGAAGTCCCAATGAATATGGTATCCCAACATCCAATATATATATAATATCTATTTTTTTAGATAAATGTATTTATAATATATGAATCACTTTAAAAAAATTGCCTTTTCATTCCAAGGTTCTTATTAGAGAAAAATGTTCTATAACTTATCAATTCAAGAAATATTCTTAGGAGATTATTATATAATACATAAAAAGAATAATTCTTTTATATACAAAATTAAACACATGATGTGTTAATCCATGTTATAATATAATGTTATTCTTAATGAACCTACCCCAATAAATATAGCATGCTAATGTAACCAAGATAAAGACAATCAACCAAGAATTTGAATCAAACCTAACACCTGAAAGGCCAACATCTTAAATATATCATAATTTACTCATATATAGGTTAGTAAAACTACCTAATTTAATTATCCCAAATAATATATCATACATGAATAAAATTTAATGTGAAAGAAACAGGTCATGTGAGAGGAAAACATGGTCAACAATATCACATAACATCCCATTGTAATGATTGAGTATATCTAAACTAGCCCCATATATCACTACAATCTACTATCACCAGTAGATATTTAAAATGTCTTTTAAGGTATGTTATAGTTAAAAAAATGTATCATGTAAAATTACTTCAAAAACCCATTTTATATATGATAACAATACAAAAAATGGTGCATACAAGATATCCCTACCAAACCCATGGAATTTCATTTATCATATTTTAATATGAGGCTTATCCAATCCCATGGATCTCATTATATTTCATTATATTAAAACACTTGGATTATCTTTATTGATTTCCCAACCTATAACTCACTCAAATAAATAGTTTATATATTAAAATATCATTGGATCATACCTATCGTGGGATGCGGAAAATCAATTTATTACCAAGCATATACACATTATTAATAGTAACCGTGGGTTTTCTCCTAGAGACAAGTTCATAAAAATTAGTTTTCACTTTTTAATTGCAGAAAATACGTGTTTTGTTTAGAATTTTTGATTTTGAAAAAAATAAATCAATTTAAACAAGAGTTTAAAAATAGTTTATTAGAAAGGTGATTGAATCAGGGCATCATTTCCACATTCAATTCTATCCCAGTCCATAAAAATATTTTCAAACTCTATTTTTATTTAGTAAGTGAAAGTTTCCTCAATATATTCATTAAACACATTGATTAAAATTTTATTATGGATGTTGACCTAAAATTGATTACTTTTTTGGTAAAACATTCTACTTGTGTGTGTTAAAAGTCATAAAGCCACTCCTTAATTACCTTGGAAAATTTAATTGGGTTTGGTGTTCTTAGGAAATTCAAAACCCATTATATTCTCTCAAACGTGTACTAGTAATTTCTAAACACTCAACACCAAATTTATACTACCCCCTTGAGACAATATTCTCTAGTAGGAGGAAAATAAATAATTATAAACATAAGTAGTAATTGTGAAGAAGTTCCATACCCTAAACACAATTCCTTTCAATTTTTAAAATATACATTAAGAACTAAAATCAAACAACATATGAGTGTTTTTATTTTTTCAAATTAGAAGGGATCAATAATTACATGAGAGAAACCTCTTTTACCTAATGACAGAGGAGATTGCCCTTCCATTTGAATGAAAATAGATAATAAATGGGATGGAGAATGAATTAAAACGATAAATAAAACATAAAATAAATTAAATAGTGAAGTAGTAGTAGTAGATTATTAAGTATGAACTAACAAACTAGGTCATCATATAATCCTTACGAACACATCCTTATTATTTAATAGATACATGACCTCTTTCCCTATTGGTCTGTCAAAATCATAAGATTTTCTACAATATTATTCTCTAAATTCATTCCTACCCCCACTAAATTCTTATCTTTTTGCGATATCAGCTTACAAAAAATCATCAAACTTTATTATTAGGTGATGATGAAACTATTACACATGTTTAAATCCACATAGAGTTATCATATTGATCACATGCATTTTGACTTGGAATCCCAAATCTTTTCTAGAAGTTCTAACAAGTCCCTTGAAGTCTGATCACAATGTCATTATTCCTTCCAAAAAATTACTTGAAAATTATATATTTCAAGAATCAATCATGTGGTTTAAGTTACCCTTGATAGTAAAGTGAACATTCAGTAGGTTTAGCGTGAGACAGATCTAGGGAATTGATGCTTTATCAACACTCTTCTTATGGTGGATGGATCGAACATGCAATCAAAATTCTTATGTGGGGTGAAATATTCCTCTAAAAAGTCTCAAAATTTTACAAATTATATTTTATTACAATGAATTTTGAAAGATAAACTATCATATGTTGGAATTTTAGAAGATACATTATCTTAAAAAACCTACCCTATAAGATAAATTATCTTACATGGGGTGTAATTCCTTTTATATTTTTTCAATGTGGCACCAAAATACCATAAGGGAGTGAAACGTTATTCTATAAATGATAATTTATTTTAAAAAATATAGAATATTTCAATTATCATATCATGAATATTTAAAATATTCTTTAGGGTATGAAATATCATATTTTTAAATGAAATATCTTATATAAGGGTGCCATAATATTATTTACTTATCCATTTTACAATTCATTATAATGTTTCTATAATCTTTTCATATGAGATCTAAACTTATTAAAATCAAACATGTGCCTTCGAAATCAACTCTAGAAATACTATCATAACACCAAAGATTAATGCAAACAGCCACATAATATAAATTCCATTTTCAACTCTATATTACTAAAGTTATCATGCTTCCTTAATGTTATAGATTCCATTTCCATCATTAATTCCTTTAAATAGTTAAAACTTAATTTATCCACTCATATAAACTTATACCTACATTTCTAGAAATATTTCACTCAACACCCAATTATGATTTTTAAGAAATATTTTTTCATTCTTAGTTCAAATTAGTTTCACCATAGGCCTAATGAATTTATTCATATCCATAAAATAGTTCAATAATTTTTTTATATCACAAGGGTTTAATTAGGGTAATATTTTGGATTTTAGGTTTCTAGTATTTTAATGGAAAACTGTTGAGTCTGAATGATGAGGTTTGGTTTTAAGTGTATTGTTAAAAAATTATTTTCAATTTCCTCTATGAATGGATTCCCATTCAACTTTCTCTTCCACCCACTCAACATAACTTCTTTAAATAATCAATGTATAACCCAAAAGTTTATCAATTTAGTAGAAACAATCATTCATCTCCTTGATTCCTTTAGTAGGTTTCATAATCATTTTTTTCTTTTTTATTCTGGTTTTTATATTTATGGTAGATATGGATTTATGAATTTATTTATTAAGTCTGAGATCTATTTTATCCCAATTTTGGAAATAATTACCCTTCATTACGATATTTCCAGGGATTCCTAATAAATTCTCCATCTTCAAAACTTGTTTTCCAAATAGACACTCAAAAATGGACTTCATATATTCCAACACTGTAGGAAAATTTCATGAACAAATATACTCAAAATATATCCTCATCTTCATGTCCATTATATTACTTTTAAAATTTTAATAAAATAATTAATTTTTCACTATTATCCCCCATTTAATACTTTTTTTTATTTAATATATATATAATTTCTTTTTAGAAATATATTTTTGAGGTAAAGAGAGGATAGTTTTTACTTTAATAAAATTGTAGGATTTCATATCCACCATTACATGAAATTGTGTCAATTATTTATTATTAAAATAATTTTTCCACCTAAAATACAATCATAAAAGTTAAAAAAGAATCTTCATTAAAATCAAATATATTTCACCAAAAATATTTTTTAGCTTCTTTTCTCCATTCTCCTACACTTGAATTCAACTAATATCATGCAAATGATTCCAGATAAAGTTGGATAGGGATATTTAGATTGTAATGTAAATACCTCAAAAATTCAATCATGAATATTAAGGGATAAATGTATTAATGAATTTTTAGGCTGGAAAATAAATTTCATTAAAAAAGGATATTAACATTAAAATAACGACTCGATGATTTATTAAATAAATCCTTGAATGCTCTATGATTTTGACTAGATTACTTAGTATATTATGGTTATTAAAAAATACCTTGGTTCTCTAAAGATAAAAATTATTCTAAGTAATATTTCAAAAAAGATTTTGAATTATATCAGGTAGGGGATTAAAAACATAAGATATTTTCTCATGGAATGCATTTCAAAAAGCAGTAGGATTTGAATGAAATAAATTTATATATAATTTCAAGATTATTTTATTTTAAAATTAACATATGTTGATTATATGGGTCAGTTTTGTTTTCTCAAAATTTTATTGGATTCAATATTAATAAAGGTAATCAATTTAATCTCACAGGTTTCATAAACATACTTAAATTGAAAAAGAAAATAAAAAGAACTTAAAATTATGAAAATTCCTAAGATATAAAGATTACCTCCCTCACAGTTAATTGATGAAGTATCACCAATAAATTAAAAATAATTTTCCATGTAAGTATATTTGAAATATAATTAGAAAATTAAATCATGTGTTAAGTAGTGTCACAACTTGATGGATTTCATTGAAAAATATGTTGGAGGACGGTGATATCCTCAACTAGTTTTTGGTGAATATTTCTTTTAAATTTCATCATCTCATGAAAATTTACAATGAATGAGTATTTATTTCCTTATTTTATAAATTTCATAGTACTTAAATAATATATATTAGTAACAACAAAAGGGAGTCCCCATCTAGAAATAAGTTCTTCTGGCATCAACTTCAGTCTTGGGTTGTATAACAACACTTGATATATGTTCTAGAAGTTATTTTATTGAATGAAAGCTTTAGGAGATTCTCTTTTAATTTTTTTTATTTAATATAAAATTCATAAGTTATCAACCCTGATTTATTATATATTTTTAGCTTCAATTTACTATCTTTTCTATGTTATCTAATTATATATTCACTTCTTTAAAATCCCAATAGGCCTTGGGTTCTAGTTCTATATGGATATAAAAACATTCCCCAAAGTTAAATTTGTATGGGATCATTGATATGGGTGTCTTGTAGGCTGTCTTGTAAACCCATAATTCATATAATAAACTTTGGATCTAGTCTTTACTATTTTTTATATTTTTCCCTAAAATTCCCTTGATTTCCCTATTAAAACAAGATACTTTAACATTTATATGTTGATGGTAAGGGTTGTATGTATTTCCATATACTCCATATTATCTCAGAAAATCCCTTATACTTCAATTTAAAAAAGATAGTTCCTTAATCACTGATAATTGAATTTGGTATTCTAAGCCTACAAAAGAAGTTAGATCTAAAAAAACTACCCAAAACCTTGAAATCACTAGTTTTGGTGGCTTGGGATTCCAACCATTTAGAAATATAATATATAACAATAATGATATAAATGTTAAAACAATACATAGAAAAGGGTCCCATATAGTCTACTCTATAGAATAAAAAAATTCAAAAAAGATGATGGGTTATTAGGATATTTATTGAATCTTTGAAATATTTATAGAAAATTGGAAATTTTAACAATTTTTTAAAATACTAATGTATATTTGAACAAAGTGGGTAATTAATTTTAGATTATAAAACTTTATATATTGTAATTTTTTTGTCTAAAACGGAATCCAAAAGCTAGCGTGCGCCTTAATTCAAAAATAGGCTCAACTTCACTTATTGAAAAATATCTTCTTATCACTTGATCATTCAAAATTCTCCACATGTATGGGTCTTCATAAATGTATAATTTAATTCAAATTTACATTTTTGAATATGGTGGGAATTTATATGAGTGTTTACATGGGGTATGACCAAATAGTTTACCATGTATACATACCGGGGTACTTCTCCTTCATCCAAATACAATTTTAATCATGGTAGATGTTCATTCAATTGGTCTTGATATGTAATTCCTATGTCAGTAGTGTTGGGTAATATTATTATATCGTCAAATACTTTTTTTAGCTCTTTTATTTTCCATAATCTATTGGTTGAACTCTTTTAATAGTAACATCCATAAAACTATCCTTAGTTTTTCTTCATCTTTCTTCACCAAGTATTTATGGGTCACATGTTTATATAACATGCTGAATTTCATTGTAAGAAAATAGGATATGAATTTATCTAAATCCAAAAAATAAGAATTAAACTCTTTTTTAGTGGTTATATAGTTGACCTAGGTAGCATCTAGTTTCCCTATGAAATAATAAAAGACTTTTGGTTTTCCTTTAAATATTTGGAAAATAATTTATCCCAAAACATGGTTAGAAGCATAACAAAGTAGCATAAATGGATTCTTGCATTTGGGTCTTTGTATCACTGATGGGGTGATTAATCTACTCTTATGTTCATCAAATTATTTCCTACATTCAGAACCAAAATCAAAATCAGTATATCTGAAGTGTACTCAAGATATAGAAAGATAAATTTTAATAAAATCCTTGAAAACCCTTATGTAAAACCATACATGTACTAGAAATGATCTTATATTCTTTACAAAAGTTGCGTACAGAAAAGCATTTATCACTTCAATTATATATTTATTGACCTCAATGATTTTTTATAATATTATATTACCATGGACTAATCCAATTTCCACTGTGAATTAACACTTCTCAAAATTCAGAAAATAATGTTTTTCAATGTATGTTTTCAATTTTTTTTCATATTTCCTAAACAAGGATAAAAACATTAAGAAAATAGTGAAATTACGCAATAATACCTATAGGATATCCCCAATGTGTTCTGAGAATATACTTATCATAAACCTATAAAATATACATAGAGAATTACATAACCCAAATGACATTATTTTATTTGTAAATGTGCTTTAAGTGAAGTAAAAGTAGCCTTTTCCACAGTTTTAGAGTAATAGGTACATGAAAATATCCAAAATACCCTATAAAAAGAAATAATGTGTTTTAAGTTATAATATATCTTGCCACTAATAAATGAATGAGAATTTTTAGGGATATTTACACATGAATTTGTTTATATTTTTATAATCTATATACAATCTCTATCTATTTTTAATTCTCATGGGGATCAGTTCATTTTAGTAATTTTTTAATAATGGCCAAATATAATTTCGTGGGAACTATATGGATTGTGTTGACCCATTGTGAGTCAGGGATTGGGTAAATGATGTTTTATACCAATAAATTATTTATCTATTTTTATTATCTCAATTATGGTTGGGTTTAGCCTCATCTGGTGATTCCAAATAGGTTTGGAGTCTCCTTTAAGTAAAATTTTTCATTAGTAAATTTTTAGATTAATACCTTAAATTTAACCTAAACACCACCCAATTACTTTTTATATGTTATTTCAAAATATAAATAAATTTACTTTCTTGGGTTATATATAAGTTTTTATAAATTCTAACTGGTTTTTGTTCCACCATCAATAGGTGGACATACTTCAAATCCATTGGAAACTTTTTAAATCCTAATTCACGGGGTGGTCTATATATAGAATCAAATTCAAGTTTGTCATTTACTTTTATTATATTTTCAATTAATAAGATGAAATTTCAAGTAACTTATATTTAAATAAATATAAAAACACTCAGGGTATTCAAGGTTTATCTTTCCTCTAGTTTAAACATATATTTTTTAGAATGTTTTACAACTTCACCCCCTTGAATTTTCAATCATTATGTGATACACTAATATAATTTCTCATGAAACCTACATAAATATTCAATAGGTACAAATTATTAAAAATGGGATAGTATTAAGAGTTAGTGGCTAGTTGAAGGGTGTTTCATAGAGTCAATAATAATTAAATGGACCGTATTGTCTCCAAAATCCATGGTGATTTTTCATTCATGGACATTGATGATTATATTTGATATACTCAAGAATGGTCTTCCCAAAATGATTAGTGAGTGTAATGAGGTTCCATATCCATCCCTTATAAGAAAATAAAATACTAATGGTAAGATAATATCTTATAATTTTTTAAAGGCATCCTCCAATACTCCTACTATAAACATAATGGATATGTTTTCAAGTTGTACAACCACTATTGTAGGATTCAAGTCATCTATATAAAAATATATAAACAATGAGTGAGAGAAAAAACTTATAGAAGAACCTAAATCACATAAATCATTTGAAAAATTTATGGAACTGATAGTGAAATGGATATAAATCATCTCAATATCTTAATATTTTATTGTTCATTGTCATGTGATTAAGGATGATACACTTCTTCCCAAATTAATTCATTAATTCCATTGAATCCTAATTTTTTTTGTGAAACGTTAATTAAGAAATTTGGTAAACATGGGAATCTTTATAAGTGATTCCAAAAGATAAATATTAATCTCAAAAGTTTTTGAATGTTTCCCTAATTTATTTTTGATGTTCTTCCTTCTGAATTTTCTTGAATTGAATTGTTATTGATGAGAAAAAAATGTGAGAGATCCTTCTTACACATTTTATATATTTTCCATGGAATCTCTATTTTCTTTTTTTCTTTATCCTATAAGTTAAACATATTATTTTCCTTCTCATAATTTTACTGTGTCTAGGTTCTTTTGAAAACGTTTTTTCTCAAATTTTTTCTTTAGATTCCTCCATTTCATATTTTTTAGGACTAGACTATACTTTCTTTGGTCCAATATTTCATATCCTTCCACATCACTTCTTGGTTAGTTTTTTTCAAGATCTAGTGTGGTCTTGGGGGAATCTACATACCAGTTATATTTTTTATCATACTCAAATTTTACAATGGATCAGGGAAAAATTGGGATGTAAACATACTCATATTTCTGAATAATTCTTCCATAATTTTTCTTATCTCTTTTACTTCATACCTAATATCATTCACTTCTATATTTTTTTTATGTTGAAAAAATGGTGGTTCACTTATAGATGACTATTTATAGGGTCTATTTTTTTCAAAGGAAGGGGATGTTGTTGGTAAATAGGTTGCATATATGGTTTCTTGTAGGATCTCAATAAGGGTGGTTGGTTTTAGATTATAGAGCTTTCCAGAATGAGGGATGTTATTTAAAATAGTTATAGTAGGTGTTATATCATGATTTCATTAATTTAGAGTCCATTTGACAATTGGTTGGGAAATATATATCCTTTTTTCTATTATAATTTCATTGTATAATCAACTGTTTCACAACTCTTTATTTCATACACTTTATCACACTGGTGAGTGAAATGGTTACATGATGAGAAAAAAAATAGACGTTAAATGGTTCTTATTATTCAATAGTTTTATTTTGGGTCATATGTCCCACTAAATTGACTAGATATTCATGTATAGTTTCTAGAAAGGGTAATGGTTATAAGTTCTCACCTCACAGATACCTCTTTTTCTAATACCTCTTATACCAATTTTTTGTGATTTATATGATATTTTATCAATTTGGCTCTTTGATTTATCTGGTTTCTTTTCAATTGAAGATTCTCTAGAAGATTCAAAAAAAATTTGTATAATTATCAAGAAATATGTAACAAAATTACACAACAAAGTGGTTCTCTTTTAAATCATGGTGTGGATAGCTGGATATTTTTTTTTAATTTTTCCCAGCTCTCATAAAGATTTTATCCTCATGGTCATATGTTGTAATTAATATATTTTCTTTATTACTATGATACTAGATGTAGGGAAAAATATTTTCACGAAGAATCTCTGTATGTAATCACTATCATTCAATTCACCTAGTTTTAGGTTACTCAACAATTATTTGTTAACCCCTTCAATTGAGAAGGTATATTACCTCACTTCACTTACTATATAACCACTCATAGAGGTTTCAATGTAGTGAATACATCTATGAATACTTGTATGTGTCTATTAGGGCCTTTACTTGAAAGACCATGAAAAATTAATTTTTTAAACTAATCTAGTTTTCAAGTTGAAGTAATTTCAAAATTTGACATATAAATTTTAGTTTATTGGTTTGAAAACTGAGGTGCACACTAGAATATCGAGGTTTGGTTGGAATTTCCAACTATGACATCAAGATTAGAGTAAACACTTGAGGTTTTACTTGAGTTAGTAAGAACAACTTCCACAAAGTCAAATTGAAAATATAAGTTTCTTATTTTATTCAAAGATAATTTTATATCAGGATAAAAACAAAATATTGAGTTATTAGATGTTTTTATGTAATATTAAAATTAATGTTTTTGTATAGAACTGCCTCCCCAAAAATGGAATCGATTTTTGACATAGGCCTATCATGGGAAATGAAAATATCAATTTATTACATAAAATCAATATAGTATTATTTGTAAAATAGGGTATTCTCCTATATATGAGTACATAATTTTTTTCAATTTTTAAATATAAAAAAGGTGGGTTTTTGGGAATTTGTAATTTTTAAAAAAAGAAATTAATTGAAAAAAGTGTTTGAAAATATTTAATGATAAAAGTGATTATATATTGGATTGGTACCCACTTATAATGCTATCATACTCCTTAAAATGAATTTCTTATCCTATTTTTATTTTATAAGTTCATGATTCCTTGATAGGTTGACTAAATTACTTAGGATGAATGGTATTTTGATTATTGACCTAACCATGTTTTCAAATTGGTCAACACTACTTCCTGTGCATATGAAAATTAGATAATACACTCCTAAATTATCTATGAAAAAGCAAATCATGTGTTGGTGTTCCTATGAAATCCAAAAGTCATTCTCAACCCTCACAAATGTGCTGTCAATTTCAATACACTCAACCCCTAATGAAAAATTACCCTTTGACACAATAATCACTAAGAGGATGGAGATTATTAATGATGAAATTAAATAGAAATAAGGAAAAATTTCTAAAAAATGATTATTTTTCATTCAAAGTTTAAAAAACCACTGATAACTGAAATAAGGAAATGGAATAGAGTTTTTATTGATTAATGTATAGTAAATAAATAATTAATAGAGAGAAACTTCCCTTACACAATCAATCAAAATATTACCCCTCCATTTGATGGAAAATAGATAATAACGGGGAATGATAAGGCATTAAGAAACTAAACATAAAATAAAAAATTGAATGAAACAAAAATAGAATATTTTCATGTACAAACTCATGATCTATCTCTTAATCTCCTCTTTTATCATGACTCCATATTCTTTTATAGAGTCATAGCCTTATTCTCTATTATCATTTCAAACCAACAATATTTTCTATTGTTTTTAATATTCAAATTCTTTCCACTTTATACCTATATAATTATCTCATTATCATGATCTATGCTTCTACAAAATCCATACACACCTTTCTCATATTCTAAAAAAATAATTTTTTATGTTTATATCAATATAACATCCCTCTATTGATCACATTCATACTAACATATAAACCTAAATTTTTTATTTATGTTTTGATGAGTCCCATATAGTCTTACATTAACCTAATATTTATATCATTACAATTCCTTGAATAAATTTTAACTCAACATTTGATTATGAGGTTCAGGTAACTTCATGTTATAAAATTTACCTTTAATTTGGTTCCACATGTGGTAAATCCAAGGAAGGAATGGTTGACTGTCTCTCTTCCTATGGTTGATGGATCAATGATGTGATCAAAATTTCTTAAGTGGTTTGAATTCACCCTTTAGAAATTCTAATTATTTTTAAAAGAATAATTTCCAATGGGTAGTTTTTACAAGATAAATTATCTTGCGTGGGTCCATCATAAGATAAAAAATATTACATCATGTCATCATAAGATAAATTATCATATATGGGGTGGAATTCATTTCTATTTTCTTCAAAGTGGCACCAAGATATCATATGAGAACACAAATTAATTTAGTGTATGATAATTATGTTTTGAAAAATCTAGTGTACATCAATTATAATTGGCGGCCTACTCAAAATATCCCATGGAATATGATATATAATACATGTTGATTAAATATCTTATGCAAGGTTATCATAGGATAATTTACCATTCCATTTTCAAATTCTACATAGTGTGTTGAAAATATTTTAAAATAAGCTCTAAACTTCTTAAAATCAAACCTAGGCCATAAAAATCACTTATAGACCTCCTATAATGACACAATAACTCCAAAAAATAATTTATAAGATTCATTCTATGATTTCAAAATATGGACTATTGAATAAAAAAATTAGGTTTTAAGACACATAACAATCAAAATATTGATTAATACTAAAACCTAAAAACATGATAATTTCATTCAAAATGGTAAAAATGGAGGGATTAGAATTATTAAAATGCAGTAAAATGTAATAAAATAATTACCTTTTAAATATTATAACCATTTATTAAATTTATCTCATTAAATAAATCCCAAAAAATTATTACATCAATTTAACATCATTGAACTACCTGTTAAAAACTAAAAAACAAATATTTAACATCAAATAGCATTATAATCAATAAATAATACACATTTTCATCAAAGAAATATATGATTAATCCCTTTTTTATTTAAGTAAAAATAATTATTTTTTATTTTTAAAAAGTCACATGAATTGAATCAATCATAATACTTATATTGTGTTTTTTAAACAAATGTTTTCCAAAAAATGGTTTCCCCTTTATAGTCCCATTTCAGTGCCATAGATCACTATTAACTTTTAAAATAATGAAATGATCCTTTTCATTTATTCCCCATCTTTAGTCACTTTTAGTACAATTTTCAGTATTTATCAAACAATACATGGAATATAAACCTCTTTACATATTTCTAAAATTCATGAATTTTCAAAAAATTAACCATTTTAAATGAAAAGGATTATTTTACCTCCAACCACTTTTAATTGGAATTAAATAATTAATTACAAAAAATAAAACAATTTCCAATATGAGAATTATTTTGATATATTTTTTATAAAAATACTTTTACTTAATAATTCACTATTAATTAATGTTTTTACAAAAAAAATACACTCAACTAATTCACTTTATTTTTACAAAAAAAACATGCATTTCAAGAAAAAATTTAATTCTCAAAAGATAATAACCTATTATAATGAAGAAAACCCCATTTTATTACATTCATTAATTCATATAAATTCACTTTATAATAATGAAAATTATATACAATTATAAACAATTAAAATAACTCAATTGAATTGAAAAACCATACTTTTTCTCAAAACACCATCCTCATCATTATATATAACAATTATAATGTCTCTCCCTTAATTATTTTCACTTATTTTCTGAAAAATTCAACTAATTTTCAGGAAAACTAAAATTTTAACAATATAACACATATAAATCTCACACATTATCCAAATTGGATTAATTAATTTACTATATAATAAATTAGATTCCCATTTCCATTACATTTGAAATACACTTTATTAAGATGTTTCATTTAAATTCACAAAGCACATAAAATAATTTTATTAAATAATAAAAAAGTGAGAGTTTACCTACCTTGATTTAAATTGATGATCAATTTAAGATGATAATAAAAACATATAGACAAATCATCTAAACTCTAAAATTAAATTAAAACATAAGGAAAAATTAAAATTAAAACTATAAAACACTTAAACTTAATAGAATTTTGGTAAAATTGTATATTTTAAATTTTATTTAAGATTTGATTTTAATATTGTAAATTTTTTGTTCAACTAAAAAAATATTAGAGGAAATAGAGTAGATAAAATGTATAATAATTTAATAGAGAGGGAGATTAAAAAAGTGAGCCTATTATTAAGAAAACTAGGGATGTATACACTGAAATATTCTATTGATATTATTTTTATATTGTTTTATCATATTTTGTTTATGATTGAATATGTAGGTAAATCCTTCCCCTCTTTCCCTTTTTCTATTCACTACCATAATCTTCCCTAATATTTCAGTATTTTGTTTCATTTAAACCTCACATTTCACTATTAATCATACACTCTATGATCCACTATTACTCACACATAGTCACATGTTACCCCATAACTCACACACTAACATAATACTTCAATCCCGCATCACATATAAACTCCATTTAACTTTTTTACTCTTTGGAAAAAAATATTTAAATCAATAAAAACGATGATAATGTTGATAGTAGTAGTAGTAACTATTATAATAATAATCAAAAACAATGGGGGTGAATCACCTTATTAAAATAATGAGAAATATTATAAGATGAATGATAATAAAATCATACAAAAACCAAGTAAATAAAATAAAAATTAAATACATCCTATATGATATTTCTTGATGAGTCTATGCCCATCATTTTAAGAGTTATAACCTATTTTGGGGGGTATTTTCATATTTGTGATCAATTCTTTTCATATTTTATGTATCTATTGAGAGGAAAACACAAAAGAATAATATAAAAACCTTCATTATTAGAAACATGACCACCCGAATCTTGATTCCCATAATAAGAATCCAATGATATAGAATCCTTATTAGGTTAAGAAAGTTTATCACTATTAAGAATTGAGACACAAGTAGAATACCTATCCACATAAGCCTCATATGTATTTTCAACCTAGTTTTTTATTGGTGTTAATCTCATCTTTATATGATGAAGACACCTTGAATTCACCTAAAATGTATGTATTATTTAGCTTACTAGAATTCCCCAAATCATCCATAATATTTCCGAAAGACCCTTTTAACTCCTTGTTCATATATATTTGTAAAAATATTATTAACCATCTTAAAAGAGGTTATATTATGTCTAATAAACCTGAAAAATTAATAAAAATGAAGGATATTTTCTTATATCACTAAAATAATAAATCTTAATGCCTACTTTATCCAAGATAGTTCTCACAGGAAGCATGAAATGTAGACTAATGTCATCTAAAATTATCCCAAAATGACCAAAATAACTATTAAGAGAAATTGTCTCAAATCTAATAGGAATTTTAATTACCCAAGAAAGATCTAAAATAATATTTTTTTGACAATATGTGACACCCACATGTCAATGTATTATTTAATTTGTGTAATTTTATATCATCTCAGGTTATTTGTGTTTAGGTGACATTTCAGACTAAATTTTTATATATTTGAATTTTAATGGATGTTTCATGGTTTACCTTCATAATTGGGGATAATGTTTCAGTGCCCATGAAGAGGGTACTTTCCTATATATAGTGAGGGTTTTCATGGTCTCCGCATGGTTTAACAAACCATGTAGAGAATTATAAGATCCATACATACTATTTGTGAGTTAGATTACTCTATCATAGTTAGAAAAAAGTTTGGGAAACCATGTTACCAAACCATGAATTTACTTAAAATAACTTAAAAAGTGATTTATACCAAAATTCCCCATTCAATATAAATATTGTTTCAACTTTTTATTCACCCATACGAGTTATCTAATCCCTCAGAGCATAAGGAGAGATCCAAATCATTTATCCTTAAATTCTCGACTTATTATCAATGATTTTAAAGTGATTAAAATGTTAATATCCCCCCTCTATACTCTTTATTATATTCTACTCTCATTTATCTTGGTTTTGGTTTCACTTGTGAATAGACTCTTTTGTCGATTTAGGGTTCAGGTTAGACCTAATGTTGTGGTTTTTGGTGTCTATTTTTAAAGAGGCTATCTTCTTTCTTGTTTTTGTGGTCACCAATGAATTTGAAATGTTTCAACGTGGTTTAAATTTCATCTCAGTATGTGTTTCTTTTAAAATTTCTCATTTTGGAAATTGGATTGTTCTTGAGATTTCTAAATCCATCTTGATTGATATTATTAATATATGTGATATCCAAGAGATGTTTCCAAATAATTTATATTAAGTTTGATTTTTGAATAAAGTTTTTTTCTTATTAATTCTAGTATTTTATATTTTTTAATGGAATGTTTTAATGTTCCAAGAATTGAGAAAACCCCTATGAGTATTTTTAAAATAGTTTTTAGGGTGTTTGTGGGATTATGATCCCATTTTAGTTTTATAATATTGAAAGAAATGTAATAAAATGATATTTGTTTTATAGCGATGTGTTTAACTCAAAGTGGTTTAATGAGGGATTCTTTTCTGAATTTATGATTTTAGTGAACCAATTTTGTTGTTATTCTCCTTGTGAAATCTACATGATTTATTTTTAAAACATTTTTTATGGAAATGAAAGTCCTTTGGACTAGTTTTAGATTTCAAAAGGGATGATCCATGTTTTAAAGGGTGTAATTGAAATTAAAATATTATATGTGGTTTCAATTAATTTTTAAAGGATTCTGGATGTTTTTTTGAAATATATTGGGTTTTTATTCCAATGAATGTTTTTTATAAAATACCTGATCAACAACATGTGATGTTTGTTTCTCACTTTTTAGAGAATTTGGTTGTCTTAGTACATGGATGTATGATGTATATAATTGGTATTTCATAAATTAGGGTGATGGAGTTGAGGGAGAGTTATTTCAAATTACTTATGTGATAATATTGGCTTGTGCGTTTAATCACAAAACTTTTATATTGGTCATGGGAATATGGGAACTAAGTTGGTGGTATATTCTTATATTTCACTAGTTGTTTCACATGCTGATAGTGTCCCTCAAGTCTTTCTAGGAACTATGGATTAGAGGGGGTACTATTTTTTATGTTTCTAAGTAGAATGAATTGTGGTTTAGTGTTATCTTATGCAGATATTTAGTAAAAAATAAATTAATAATGTTATATTCAACTCACATTAGCTTCACATGGTATATCACATTACACATTCATTACTTTATTGGATGTATATACAAGGAATGCTAATCTTATGAATGATAGTATCATTCCTCTAGTTATATTATTATCTTACCATTATCATGTATATCATTTTTGTATATATTTGGACTTATGGTTCTATATTTGTGTTTTATCAACCTGTGGTGTTTGGCTTATTAATTTGTTATGGTTTTCAATGATGTTTGAAAAACCGATTTTGGATTTAAGAAAATTGTGTGGGTTCTTATATTGGATTTCAAAATAGGTTTTATATTTGAAATGAATTAAGCCCAGGTAAAATTATCAAATAATATTCTTTCATTTTAGGAAAACTAAATTGAAATGTTTGAGAAGTTATCATGGACTTGACAAGGTTTCTCATGATCTTATGTTGTAAAATCCTACTTTCTAGTTATGTTTTCAAACTTATATTTACGAATTACTTTATTAAATGAATTTAATAGTCTCAAAAGGTGGAAACCAACTAGAATATTTTGATCAACCCAGCATATTATAGGTTATTATATTTTCAGCTAGGATTTTTTTTCTTGAATATGGCATTGGGTTAGTTGATAAGTAGTGAGAAAGAAGAAGTTTCGTGGAGGTGGTTTTGGGATTGGATTGATTTTATTGATTCTATTTGATATATGATTTTTGTATTATGGTCCATGAAAACCACCATTTAGGTAACTTTTTTAATATTTATTTTAGATATTTTTGACATTATATATAATTTTTTATAGTCAATGTCAAGTATTTATGAAGATGGGTTGGATCAATATTGTTGGTTATGACACATTTGGCACGTTCATTTACATTAGTTTATTATAAATTTGATTATAAATTAACGTCCAATATAAGTGGGATCTATGTATGACCATTGATAATTTTATATCAACATTGTACATTGATTTAGGAGAAAAATAATTCCCAAAGGTTTTTCTTGTGATACCTAGGTACTAGTTTCCAACCAATGGGGATTTAAAACTTGTTTTGGGAAATGTGGAAGATCAGGTCAACTGACACATCAGTTCATCCCATATCGGTTCATTATAAAATGGTTTCATTGGGTTTTGGGTTCTTTTGTGAGACTGAAAGTTTCTTGGATATCTATTTTATTATATAGGGATTTCATGGTAGAAAAAAATATTAAGTTTATCGAGGTTTTAGTGGAAAGCGAGGAAAAAATATATCTATCTCTTTTTCATCAGGAGCCTTAATCTATTGGGATAATTTTGGTTTTTAATTGTGAATTAGATTGTGTTTTAATTTTTTCTAGTGTATTTATAATTAAATTTCTATTTTTTGACCCCCCCTAAGTATACAAGTGATTTTAGGTGTTGTTATTTGGTTTGAGGGTGAAAATGGAGGATAAATTGAGTAGTATAGTTTTCTCACATGGCTTGGAAAGTAATGTGGTTACCTTTATGTTTGGGTTAATATCCTTCACAGAGCCTATTAAATAGTTGTTCCATGGTCTCCCAACCCATGAAACCAAATTTTTCAAAACCATACTTCTTCCCTGTTTGAGTTATTTTGACTCCTAATGATTTTGGATTAATTAAAAAGTTATTTTCACTTATTAGTGGTCCTTTAATTATTATTGGTTTTAAATATTTATTGTGAAAAAATGGTCTATTTTTATGTAATTATTTAGTTCAAATTTGTTTTTCATGGGATGTTAAAAAGATAAAAATATCTTTAGTTTTAATTAAATGTTTTATAAAGTTGTTTTTTATATTATGGTCAGATGAAAAATGGTTAAATTGAAAATTAGGATGTTTTTAATTTTATATTTATCCTATTCCCAGAGGTTATTGATTTCAAAATGAAAATTTAAAAGTAATTCAATTTAAAAAAATTATTGGGAAATTTTGATGTCATAAAATGATAGTTTTTTTATATGACTTGTTTTGGTTAGGATTTTGAATTAAGGTTTATTTTTTTCAAAAGGGTCTCAATTTAATTTTAATTTTCATTCCATGGAATAGGGAGTTTTTAATGTTCATTGGTAGAATGTGGGTGATTTTGAAAGAAAAACTACTTTTTTTAGTATGGATCTGATGTATTTTTTATGGTGAATTTTTTTTATTGGATTTGATCCCTAGTCTTTGATGGGATTATGTTCTTTGAGAATTGAGTCATAAATTTAGGTTTTTCATGTATTGTTTTATTTGTATTATGCATCCCATAATGGTAAAAATTATATGTAAAAGGATTTTTTGAGGATAATCCTTTTGGTGAATCCTTCCATCTTTTGGAAGGAGTTCCCTCAATTAAACAGTTTCCAAAAATCTTAGTAGATTGGTTGAATTTGAACATTTCCTGCTCTTAGATAAATGAGATATTATAGAACCAACAAAAACCTTTTTGTGGTGATTGAGGTTTGATGGATTGATTGCGGTGGTTTGGAAGGATTGAGGTGACCCTTAATTTTCATTGATTCTTTATGGGTTCGAGCTACAATGAGATTTATTATCAGATCTGGCTGAGCATAGTAGGAGTCTATAATACCTCGTCAACTCCATTAAGGCATTTATTGGGATATATTTAAGACGATTATTATCATGTGGTTTTATTCTGAGGTTGTTTGTGTAGATATAGGTTTTGATCTTGTGAGCCTACATCATGGTGACCGATCAATGATGGAGTATGTCGATCAATTCTTACAGTTAGTTTTCTTACTTGTTGGGTTAAATGTTAATTATTTTGAGATATATAATTTAAGAGGTTTTTGAGGAGGTTATTTGAGTGGAAGTTAACCAATCTTGGAAACCAATGCTGGGTAATTCTATAGTTCCATCAGATGGAAATGTGGGTATCCTGATAGACATGAAGCTAAAATGGGATAATCTAGTGGTTTGGATGTGGGAAAATTATGGATATCCATCCCATAAATTTAGAATATCCTAAATTATAAATACATCTCTTGTGTGATTCAGTTTTGGGATCCATGTCACTCTAAGTCTTCTTATTTTAAATGTCAAAGTTTTTTCATACATTCTGTCTATTTAAGTCATCATTAAGAGATTCATATATTGGGTTTTTAGAAGAGGTATCAGTTTTAATATTTTTGGGATAAGATGTTTTGGTACGTCTCATCTGTTGGTTTTATTTTCTATGATTTTGGTATTCTTTGATTATGGTGTTTTTGGAATCTAATAGATTATTATATTATAGAATATTTCTTATGGATGTCTTTCAATGTAATTTTATAGCATGCCTTGTTTTTTATGGTTGTGAGAGTTTTCTTATTATTCCAGGTTATTTAGTAAATATCTTTCTTGAGAGTTGTGGTTTTTGATTCATGGTTGTGTGAAGCCTTGAAGTTCCATTTTTGGAAAAGATGAATAACCGTGGGTGAATGATTGGATAACTAGGGTGGGTGTTTCACCAGTTTATATTATTCACTGTTTGGATTATGGATTGAGTTTTTATGGATTAATTGTGTGACGATGGTTTGGAATGTGACCCTGGGTTATCTCTACTTTTTATCTTCCATGGTTAGAGAACATATCATTTCATTAGGGATGCTTGTGGGTTTTCTTACTTATTTTTTAGAAGTTCTTATAGATTGTGATTTGGTTTCTTTCAAGGTTTTCCGATATTTTTTGTAATCATCTCAGAAGTTTCCTTTGATTTCACTATGCTGGATGGATTTTAAATGGTAGGGAGACCATTATAGGTCTCTCTTTCTTCTTAGAGCTTCTAGTTTGAGGTTTATATTTCGGTTACTATGAAAGATGTTTGGAATATTTTTAGATGATTGGTTTAACCTTTTTGAGTTTATAATTAATTTAGTTTTGAGGTTGGAGCTAGTTGAATATTACTCTTGAGTTTTTTCTTTTTATAACCATAATAATTAGTTACCTTCTATTTTTAACCATATAAATTTTAGTGGTAGAAAGTGGCATGGAGTGTATAATCGAGAAACCCACAAGTCACTACAGTGTTTAATTAGGTTTGTTTTATATTATATTAGGTAATTTATAGTTTTTGTGATTTTTGGGCCAGAATTTTGAAGTTTTGTAGGTTTTCTGGGTGTTGTATAGTTTACCCAAATAGTTAGGGGTAACCATGTGGAAGCTGTGTAGAAGGTACATTCCTAGATATAGTAAGGTTTTTAATGGTATATACATTATTTTTCAAACCACATAGAGTATCCTAGAAACTAAGAAACTTGTTTTTTGAGGAAGGGTACTCAAGCATAGTGGGATTATAGTTTGGGATATTGGGTGAAAAAATAATGTAATTTATTAAAATAACCTAAAAAGCATTTTTACCAAAATTACCCAATTATAATAAAGGGGGTTTCAATACTTTCTTTCACATATTCCTTATATGACCCCTAGGATCCCAGGTAGAGCTCTAAGATTAATTTTTTCGATTCTGGGCTTGTTGTTTCTTATTTCATAGTGATTTCCATTTAAATCTTCCATCTTTCTCTTCATTGTTCTTTTATACCCTATTTCTTCTTGTTTTCAATTTTACCCAGGACCTATAGTGATCCCATTGTATTATTTAGGGTTCCTGGTAGATTTGATGTTGGGGTTTTTATTGTCTAGGCTTTATGGACTCCATATCCTTTATTTCTTGTGTTGTTTCTGATGAATGTGACAAATTTTAGATTCTTTTAAATTTCTTCGAAGTAGGTGTTCTTACACTATTGTTTCATATTATAATTAAAATTATTCTTGTGGTTTCTAAATCTCATTTAAATGAAAATATGAATATATATGATATTAATGTAATGTTTATAAATCAATTATATAGTGTTTGATATTGGAATAAAGTGGGTTTCTTTTGAATTCAACACTTTTTTGTTTTAAATGGAATGTTTTAACATGACAAGAATTTTTAAATTGCTTATGATGATTTTTGAAATCATTTTGATGGATTGTGTTGGATTTTGATCTATTTTGTATTTTTCAAAGAGTTATAATGAATCTTTAGAAATATTTTTTTCTTTATTGTTTGGTGTCAACCTCAAAAGAGTCTAAAAATGGGTTTTTTGATAAATTTAAAATTTTATTGAAATGAGTGTGTTTTATTCCCCGTGTGCAAATAAATTTATGGATTATTAATATGTGTTAGATTTAAATGGAATTACTTTTTGATAATTTTTTGATATCTAAGGGAAATACCAATGTTTTAAAGGGTTTCATGGAAATAAAATTAATGTGTGTGGTTTCAGTGGATCTATAAAATATGTTTGAAGTGGTGTTTTGTGAAATAGAATGTAATTGGAATTCAAAGATTTTTTTTCAAAAAATTATTTGTTGGAACTTTATCAAATAGATAGTTTAAATCTTGTGAGATAATCTAAATCTCCCCTTGGTGTTTATTTCCCCTTAAATGGGTTGTTATCACAATGTGATTTTTGTTCAACCATTTTATGAAATGTTATTTTTTTATTCTATGGATGTATGGTGTATATGATGTAAATTTTCTATATAAAGGTGATGGAGGTGTGGAAGAGTTATTGATTATGCCTTATTTTTTGATCTTGGATTGTGTGTTCAATCACTTGAATTTTATACTATTAATGGGAAACAAGTGTTATGTAGTAGGTCTATTCTTATATTACACTAGTTGGTTCACATGCTACTAGTGTCCCTCCATCCATACTAGGCATAAGGGCTAGAAGGGGGTTCTATTTGTAATGAGTCTTGTGTGGGTTAGTTGGATGGATTTTGGTCTGAAATAAATGTATTATGATATTTGGTGTAAGTTAAATTAATAAATTTAGATGTGTCTCACATTATCATACCAATGTAGATATCATAACAAAATCATTACATTGTGGAGGGGGTATATAGTATATTAACCTATCTTATTCATGATTGTATCATTACTCTACATGTATTATTTTGGAAAATTTATCATTTATCTCCTTTATGACTATATTTTGACTTATGGTGCCCTCTTTTTATATGTTTAACCTATTGGGTTTGGGTTATTTATTTTTTTATTAGTTTTTACAGAGTTTTGGAAAAACCGTTTTGAATTTAAAGACTCTTGGGTCTCATTTTTAAGTGGATTTACAAATGGTTTTGCAGTTTTGAAATATATTTGGTTGGTGGAACATTTTCAAAAGGATCATTTTCATATAAGAAACCAAGATGTAATGTTTTCAAAAGGGATTATGTTTTTGATTTGGTTTCTCATTATATTATGTTTGAAAATCCAACTTCCTAGTTATGTTTTCAAACTAGATTTTATGAATTGAATTATGAAATTAATTTCATAGTATAGGTGGGTGGTGACCCATTGGGATGTTTTCCTTACGCCTATATATTTTGTTGAGACAAAGTGTTTCAATTTTTTTCAATGAGTCAATATTTGTTGGTGAGTGAAGATGAAGCGATAATTCATGGACAAACAAAAAAATTCATTGGATTTCATGCTTGATAATACATCCATGTAAGTCCAAAAGTTGGTTAAATTACTTCCATGGTAGATGGGAATAAAACTACATGAGGGTAAAACATTGAGAACTCAAGATTTGAAAATGTATATCCAATACACACTGGTATACTACCACCATGATTTCTACAACCAAACATCATACTATTAGGTATGCTACCACTAGGTGCTACCATTAATTTCACCACTAGTCATGATACCACCATTTGATACTCTTGAGATTTTATCAACAAGAATGCTACTATAGTCATGCTATCATCAATTGATACCATATGGTGTGATACCTCTATATGAAACCATGAGATTCTACCATTGGGGTGCTACCATAAGGTGCTACCACTAGGTGTTATTGTCTAGTGCAACATCTAGGTGCTTCCATCAGGTGCTACTACCAAGTGTTACTGTCAGGTTCTTCCACAAGGTAACACCATTTATATTCTACTATTGGGGTGTTTCTTTGAGATGATACTACTGGGGTGCTACCATGAGATACTACCATTGGGGTGAGACATGGGGGTGCTACCATGATATTTTATCCCATGATGAAGAACATATAAACTATTATTGAACAGCTAAATTTAGAGAAACATACATTCCACTTCACATTTCATTCATGTATTTTTAATGAGAAGTAGAAACATGGTGTCCACATATTTATGGTTAATCTTAAGGGAAACTCGATGCATGCTGCAAGAATAAAATACCATCTTTAATATTCATGCAATGAGTTAATTATATTTTTTTTTCATGCATTCCATGTGAACCACATGAATTTATTCCATGAGAAAAATAAACACTCGATTCATTGAGGTATTTAATTGAGAATTTTATGAATTAAAAAGTGATGATGAAATCATGATGTTCTTTAATTGAATAATGTCAGGAAATATAAATCATGAGTCATTATACATTCATGAGGACTAATTATGGGATAATAATCAGAAATTTATATCCAGATTTAATAAGGAAATAATTAGGTTAGATTGACTAAATTTTAAAAATAAATATATTCTTGAAGTTATATGCAGTCATAATGAAGAAATCATAAGAGAATGTAGAAAATCATAGAATAATGCAATTAATATTATGAAATCATGGGTGACTTGATCCAAATATTATGGGTTTTAATTCAAATTTTATAACTATTTGAATATTATAATAACATCATATAAGATACTTATATATTCATTTAGGTTGAAAATAAGGTAGTAGTTCTATAATTGATAACATAGTGAGATTTCTGAATGTTTGATAAATTTACTTATTAAAAAAAAATAATTTACCAACACAAGAATCCTTAAAGGTAATAGAATTAGTTATTTGAATAATTTGAGGATAATATAGATTACACCTTATCTAGAAGGATTTTTTAGAACAGTATAACTACAATCTGATCCTAACGATCATAAATAGGTACATAAGAATACATGCTGAACCATATTCTTATGGAGGAAAATTTTCTTCACAGGTCCTGAATAATACACCAAGGAGAGAAGAAAATCTTATAGTGCTAGATAATTATTGAATAGGTGAAGTTTTTTCTTCTAGTTGGTTCTAGATGTGAAGGAACATAGTGGGACTCTGTGTTAATCTGACTAAGATTGTATGTGGATGTAGTCACTTGTTTAATTTTGAATAATATATCTTGGGGGTCTAATAAATAAAGAATAGACTAACATTTAATGACCATACATGTAAATACCATGTGATACTCTTTCTTATTACTTCACAGGAAAGTGAGGATATGATAATTTTATGAGTGGATCATTAACTTTAATAGGTTTAAGAGGATGAATAAAAAATAAAGGTAATTAGATCATTTATTCAACCCTCTTAGGGGTCCTTTAGGTCTAGGATTCTATAAGTGGAATCAAAGGATTATATCATTAAATATCATAGAATGTTTTTTAGTGATGGATAATCATAACTATATTAATAGAAAAGGTGTTCCCCTATTTGATGAGAATAGTTATCAAAGTTCGAGGAATATAATATTACCCTAACTCTTACCACTTGGATTATACATGAGTGAGGCTATAACTATGGGTTTAACCTATTTATAAAAGAGATTTTAAGATAAAAGATGACAAGATAAATTTATAGTTAGATGGAAGGCCTAAAAATTCTGTCTTGTTTTCTCTACCAAAGAAGGTCTACAAAAAGTTCATGGGTCTATAGTCTTCCATGAAAATCTAGGAATAATTAATAATCATCCATGAAGGTAACATCAAAGTAATGGATCCCAAAATATATGTTTTTAGGATTCAATTTAATTATATATAAATAGATAATTATGATACTTTTTAAGAATAAATTACCATGGTAAATGAGATTATATACAACATCTATAAATTTGGTGGAAAGCTATAAATTAATTCATTATCAAAAAAATTGATAAGTAGTTTTCTATAACATTTTGATTCAAAATTATTAGATCGAAAATAAAGATAATACTTGATAATTGATGATGTATATAATATAATCATATCCTATGACATGGGAATTTATTTTTATAAAAAAAATGAAAAAATATGAAATGGATTTTGAGGAAATGAGAAAAAGAAAAAGGTAAGGAAGAAGAGATTTAAGAATCAAGTGATTTTTACAGTCATTAGGATAATGATAAATTGATTAAGAATATTAATCTTAAATAAAAAATATTTAAAATGGGAGAGTAGATGTGAAATATTAATATACCATTAAAATGATTCAAATGTGGTGATATTTGTAGAAGGGATCTACACGGTTTCTCTAAAACTATTATAGGAGGACCTCATGCCTAAGAAACTTGTATCAGTCATGTTTCAAAATCCCTTTTCATGGGTTTCACATGGTTAGGAAAGCCGTGATCCAAACCCATGTAGTATTCTCTTTGGGTTGGGGTATAGCACATAGTTGGCCCATAATTTTGTCAACAGTACGACCAAACTGTGCTCCACTATCAGGATATGTGAATTTAACCTTTGACCCTTAATGAATTAAAACACATCACTTCTATAATTCCATTTTAATTTCTATCACCATGAGATTACTTCTTTTCCAATTAGAGCTTCTCCTCCCCCTCCTAGGTGTGGTGATATCATCCTCATTTGGACTCTAAATGGATCACTGTCAAAAGAATTAGAAATCTAGAGGTAGGATTTTAAATCCTCATTATATGTTCATGGTTTATATAATTCTCTATTGTTCTATTTTAGTGTGAGAACATTTTCTTTTTTTAGGTATTTTGAAAATTTCTATGATAACTCCCATTCCAGATCAATTCAACGGTTAAAAATAGATGAGTTGTTTTCTATGAAATGAAGGAAGATATACAACCTATTTCACCATGTTTTATAACATTATATATCTTACACCACTATGGTGTATGTTTGAAACCTCTATAAAGGCCTTTAAATTGTTAAATAAATTAAATGGAATGCTTAATCATTCCCAGTGAGACACTAAAAGGTGGAAAATTAACCCTTTGGGTTGATTACCTTGGTGTATTTCACCCAAATGGATGTGTCCTATCTTTGATTCCTATTTTTCCATATATCTTAAATTCACTAAATAACATTGAGGTAAATTTCCTTATGTTTAATTCTCTGGCTTAATAAATTAAATTAATATAATTAGTTGGGCCATTATACATTATACATTTTTCCATAAAAGGGATTACTAATCGAAGGAATTGAAAAACATAGTAATTATGTTATAATCATTTTCCTTGATAAATATAATGATTTGGAAAGACAATCCATGTGTTTACCTTATATAGAGTCAAATCCAGGGGTCTGAAATTAAGGAAACCTTGGATTGGATCATCATTCCTTATGATTAATTTGTTTACTAAATTTTAGAAACATTATGGGTGGCACTAGATAATCTTGGGATGAGATTATCATGCGTTTTACATTTTACCTCCAGATGAGTGGAACTAGTTCCCTAAGGGATAACCTATGGATGAGAGTTGTGGAACGATGGTTGTACTATGACACAATATATACTCAGACATCTACATGTTATAATAGGTACAAACTCGAAGGTTATTTCTGGTTGTCTCCACTTAATTCCTAGGATAACACTAGGGATTTCATTCATGAGTCACCTTGGATGGACTCCCATGGCTTTGGACCTATTTAGAGCCACTAGAGTGATACCTGGGATTCCCTTGGGATCACCATAGACATACTCATGATGATCCTTCATAATTTATGAAGAGGTTAACTAAGTTAAATAACAAGAAAGTTGACTTGAAAATACTAGGTCACACTCACCAAGACAAATCACATTCTTGGGGATGGTCCATATTTGAAACTTTATTTATATTAGCTCTTACTATATTTCTTACACGTGCAACTTTCTCTTGTTTAGAGACACCCATATTAGGCCACTGTAGGAAGATTCGGACAAGTGTCCCAAGAGGAACCCCAATCCAAAGTATCTATTTAATTAATTTTTCCACATTGAATTTACTTATATCATTACACAGATAGTTTTATAATACATGAAATGGTTTGATATAGACACTATTGGTGGTGGCCTACTAAGAATATCTCACACCGTAATTGGGATACTCTTAGTATCCAATAATACTTCATGATTTCATATATAGATAAAGGTAATCATCCATATTTTTATTCTCTATTAGAAATACTAGGAGGGAGTACGAGAGAAGATGACTAATACTATGCATGTGATATTAGTAGAAGCTGATTCTGGACTTTTTGTGTTTTTGTCCTAGCATGTGGTATATTCCTACTCCACCATATATTGTTTCCTTCATTTTTGGTACAGGAACATGGTATCATAATAATAGTCAATATTTTGTATCTATTGGTCATTCATCTTCCATTATTTATTTACGGAGATTTGGCCGAGGCGGCAAGTTGTCTCCACGCTTCATCGGGCCTTTCTAGGTCCTCAGCAGGATAGGAGAGGTGGCTTATCGCCTGGCTCTACCACCTCAGTTGCACCGGGTGCACGACGTCTTCCACGTGTCTCAGTTGAGGAGATACGTGCACGACCCGACGCACATCATCGACTTTGGGGAGCTGGACGTGGACGATGGGGCGACTTTTGCGGAGGTCCCAGTGGAGATCGAGGATCGACAGGAGTGGGTCCTACGTGGGCGGTCGATTCCTCTTGTGCGCATCAGATGGCAGCACGGGAACCTCCAGGAGAGCACTTGGGAGCGGGAGGCTCAGATGCGTGCTCAGTACCCCCATTTGTTCCCCTAGTTTTTGATGTATCTTTACGGGGACGTAAAGCCCTGAGGTGGGAGTAATGTAAAGACCCGCAAATTTCAAGGAAATTTTTTTCTTAATTTTCTTTGGAATTTTACAAGAGGGCAGCTTCAGACGGCACCTGATTCCGAGGCCCGGTGTGCCTAGAATCAATTTCCGAAGTTTGGCTCGGGTACGTTCAGTGAACGGACGAGCGGGTTTTTCTATCTTTTGAACCGGTGCCCGGAATCGAATTCTGAGGGCACCAATGAAATCGCAGCGCCGGTATTTTCTTAGAAACGCCTCTTTCGGAGTTGCGTTTGCTCAGACGTGGTTTTTTTTAAATTTTGGGGCTTTAAGTCAAAAAAAAATAAAATTTGTGCGACAAATTTATTTTATTTCACTTAAGCTGCTTGGAAGCCACTTGAAGCCACTTAAAGGCGGCTTGATCTGAGCTGAACTGGATACGATGCTATCCAGAAATATCCTACCCCCTTGGTAGGATATTTGTGAGGTGGGGCCCGCACGAGCCCCGCCGTTTCTTTCGCTAAGTAACGCACCCGCGAAAACCCGTCAAAGTAACTGAAAAGTCAACCGACGCGTTTTCTTTAATTTCTTAACAGACCATTTAATTGGGCAGTTTATTTCGTGAATTAAATGGGATGTTTCATTCGTTGAATTAATTCAACGAATTTAATGGGTCGTTACTTACGCGTTTGCGTTCGTTGGAAAATTAATAAAATAAGACCAACTCTTTCCTTTGGAGGATTACTCGTTGTGCGAGATTCTCTGGGCCTCCACCCTCCCCGCGAAGAACGCGAAGAACACGAAGAACGCGAAGAACGCGAAGAACGCCGGCGACCGGAATTCGACGATGCACGCCGTGATCTGCGACATCGACGAACGCTACCCGCGACGTTCTTCGGCGACGCCTCTTCTTCCGCGGCCGATCCTCGTTCGGCAATTAAGGTGAGAAACGAATCGTTTATTTCTCCCCTTTTTATAATTCAATATCAACGGATTTAAATTAATCCGTTTGATCTTGATCCGGAGATTGGCGACGCGACGCCAGATACCGCGACGACGCGACGATCTCCTTCATCCGCGACGAGCAATTCCGCGACGACCTCTCGTCCGACGACGACGACAAAGTAAGGGTTGATTGGAATATTTTGTTTTCCCCGTGTTTATTCTTTTAAAGTAAAGAACATGATCTCGGACAATTTTAATTTATTTAAAATTGTTGTTGATTATTCCTCTCGTGGTTTATGACTAACGCGGAGGGTGCGGGTCTAACGAACAAGACCCGGCAACCCTCCGCCGATCTCTTTTGTTGTGCGGATATGGCGGTCGACGACGAACCGCGCGGCAGGGGCGATCTGTTGATCCCGCAGTGAAGGTCGGCCCCCGGGAGGAGCAACGGCGCAGACGGGAGGCAAAACGGGCCCCCGGAGCAACTCCGGCGGCCCGCGGAAGGCGGCGGCGGCGCGGGTCGCCGGTAAGGCGGCGCCGGCGACCGGAGGCGGCGGCGCCCGGCGCGCCGCCGTGGAGAAGATCCGCCGCGGCCGAAGCCGCGGCGGCGGCGGCCGGTTCCGCGGCCGCACAGAACCGGGGAGGGACGCGGAGACCCGGCCGCGTCCGCGTGACAGGCGGCCCCCGCGGGGCCGCGTTTCCTTCAAGCCGCGGGTCAAACCCGCGGCGGCGGCTCCTTCGGCCGCTCGGCCGAAGCCGAGCCGGCCGGTCCGGTCGCCCGGGCTGCGCCCCGGCCGGACCGGACCCGGCCTAGCCGGGTCGGGCCGCCCCGGTTCGGGCCGACCCGGTTCGGCCGACCCAGGGGGGGTTCGGGCCGGGTCGCCCCGGGCCCAGAACCCCCGTTATCGGGCCCTCTTCGGTCTTTTGCCCATATCTTGGGCCTGGGACCTCCGATTTACGAACAGTCAGCGGCTACGCGATCCTTGGATCGAGACGGTCGTTTCGGTATATTATACTCAAGGTTTCGGAAGACTTTGGGTTCGGCCGGGTTGGTTCGTACACGAAACCAACCGGGCCCTCGGAGCGGAAATGCTCATAACTTGAGCTACGGACGTCCGATCGACGTACCATCAGCTGTGGTAGTTTCCTCTAAGTGAGACGGAACTTTTGGCATACTCCGCCCGAGGATCAGACACAGGCGGAGTACGGTCGGGTTGGTTTTGCCCTAAAAACCAACCGGGCCCCTGGGACGAAAATGCCAATAACTCTCAGACCGGGCGTCCGATTGACGCGCCGTCTGTTGCGTTGAGATCCTGTTGTCGATACGGAAATTTTGGATATATCAACTTCGGACTACGTGTCAGTTGATGTATCAGCCTCTCGGCTCGTGGAGCGGACCCTCCTAAACGAGCTCGCTGTGTGCGGGAACCCTAGCGCTGGCTGTGACTTCGACGACAGAGCAGAGATCCTCCGTGGACTGCGACGACGGCAGAGCAGAGATCCTCGGTGGACTGCGACGACGACAGAGCAGAGATCCTCCGTGGACTGCGACGACGGCAGAGCAGAGATCCTCCGTGGACTGCGACGACGGCAGAGCAGAGATCCTTCGTGGACTGCGGCGACGACTGTGCAGAGATCCTCAGTGGACTGCGTCGACTACTGCACTCAGCGATCCTACGTGGATCAGTGCCCGATCCTGTGTGGGTCCTACTACCGGTTCTGTGTAAGCCACTGCCTATCGGTTCTGTGTGAGCCATTGCCTACAGGTTCTGTGTGAGCCCGATCCTGTGTGGGTCTTTTGCGGGGGTTAGTACCTATCGATCCTTCGTGGGTCCGACGACTTAGATGGATCAGTGATCATCTTTGACGTCATCTGAAAAAGTATACCTGGTTGAGCTGAATCTTATGTTACTCTCCTTTGTGGATTGTGTTGAACTATCCTATGTGGATTTACTGTTTACTCACCTTGTGGATTTGAGTCTTGCTTTCCTTTGTGGATTGAGTTGTTCTTGAGCTCGTGAGCAGAGCTAGAAGTGGGGACTTAGGTATATGTATGGGCATATACCTAAGTTGAGTCAGATGTTACTTCGTGATTGCATCTTTCTTTGTGCTATATCCTTTGTGGATTCCGGGAGACCTTCGGGGGTCTCGGGGTCCTTACTGAGTAGCTTATACTCACCCCTGCACGGGCTATGCCCACACCTTGTTGTGTTGGATGCAGACGACGGACAGCGCTGATCTCGGTTGGGGCGTGGAGCAGGACGGTACCTGGAGGTGGACCACAGGGCGGGACGTGCTCGGAGCGGACGTGGGACCCGAGGAGCCTGGAGGCTATCTGTACCCACCCTTCAGGTGGGATTGCCAGTGGACGACACGAGGCCGCCGTCTTTTCTTCAGTTACTGTTCTTTACTTTTTCAGTTGTACTTTCAGATGGGCTTGTATTCCGGCCCCCTTTACTTTTCTACACTTGTAGTTACTTTCCGCTTGCTGACTCTGTGGTGGTTGTTACTTATAAAGGCAATGCCTTCCCTGTTTACCGGGATTTTACGCCTTGGTGCTAGTCGCCAGCCCCTGGCCTATGGAAGGCGGGCTTGGGGTAGTCACGGCACGGGCGCCGAGGTCGGGTTATTTGGGCAATATCCTTCTTTTATTGTTGTCCCAATATATTATAAATCTTATCTAAGGAGTGTTCTTGGAAACTGTAGAGATATCCCACCATTAAATCCTCATTCCATATGATAAGAAAGTGGAAATGATCATACTCCATAGGTGGTGGGCCCTAATCCACCAGTAATACCTCCTTTAGTTCCACCAGAGGCACCTCTTGTAGATCTTCAACTAGGTGTCTATGATTAGTTCCATGACAGCTTTTCCATTTCATGCGGTCTATGTATATTGCTCCTCGACATGCCCCAAGCATGGAAGAGCTAACTGGGGAGTTCAATCAGCAATATCCTCCAACCTTCTTGGGGTTTGGAGGACCAAAAGATGCCATTTACTTGCTCAATAGAATGTTGTCTAACTTGGAGCATATTGAGGCACCTCCAAAGTGGAGGTTCAAGCTTTCTACCTATTTGCTACATGACTCTGCCATGCGTTGGTGGGATGTACTTACTCAGGATGGTTGACCTTAGGGAATGGTATGAGCATAATTCATGACATAATTTTTCAACTACTTATTTCCTCATACCTTAAAGACATACCAAGCATATGAATTCATGTAGCATCAAAAGGTGACATGTCAGTGATGAAGTATTCAGCTCACTAGACTGAATTATAATGTTCTACACCAACCATGACTGGTAGAAAGATAACTACTATGAAGGGATTCAAGGATGATATTTATTTTTCTATACGATTATAGGTGAATGTATTTATAATGAACACCATTTTAGAGATAGTAAACCAGGCCCTCATAAATGATAAAAACCTGAGGGAGTCTGACAATGTGATCCAGGGTGGTTTAACTTCTAGGTAGGTAAGTGTTTTATCCTTTGTAAGGAAACATCATTCCAAGGTTTTATGTGAGGGAAGTACCAGCTAGGTGGAATGCAATGATATCTATATGGTGTCTCACTAGTGTAGTAGTCTAGGCTATTAGAAGACTCAATGTATGAATAACATGACCAAGTTTCAAGCTTGTAATAAGATATGTCACCTCCAACATTTCTTCCGATCTTTTCCTATAGTGACTTGTGAAGAGGGATATGTGTCGATGCAACTTTTAGGTGAAGGATTAGTGACTCCATGTCAATATGTGAGTTTTTCTTCTACCAGATGATCGGGCTAAGTGGGAGGTTGTGTCTAGGCTATTCTATCTTCAAAGGCTCATCGCCACTAGAGGGGAACTATAAAGTCTAGTCAGGTAGTAGCACAGGGCCACAGTTCAGGCCATATCTATATCATAAAACCAATGCATGAGGAGAAATATCCATTTTCTTCTACTATATGATGATCCATTCTATTAGTGTCTACTATATTTTCTACCCTTTTTGACATAGTTGATTTACATTACTTTTTATCTGCAGGATGTATGGGAAGTTTGGGCTTGGTAATCAAGTACATTAGTTGTGTGATGACACTTAATAAATTGATAGGTGTCATATAAGAGAATATATTATAGTGTAGGGAGTTTCCCCTTGAGATATTTTGGTACTACTTCTATTGGAACTTCTTCATCCTTGAGATGATTGGCTTCGACATCATTTTAATTATGGACTGGCTTTTTCCTTATCATGCCCATGTGGGCTGCTATCATCAGTGGGTTTCATTCACAACACCTGAGGGCCATAAGTATATTCATAAGGGATAATGGGATATCCAATATAGTCAATCTGAACCCAAATACTAGGATCTATCTAGAGTGACAACATAGATGTCTAGTCTCTTTATGAGTGATTCGAGAAGGCAGATTATATAACTCCCTCCTGTTACTGATCATTTTAGGGATGAATTAACCAATGATTCATCCAGTTTACCTCTAAGAGAGTGGTTGATCTAATAATCAAGATAGTTCCAAGTGTGGAACCCGTGTCCATTCCTCCCTATAGTATTTAAACAACTGAACTCTAGGAACTCTAGAAGTAGCTGAATGATCTAGACAAAAAATGTTTTATCCAACCCAAAACATCACCTTAGGGTTCACCTATACATTTTTCAAATAAGGTGGATGACACCATTAGATTATGCATGTATTACCTCTAGTTGAACTACCTTCTTATGAAGAACCATAATCCACTTCCTCGTATAGAAGACATCTTCAACCAGGTCCAAAGATTGAAAATTTTATCTAAGATCAATTTGTGGTTGGGCTACCATCAAATGCATGTGATTCCACCAGAAATCCCACATACATTGTTCCAGTGTAGGTATGGCTTGTTAGATTATATATTATTATGTTCGGTCTTATGAACATACTAGAAGTATTTATTGTTATGATGAATCAAAAATTTCACCCATACATTGATTCATATGTGGTGGTCATCATAGATGACATCTTAGTGAATTTTCCCACTAGACTCGACCATTCCAACCATCTTGAGATCATACTAAATACACTAAGAGAGAAAGATATATATTATTATCTCAAAAAGGGAAATTTTTGATCATTAATGTCCACATATTAGGTTATATAATGTTAGGGGTTGGTGTATCTATTAACCCGGAGAGGGCGAGATTTGTCGTTTCCTCCCAGAATACCAAGAATGTGAGTGAAATACACAGTTTATTAGGGCCATATAACTATTAAATGAGAATCATTTAAAAATTATACCATTTATTAGTTCCTCATACATACCAAACTAATAATGGGATGAAATCCATCTTGTCTAAATCTTATGATATTGATTTCCAAGAGTTTAAGTTAAAACCAATTTCAGCACCGATTCTGATTTTTCTAGAGTTAGGAAGAGGTTATAATCTTTATTGCGACACATTAGGAATCAATATAAGAGAATTTATGATTAAAGGTGATTGGGTTATGGTGTATAAGTCCTATAAGTTGAGGTCTCATGATAATAATTAACCTATGCATGACCTCAATCTAGAAACATTGGATTATGAATTACTCTATTGGATGCGCTACTTATAGGGTGAGTTGTTTACCATATACACAGACAATAAAAGTCTCAAATACAACCACAAAGAAAGACATGAATCAATGTTAGAATAGGTAGGTTGAATAGATTTAGTTATTTGATTCTTATCTTGATTATACACCTGGTAAGGGAAATACCATGGCTGACACCTTGGGCTAGATGACTCAGACACTGGCCGTCCAAGAGGCCACTTGTGAGTGGAAGTTGATGGATCTGTTTTATTCAATTCACATGGAGTTTTATGAATATAATAAGAAGAATATTATAGTGGTTATGACAGTGAAATAATTCCTTCTATATAAGGTTCAGATGAGGAAACAATCTAATTATGAGGTCCTTTTCCTGAGGAATAGTGTCACAGGTGATAACCCACCTCCTAGTTTCATTGCCGATGAGAATGAGACCCTACTATAATGATGGAGTCTATGGGTTATTTATGATATATAAGAATAATTTATGAGGAAATCCCATACCTTTGTTTTGGAAGTTCAACTTGGTCTTACCAATATGTACCGAGACATTATTCATTAGTATTGGTGGCCAACCATGAAGAGGTATATTGCAAACTTCCTCATGAGGTTTTCTATCTATGAGTTGGTGAAGGCAGAACACTAGTGAACTTCTAGAAATCTACAACATATATCTATTCTTGAATGGAAATGGAATGAAATCACCATGGATTTCATGATGATCTTTTCAAGATCCCCTCTAGGAATTGATGCAATTTGGGTGATCTTCAACATGTAAACCATGGTGTCACACTTTATTCCGATCCAAGAGACCTTCTAAGTTGATGAGATCTGGAGGCCTTACAACTGAGAGATTGTGAACCTTCAAGGTGTAACCAATTATATTATAGTTGACATAGATGACCATTTTACCTAATGGTTTTGAAAATAGTTGTATAAGGAACTAGATTCAAATGTACTTTTGAGAAGAACATACCACCCTTAGACTGACAGGTAGTCTGAGAAAATGATCTAGGTGTTAGAAGACATGGTCTAGGAAGGTATACATGATTTCAAAGGTTCGTGGGAAGTGAATATACCTATTGTTGAGTATTCCTAAAAAAAATTCAGGTATTGATTCAGATGGATCCATATGAGGCCCTTTACAGTTGGCCATTCCATTCACCACTATACTGGTAAGAGGTATGTGAGGCTACACTATTGGGTCCACATATCATCTAAGAGACTTTAGAGAATTTTAAACTGATTCCCAATCATATGGATAATGCTCAGTCTAGGAAAGAGTCATATGAAAAATTTCACTATCGGCATCTAGAGTTTTTGGTGGAACATTAGGTCATTCTGTGAGTATCCCCCGGGTTGGGTCACAAACGAATTAGGAGATAAGGAAAGTTATCACAATGTAATGCTAGGACTTTTGAGAAAGTGGAGAGAGTCAGGATGGTATCCTATCAGTTACTGTTTCCTTATAGGTATTATTCCAATAATGAAATATTCCATGTATCCTAGCTTCATCCGTACTAGTCTAACCCATCTCAACTGTTTGGCCCTAATAATATTGAGTTGCAGGCTCTAGAATATTTTGGAGAGCATCTGATATGTATCATCGAGTAGAACATGAAGGATCTATAAGGATAGTCTCTTCCACTAATATGATTTCTATAGAATAATATATGTGTACAGGATGAGACCTGGGAGTGGGAGACTAATAAAAATGTACAATGTTCAGAATGTCTCTTAGAAATCTTGGTACCACCCTCAGAAGGGATACTCAGGGATGAGTTATCTTAAATAGAAGATGTTGAAAGGCCATAACTTGACTCAATGGAATAGAAAATTATTTTTCTAATTTAATTCCTTGAAGATTTCCTTGTAGTGGTTCCTAATGAAGTCTTGGAGATAAAAGGGTGTATGGGGATCATTTGGAGCTCAGAACCTTGAAGTTTGATAAATATGACTTGTTCTCACGGTTATGAGGAACCATGTATCCCAAACCGCATGGTTTCCCTAACCCTGCGTCAGTGTAGAAGTGGGGGGCATAGCTCCACACAGTTTCTTTAAAACCAATCAAGGAGGACCACATGCCCATAAAACTTTTCTTAGACAATTTATATAGTTTTTTTTTGAAATTTCTACACATGTTTAGACAATCCTTTCACATATATCATATGAGATCCACTTCAGATAGTGGTATGGCAAAAAATTGGCACACTGTTTGGATAACCGTATGAACAAACCACACTCCCCTATTAGAATTGGTGAATTTATCCTATTTCACTTAATGACTTAAGAGACCCCACCCTTATCTTTCCCTTCTCATTTATAATTCTAGTAAATCCCCCCCTATCTCATTAAATACACTTATCCTCCTCCACCTAGGTGTAGTGATATCTCCCTCATACAGACTCCAAATAGACCACCTTCAGAAGCATTGGAATGTTTGATGTAAGATCTTAAAACATCATTCTTCCATTATTTTTTTCTCTTCTTATTTTTTGTAATATTTTGGTCTCAGATCATTTTCCCATTTTCAGGTGGTTTGAAAACTTCTCTGATAACTCTAGTTCAAGATCATTTCAGGGCTTTAAAATGGATGAGATTAATTATGTAATCTTAACGAAGGTGGTCCAATTTATTTCCCCATATTTCATCACATTCTATATATTTATCCATTGTTCCACAAACAAGAAACTTTTATCGATGATTCAAAATTGATAAATAAATTAAATAGAATCTTAGTCATTCTCGGTGATACCTTAGAAAGTTTAGAATCAACACTTTGGGTTGATTTTTTTGATACATTCCACCCAAATGGGTGTGTCCTGCCTTTGAGGATTATTTCTCACTTTGTATTAAATTGACTAAACACCCTTGCGTGTAATTTTCTTTTAATTAATGACACAAATTTATAAATTTCACTAAGAAAATTGGTTATAGACTTATGCATTATAAATTATTCCATAAATGGAATGCCAAATTGAATGCCTTGGACTACTAACTAATTATGTTATAACTATTTTACTTTATAAATGGTATGAATTGGAAAGCCATGCCAAGTGTTTAACTTACACTAAGGGTGAAGAAAGGGTCCAAACATAATGACACCTTGGATAGTCTCATCTCTCCTTATATTTAATTTGTTAATGGAATTACAAACACATTAGGGGAGACACTAGCTATGTCTGGGATGGGATAACCATATGTTTTTTATTTTACCTCCAAATGAATGAAACTAGTTCCCAAGGGGAGACCCCATGGATGGGAACAATTCCACGATGGTTCCACCATACAAAAAGAGAGACTCAGAACCCTACATGTGATACTATGTAAATACTCAAAGGTTAATTCTTATCATCTTCACACCATTCCTGGGGTGACACTTGGGATGTCATTTATGTGTCACCTTCGATGAACTCCCATGACTTTTGATATATTTTGAGACCCTAAAGTGATACATAGGATTCCCTTGGGTTCACCTTATATGGGATCAGGGTGATTCTTAATAATTTATAAAGAGGTTAATTAAGTTAGAGAATAAGAATTTGGACTTGAAACTTTTAGCGTGCACTTTCAAAGACAAATAAAATTCATGGGGATAGTCCATATTTTGACGCATTATTTATATCATTACTTATGATATTTATTAAATGTGCAGCTCACCCTTGTTAAAAAACACCCAACCTAGGTTGAAGAAGGTAAAGTTGGATTGGTGTTCCAAGAAGAACCCCAATTCTAAGTATCTATTTAGTTAATTTTTTCCAGTATTTCATTTACTTATATTGGAAAAATGACCATTTGTACTGCATGAAATGGTTTGATATAGACACCGTTGGTGGTGGTATATTGAGTATATCTCACACCCTACTTGGGGCACCATTGGTATCGAAGAAAAATTCATGACTACAGGTATAGATAAAGGGAAGTGGACAACTCCCAATTCATGATTATCAGTACTAGGAAAGAGTATAGGAGAAGAGGACCGAGCCTATTCTCATGATGATAATATTATTTTCTTTTTGCGTTTTGATATTTTTGTTATATCATATGGTATATTATAATTCAATTGTGTCCTATTTAATTTATTTTGTGTATAGAAAGATGGAATCATGATAATAATCAATATTTTTAATATATTATTCATTCAGATTTTTTCATTTATTTTTTGTTGAATGGTTTATCATTATTGTTATTCTGTTGTTATCTGTCTGTTGTAACTTTTTCTGCTATGATGGGATACAAGTTCTATTGTCTTAGTGTCTTATTTTATTGTATATTAATTTATACATATATATATTATACTATGTACCACTCTGATATTTGAGGTAATAGTCTTTGCAAATACACACTTAGGCCATCACTGCTGGTCAGTAGCCTCTGGTGTATGGGGAGGTGCACTTTATGTCTTCTGGCCCACCATCTCGACGCACCGCTAAGTTGAATCTGGGGTCGGATTCTACAAAATCATGAGATACCTCACAAGCACAAGTAGGGTATGAATAATAAAAAACACTTCATTAATAATAAGATAAAATTTATAATAAATTATAAGTAAGATTCATCATCAATTTATTGTTTAGATAATGAGATTCAGTTCCTTTCTCTTGTAAGAAAAGGATTTGATTCCTAAAGTATTTGTAGTGGTGGAGAAGAATTTAAAAAAAAATCATTGGTATCTTAATGAAAAAATTATAAATATACATGGGTTAGTTACTATATCTCAAGAAAGAAATGAATAATCATGAGAATGGAAATAAAATTGCTGCAACTGGGAGGTAAGAACGAAGTAATAAGAAAGTAGCCAATATTGAGGAGATCATACAGATTAAGTTGAATTCTGATGATCTCAAAAATATGGTGAGTGATCTTAAAGAAGACATAGCTAAATAATAACAAGGTCTATTTCAAACACAAGACATACATGTCTTCTATCAACATGATTTAAAAAAAATTAGGTAATAATTAACTAATCTTGTAGAAGTTAATGGATAATATTAACAAGATGATGAGATAAAGGGTCCAAAATATCAAGTAAAAACTATTACTTTTAATTATTAGGATAGATATATTTTATCTAATAGTTAAGGTCTCATAAATGACCCTATACATGTTTGGGGAAATAAAAATGAGAGGAAATATTACACATTACATGAAGGGAAGAATATTCTATGGAGGAAACACAACCATGAAATGAAACTCTTCATTTTCAGTAAATCAATATAAACACAATTTTAGAAGGATCTAAAACTAATATGGAAGAACAATTTTTTGAGGGGTTTTATAGTATTTTAGTAAACATGGACATAAATCCTATTATTTATATTTTAATATGTATTTAATAGGAAAGATGAAAGAACAAAGGGAAAGTTTCAATGATAATATGAGGATAAAATATCAAATAAAACAACCTCTGAAGAGATCTACACCACAACTATCTACACAAGAAACGTCATATTATAGAAGAAGTTAGGGGTAGATGCAGTTTTAAAGGTTACAAAGATGAGGTATTCATGACATGGTTAGAAAGAGAGTTTCCCAATGACGTCAAATCGAAGAGGATTAAAAAGAGAAATAGTGGTAATTCATGTGATGATTCTAATAATACTGTGAATGTTATGAAATACCATATAGTTGTTTTACCAAATCAATTAAAATTGGATAAACAATTAGAGGAATCTGAAAAAATTAATATGGTCAAAGGAGAATAAGTGCATTCAGAAGGAGAGGTGAGAATTAATGAGAAGTTATCAATAACTAGAAGTATGAAGATTAAAAATGTTGAAGTATAAAGATATACTCCATATAAAAAATTAAATTCAATGGAAGAAATAAAATTTTCATAAAAATGAGACACATAATAGAACATAGAGTCATAATAAATCTCCCCATAATGAGATTGGATGAAAGGATTAAACTATGTTGAGAGGAATATCATTCCATAAATACTATTTCTAAAAGAAACAATAATTAACTTATTATTCCTCTATTCTAATCATTTATTTTTTATTAAATAAATATAATTGAAGGATATTAATGAGTGATGTACACACTGTACATCAATAGAGATAATACTAGGGCCGTCACTTCTGAATAGCATAAAGATATTTCCATAATGAAGTCTACTAACTACCATTAAATTAATGAGTGCATATCTTAAGGGGGAGAAACCTTGAGGAGAATCTATCATTATTTTATTTAAGTAAATTTTGGAATTTTGGTCACATTTAAAATCTAAAGGATTGGGGTATTCCAATCATTGAATCAATACTTTAGTAGGACTGTATTAAATGTACTTATTAAGAGGGAGTGTTGGTTATATTAACATGATGGAGCGGGGGTTAAATGTATTGTACATGAACCATTTTTATGTATTGTTGAGATATGTAGAGGTTACACAGTTCTATTAAAGAATTCTATTTTTATGCAACCCCCATTTTAAAAATAAGATATTATGATCATGATATCACATGCTTTGTAGTTTATGGACACCATAAAAAATCATGGATGTATTTATCTTGTTTTATAAATTGAGTTTTTCTATGTATATTTATTGTATAAGGACTAATGTTTTTTTTATAAGAAAACCATATGGTATCATACTTCTCTCATAAAAGGGGGAAGATAATACATAATTCCTTTAAAGGAAAAAAGAATAGATGATAATACCTCTAACTTACCCTTTTAATTTGATTTCAAATAAGGGGGTAAAGAGAAAATCCATCTGAGAACACATATTGATATTGAGGATTGTTATTAAAAACAAATTAAAATGGGGTATTTTTGAGACTACATATTTAGTTTTTTTCAATGAGTCAATAAGTGTTGGTGAGTGAAGATGAAGTGATGATACTTGGATTCATAGAATAAGGCATTGGATGTCATGATTGGGAATAAATCATTGTAAGTCTAAATGCTGGATGAGTTACTTCAATGGTTGATGGAAATAGAACTACTTGAGGGTACAAATTGAAGAACTCAAGATGTGAAAAATGAAATCTAACTATATTGGAATTCAATTTCTTGGTATGCTACTACCAAGAATACTACCTCTAGGTACTTACTTCAAGTAATACTGCCAAGATTACTATCATCAGGCAATACCATTGAGATGGTACCGTCAGGTGATAGCATTGAGATTATACTACCAGGTGATACCATTAGTTACGATACCTCCATTTTGTTTTCAAGAGACGATACCATTAGTGTGATACCATTAGGTGATACCACCAGGTACTATCATTTGGTGATGCCACCAGATGCTACTATTAGGTGCTACTATATGATTATATGTCCAAGTGACACCATTGAGATGATACTTTTGGGGTGTTATCATGAGATTATACCATTAGGATACTACCATAAGATTATACTATAGTGGTGAGATATTGGGGGTAATACAATGCGATATTATTTTATGATAAAGAACAAAGAAATAGTGTTTGAGTAAGATCAATTTTGCAACACACACACATGTAACTTAACTTTTCATGAATGCATTTTGATTAATAAGAAAAAAAATTGGTATCCATGTTTGGTATTATAGAATCTTGAAAAATTCATCCGACTTGGCCTTCAGGACACTAGTTTGGTCCTCAGTTCCTTCAAGGCCTTCATGCCACCCAATGCAATTAGGCCAGTATAGCGTTTGAGCCACCTCATTCTCTTCAGGCCACATGATGTGTAGATTTAACCAAAAAGACAACAACGAACAATATACAGATGAAGACTAAAAATATTAACTTTCACCAGATCTGAGCTTACGGATTGGAAGAATAAGATGGTATAAAAATTTTCATCATCACCAGGTTTATTCATCTTTTCACATGAAAACTTTCTCAATAACCATGCGAAGGTGGAGAGTTGACATCACAATGTGGATTCTAGGGAGGGGAAGTTCCATGTTGTGATAGTTTTGGATGAATTCCACTAAGAATTTCAGGTCACAGAATTCCATGAATCCTATGGGTCATGTAAGGGATCCATATTAACACTTAAAAGGTGGATTATCAGAAAATAAATAAAAATATACGGCCTTCAAGATATTCAAGAATTAATAAGAGTTATTTTCTTGATTTTTAGAGGAATTTTTGGTATTTATTTTAGGTGAAAATAAATACCTAATTACTTGGGGTATTTAATTGAGTAGTTAATTAATGTGGGACAATGCAATCAATTTTTTCTTTAATTGAAGAATATCATGTTACATGAATCATGATTTATGTTGCATTCATGGGGAACAATTATTGCATAATAATCATAAATTTATATCCAAAATTAATAACGAAATAATTGGATTACATTGACCAAATTTAAAATATAAATAACTACTTTATTTTATATGTAGTTAAAATAAATTACTCATTGGAGAATATAGAAAATCATGGAACACATTAGTTAAGATTAAAAAATAATTGGATACATAATCTAAATAGTAATTATTCAAATATGAACATTGATAAATTTTTTAGGATTTGAATAACTAGATATACATGATATCTATAGATTCCAACATGTTGAGAAGAATTTAGAAGTTATAGAATTGACAGAATTATAACATTTATGAGACTTTGATAATTTACATTATCGATATAAGATAAAAACTAAATCCTGGAGTCCCTTATGGTGATAGAAAAAAGTATTAGAAGAATATATGAAGAATATAGATCACACTAGATCTTGAAGGAGTTTCAAGGACAATGGTGCAACAATTTACTCCTGAAGATCTTGAATAGGTACACGTGTAGACCTACTGATCCATATGTTCATGGAAAAATATTATATTCCCATGTAGTACAGAAATAGCCAAGTATAGAAGAAGATCAATCTATAATGGATCTTCATCGAAGATGTGATGTTTTTTTTCTTTCAGTTAGTGATATAAGTGGAGGAATGTAGTGCAACCCTCTAATGATCAGACTGGGATTGTCTATGAAAATAATCACTAGTTTGATAGTGAATAATTTGTTTTTGGTTGTCTAACCAAAGTAGAAAGGAGTAGGATTTTATCCCAAACCTTGTAAATATAGTATGGTACTATTACTTTTTCTTACACCTAATGGTGAGGCTGTGATAAATCATTTAGTGGATCATGAAATCTAGGATGTTTAAGAGGTTGAATTAAAAATAAAAAGAGTTCATAAAAAGAAACCCCTAATTCGCCCCACCTCTCAGGGTTCCATCTAGCTTGGCACTCTATATATTAATGGTTCTAGGTTTTTCATATAGACCCATGTTTTTTTCTTGAGTATGATGTTTGGTGAGTTGGGAGGTGGTGAGAAGCAAGTGGTGACATAGAGGTGGTTTCCATCTTTGATCGAGTCTGTTGAGTTTTTCTTATTTATTGTTTTTGTTAAGATGAATATCTTGTAGATTAGTTTGATTATATTTGTTTTAATAGGTTATTCCATCATATCTTGTTTTGTTTATGGGTGATGTTTTGTATTAATGAAACTGGGTTTGATCAGTGATGTTGTTTAAAACACATTTTTCATTATTATTTACTTTTATTTTATATATGTTTGATTCTATATGGATTACAAGGAAAAGATGAACTATGTTAGATATTTGATAATGTACCACAATAATTTTACTCAAATTTTGGGGAAAAGTCATTCCTAATGTTGTTTCCTATGATTTACATGAACTAGTTTCCAACCATGGGGATCCAGAATTCCTTACTGGCTCTGTGGTGGATAGGTTTAGTAGACACATTAGGTCAGCCTAGGTTTTTTGGTTACAAAATAGTATCATAGGGTGTTGGGTTCTTTAGCGAGACCTAATGTTCTTGAGAATCCATATTAATATATGGTGTTTTCATGGTAAAAAGGAGATCATGGTTGTTGAAGATTCAATAATAATGATAGGGAGAGTCTAGATAACTCTTTCTCACCCTGATCCTCGTGATACTATGAGATGTTGGGTTTCAAATTTTATTTTTTTAGTTTGTTTGTTTTTATGGATTGTGGAGTGAATTGATGTGATTTTAATGCATATTTAGTATAAAAGTAATTGGGGGGGGGGGGGTCGTTGGATTCAGGATTAAAATGGAATATAACTTGAGAATAATGATTTTTTCCCAAGGCTTGACCAACCATGTTGTTCCCATTTAGTTTAAGGATATAAACATTATAGGTTCTATCACATGGTTGGAACATAGTTTACCAACCCCTGAGTTCTAGACATGAAAACCCCTTTTTCTTCCCTAATTGAGTTTTTTAAACTCCTCTTGATTACAGAATACCCCTAATGTGATTTTTAGTTGTTAGAGATAGATTTTGGAGAGTTTTAAAGATATTTAGATGTGGTCCCAATGATCTTTTATTGATATATTTTTAGTTATTTAATTATTCTTTGTTTTAAATATTTATTTTCATGAATGGGGGAATTCTTTTGAAAAGCTTGATTTTGAATTTAGTTTTAATGGGTTGTTAAAAAGAGAGAAAATCCCCATGGTTGTTATATATTTTTTAAATTGGTTGTTTCCATTTTGGTGTGTGGAAAATTTTTTAATGAAAAATTAAGATGTTTTAAATTTTTTCATTGGCATATTCCCAAGGGTGTTTGATTTCAAAATGAGAATTTAAAAGTCCTTTGGCATAAAAAAGAGTTTTTTTCTATAAATTTGGGTTTTGGAATATGATAATTTAGTGATATTCCATGTATTTTTTTGGTGTGTTCCACTATGGTTTCTATGCTTTCAAAAATGGGTTGGTTTAATTTTAATGTTCATGCCTTTGCGGAGTGTTTTTTCAATGTTCCTCGGTGAAAAGAAGGTGATTTCGAATGGAATGTTTATTTTCTTATTTAGGGGTGGATGTGTTTTGTTTTGGTGAATTTTAGTTTTCTCTTTTTATCCCTATTCTATGATGGGACTATTTGGTTTGGTTCTTGAGGCATGAAATGATATTATTCATGTCTTTTATTATTTATAGTATGCTTCTCAGAATGGTAAAAAGTTGAATTAAAAGGATATTTTTTTGAGGAAGATCCTTTTGGTGAATCCAACCATATTTAAAAAGATGTTCATTCAAATACTGATCTACCCAAACACCAAGTAAAGAGGCAGGATTTGAGAATTCTCTAGTCTTAGACCAAATCAGGGAATTCTTGAATCAACATCCACCTTATTTTTTGGTGATTGATGTTTGATAAAATAGGTAAGGGGATTGTAAATGATTTAGGTAATCTTAAATTCAAATAGGATACCTGAATCATTAGGGTTTAAAGATATTGTGAGATTTCTTATCGGATCTATTCAAGCATAGTGGGAGTCTATGGTCCCTCTTCAAATGCATGATTCTATTTATTAGGATTTTTTTAAAATGGTGTTTATCGAATGGTTTCATCCTAATGTTTTGAGAGTGAAGATAGATCTCATGATCCTTAGCCTATATCAAGGTGATAGATCAATGGAGGATTTTGTCGATCACTTATCATATTTGTTTGTATTCTCTATGAGGTGGTTTTTGATAATTTTTTGAAATATCATTTCATTGGATGTGGGATTCACCAATATTCTTTATCAAATGTTCTTTTTTCTAGATAAACATCTATTTAGGTGGTCATTGAGTAGGCCATTCAAGTAGAAGTTTACAATTCTAGGAAACTGGTGTTGGGTGATACCCTTGTTCTATTAGAAGTAAATAAGGTAAGTTTAGTGGATATGGAGTGGAAGTATGATAATATATTGTTGGGGATGTGGATGAATGAAAGTCAACCTTCTTATAAGTCTGATGCTTATCAAAGGAAGTTTGTTATCCTATGTGCTTCCAGTGTGGGGAACCAAGGCACTCTAAGCCTTATTTTTTTTAAAGATCCAAGGTTTTTCCTTCATTGTATCTATTTGGGAAGTCTTCTAGAGTTTTATAAGTTGGGTTTTTGGAAGTGGTATCAGGTTTGTTCCTTTTTATTGGGTTTTTGGGGAACTTTAGTTTTTTGGTTGTAAGATATTTAGATTTTGGGATTCCTTTGTTGTGGTGTTTTTATGAATCTAATGGTTGGTTCTTTTTTGGAATGTTTCACATTGATTGATTTTAATGTATTTTTCTATAATTCCTTGTTATTTTGTGGATGGTTGTGAGAGTTAATTTTTCCTCATTTTTTTAATCTTTCTCTTGATAGTTGTGGTTTTTGCTTCTTTGTTGTGTGAAGATCGGGGGTGCTTGTTTTTTTTAAACGAGTAAGTACCCTTGGTGCCTTATTGGATAACTAGGGAAGGTGTTTCACAGATTTATATTATGCACTATCTGGTGTTTTTATTAATATATTATGGGTTATTCATGTTAAGTATGTGTGTATTATGACCCTAGGTTATGTGAGTGATTTATTGCCTAATGTTAGAGATAATGTCATTTCATTGAGGTTGCTTGTGGTTTTTTATTCTCTATTTTGGTTTAGAAGTGCTCGTAGTTTGAGATTTTTTTCCCTCATGGTTGGTAGTTTATTTTGAGGATTGGTCCATTCATAGTTTCCTTTGGTTTAACCATGTTATATGTAACGCCCCGACCCCAGCTGCCCAGAGTCGGTGCATTACTTCGTAACATTGGAATGATCACAAGAAAGATCAAATCTCAAAAGACCGATTGGTTTAGTAGCCTTGGAAACACTAGATATATTCATAAGTTTTACATTACATCATAAAATGAAAAACTACTACAACAACATAATGTTTCCACAACCCACCCTATTAACCCCTCATAAAATCCCTGCAGGTCATTCATAACTTACTTCTTCACATCCTGGGAAAAATAAAACATAGAAAAGGGGTGAGCTCAAATGCCCAGTAAGGATAACAATATATCGGAAACTTTCATAAATAAGAATAAACATTTAAGGCAATGTATAACTAAAACAAAAGCCTTTTAAATATGAACTTTCAACATGGTATGGCATAAATAAAATGAAATAATGCCATTTACTTATTCACATGGATATTCTACTAATCGAATAATCACATGCAAAAATCAATAACCACTTTCATAATGTTGGAATGAATAATGCTGAACTTTAATTTCTTTGTCAAGGCCTCATCCCAAGACCTTGGGGCTAACTGTAACCGGAACCCAACCCGGAGTGCCTCTAATAACCGGACACCAACCCGGAGTGCCTCTAATAACCGGACACCAACCCGGAGTCCTTCTAATAACCGGAGACCAAACCGGAGGGCTTACTTTTACCAGTCCCTAACCTGGAGGGCTTACTTTTACCAGTCCCCAACCTGGAGGGCTTACTTTAACCAGTCCCCAACCTGGAACATACTTGTCCAACACATTCATATGAAGTAAAGGTTGAAATATAACATAAACATTCTTATTGGAACTAGCATACGAAATGTCAATACTTTACTCATAAACCATGAATGCTATATAAATGGCACATCCACAGTCAAACATATCACAAAACTTTATTACAATATGGAAGTTTTGTATCATAATAAATCAACTTCAAATAAGCGTAGAATCCGTCAAAGGATGTTGACATAGATGAAATCAAAACAATTTTTAGAGAAATATCTCTTTCTATTTTTGAAATCATTTAAGAGCCATATAAAATAAAACATTTTCTTGAAAATGTTCTTATAAGCTTGTAAGGGAAGATTTGATGATTTTATAACGGCGGAAAATAACCGCACCCACCGTATAAGTTAAAAAAAAACATTCTTATCTTAATTCTGTCGAAAAGGTTAAAAAGCACCTTGTTTGGAAAACGACGGAAAGATTCCTCTTATAAAAAGTCAAACAAGGGTATAAATGACTTTAACCCATATTCTTTTAAATATTAGAAATGTTTTGAAATACATTTTGAAGAAACATGGACGTGGATGATAACAAGGTCCCAGTAGATAATTATGTATAAACAATCTCGGATAATGAAGAGATTGCAAAATAAATCCTTACCTTGTACTTTTCCTTGGTTGGGGTAGGTTAACCTCCTGTATAATGGTGAAATAGTTGTTAATAATTTTACAAGAATCATATATAATAATATGATATCATATATGATCTTTTAACATTGATTTGTTAATAATATCTTAGAATTATCGTCGTTTCGGGAGTTAACTTACTCATTTTATTTTAGATGTTTTGTTACATAAGCCATGGTTGTTGTATCTTATTCATATCCAGAATGATATCTAGTCCTTAAACATCATTTTTTAAATCATCAAATGATAATTATACTTGAATGGATACGATGGAGAATGAATCTCATCGCGTTCGTGGAGACGGTAGTCCGTACGTACGCACGAGTGACAATATCATTCTTTTGATATTAAAATAATATATAAATGGATTGTATATCATATATACAGAATCATTAACATGTTATATTTATTATTTACATGAGTTACACATCATTATTATATCCATCCAAATAATATTATATTGAATAACAATTACACCACGACGTGGAGACGGTAAGCCGTACGTACGCACGTATGGTGACATGTTATTCAAAGGGTGGATAGAATACTGAATATGGTTGTACCATATTTATAATAACATCACAGTATATGTGAGATACTGGAGTTATTATTTTAGAATGGTAAGAACAAAGGAAGAAGAAGTGGAAGAAGAAATGAACTTGGAGAAGGGTGGTGAAATCATTACCTCTTCTTCGGGTTCTTCCTTTTGATTTGATCAAAAGGGCTCCTTAGGTTGGCTTTCTGATCAAACAAAGTCCTCTAGGTTGTAGTGAGGGATGTTGGGAGAGTATTTGGGCAGAGTTTGGCCGAACCAAAAGGCTTTGAAGGTGTGAAGAAATGGGAAGGAGGAGTGCCCTTTTATAAGAGGGGTGAGGGGCACCTTTGGAAAAGCTAGAAATATTAATTTATAATAAATTCATATTCGGTTTCTAATGGCTCCAAAGCTGATTATTCAAAGGTTAAGGTGGGGATAGGTCTAAAACTACTCAACCAATAGAATTTATACAGGTTTGGGTACTTATATTAACCTTATCTTTAAGTATTAACTCTAAGTTAATTAGTTTCACTTTTACAATGTCTCTTTGTATTTTTATATAATATGGTTAATAAACTTACTATATACATCCAAGCGACCCCCAAGTGGTCCATTAATGATGGACCTATCATTATATAAGTCTCTTGGCCGAACCTTAGATTTTTAGGAATTTAATATCAACTAATAATATAATATTTGTTTTAAGAACTCTTTTATGTCAATTTTGACACTATTCAATAGTTGATTTTTGTGAAACTCATAACAGATTGATTACTTCAAAAAAAGTCAATTAAATCAATCCTAATATATCATATTATCCTAGAAAATTAGTTTAATTCATTAAAAGTTTAATATTATATTTGTTTGGGTATTTATAATATCAATTATTTTAATTTTTCACTATTATAGTAATTACTGCATCATCATTGTGTCATAAATAAAATAAATATTTTATGTCTAAAAATTATAAATAAAATATAATTATGTAGGAAATATTTTTAGCTTTCTAATGAATATTTATAATCTAAAATCCAACATATATAACCCTATGTAACAATTGTTGTTCTAAAAGATATATGCTTGTGTCATTTTTGTATTCATTTTAACTAAATTAAAATAAAGTGTCATTATCACTTACAAGTGGATCCATGGGGTCCCAAAATAGACCCAAAGATGCTCAGGGTCGACCATGTATCAACCAATAGGTTTAAGACACGTTTTAGGGTAATTTAGTATTATTATAATATTATTTTTTAACCCTTATTTACCGGATTTACCCTTAACCATGGTAAATAAAATATTTACCGCAGTAATTATTCAAAATGTCTAAAAATAAAAGTTACCTATTTACACAATTTGAACATCCTGATTCCAAATATGGAATCCATTTTCCTAAATTCAAAACACAGAAGTGGCAGAAATTAATTTAAAATTAATTCCCGCTGTCAAAACAAAAAGCGTGTTTTTAAGAGATAATAACTATCAAAAGATTGACACTTGTTTATGTTCGGTTTAATTGTAAAATTATGTCCAATGACCAACATTATATTAAATAGTAAAAATATATTCTAAATATATTTTAAAACCACTCAAATTCATAATTTATCACTATTAATTATTTTGATTAAAAAAGTTGTTTTTAATTAAAATTTAGTAATTTTCACTATTCATCAAAATATGAAAGTTATCCGAAAAGTACCAAAATTTCACCTTAGGCTAAATTAGATATTCAGAATCCAAAAATGAAGTCCATTTTGAAATATAAAATATATATAATTTTAAAAAGTAGGTATTACTATTCACAACGGCTAGTTTAATTAGTTGTGGTGTGTGTTAGAACTCGAGGTTGCGTACAACACACGCTATCGCATTATTCGAAGGGAAACGTACCGTGGAAGCTTGGGGTGTTTCATTTTAAATTTTTGATGTCCCCATTTAGTCAAAAAGTTTAAAATATTGTATTTAAAAAGGATTCACTATTAGAAGTTGATAAAAGTGAAATACTGAAAATGAATCTGTTCTTGCAATATGACTAAAAACTCATAATAGGGATTCTAAAATTATAAGGATTATATAAAGTTCAAAATGTAGTTAATACTATTCATGACCTCTTTTAATGGTGTGATTGAACTCGGTGTTGCGTGTAGTGCAATTTATTGAATTATTTTGAAGAAATAACACACTATGAAATCTTGGGGTGTTACATTCTCCCCTCCTTCAATAAATTGCGTCCTCGCAATTTGAAATTGTTCTTCGAAAATAAAAGGTTGAAAATAGAAAATATATTTGTGGGAAAACCCACATCGGAAATTGGGTTACTAAAATTTAGTCTTAATATGAGGAAAAGAGAAATGAAAGGGTCACCACCAAATTATGATCTTGATTAGGAGAACATTGGTGGTAATTAGAGACATATAATTGGAGGAAAAACGTAAATATTTATAGGTAGTGATTGAGGTCATCAATCACAAACAAGTATAAAATTGAGGTCCTTAAACTCATCAATCTATGATGATTTGAAATACCATCGGTTCAACAAAATTTAGGGTATTGGGACAACACATTTTTGACATTTCAAAATATCTTAGTTGAAATCCCACATCGAAAAATGAATTAATGAGGCCTCTATTTAAAATAAAGAGTGGAAAGTATGAAGATTACCGAAAATAACACATACTAGGGTTCCATGTAGGAAAATATGGATATGGAGGAGAAATTTAACCATCAATTATCTGATGGAGAGTGGTAGAGAACATGGCTATGAAAAGGTCAACAATCCCAAAGCCATAAATTAGTGATGATTTAAGGTACCATCTAGGACAACATTTTTGTTCTAAGTTCCTTTTATTAATGTTGAGGAATTTATTTATGAGATTGGCTAAGATCATAAGGAGATATACTTACATTATAATTAGAGTTTTATCCATTAATAAATTTCTACCACAAACTCATCTTTCACTCTAAAAGATAATAGAACGTAATTTTTTTTTTCTATTTATACTATTCGTACAGGGTTCCAAAATAAATGAATTTATAATTCATCTACCAGATCTTTTAAAAAAAACTACATTATTTAATTCAGGACATCTCGTGGGACAGTGGTAGGTGATACACCCTTGTCGCCCTTCGGTTGCAGGTTCAAGTCTCGCAGCCTTGTCGGACGTGACAGGTTGCCGCCCGACCTCCGGGTTGTCCTTTTATGGCAATCCAAAATAATCCAAACTAGAACTATCCAAAATACTTCTGTCCAAACTCACAGTCCAACATTTATAAGGAAGGTAAACATAATATAGATCCTTTTTACCCCGTAATAGCATATGAATACCGTCATCATGTATTACCATATTCCTTATTGATTACATTAATGCTCCCTTATTCCATATAGAATGCTGGATATACTTCATTAATCCAAAAATGTTTTAAACCCCAACAATGATGGAATATACAAATCATTAATCAGTTCCAAGGTAGTCAAGAATATCCAATATAATTTATCCAAAATAATCACATATTATTCCAAAATCACTACCTCAGTATCAGAACTATATTATGATTTATCATTCTCTCAACCATATATTTTCCAAAAATTTAACCTTCTATTGAGTCACTTTTCTTTGTTCCACACAATCTCAAGTCCTTAATGAAATAGTACTGCAGTACAATCCTTATATACTCCATAATTATTATAACAAGTACATTGTTGATACAACACTCAATTGACATAATCAACATAAGAACTCTAATCATTCCTCTTCATCTGTGGTAGTATCATAACTTGATTATTATCCAATAGCATCATTTGCGGCATAGTCTGATGACTGGGACATAGGTTCGCGTAGTGTCCAAACTCCTTGAAAATGAAGCATTGTACATTTAAAACCATTTTCTTACCCTTGCGGTCACGTACTTTGTGCCCTTTTCCTCCACACTTATAACAAACTCCCATTCCTTTCAGGCAAGTTCCAGGGTGTTTCTTTCCACAGTTACCACATATGGGAAAATTCTTCTTTTCCCTCTTACTTTTATCCATCTTTCTCTCTTCCATCCTTTTCTTCTCTTGCTTCCCTTCAAAGCCATAGGACTCAGTAAACTATTTACTTATCTTATCAACACATGATATTATTTCTTCATATGATGATAATACATGGGAGACTATTTCTCTTATAAATTCTAGCTTAAGACCATGAAAGATATGATCCTTCCTTCTCTTTGGATCATGTGCATTTCTGGAGTTCTCATTCCTTCTACTGGGCGCCATTTCACAACAATGGCATACACTAGATCAGTTTATGAATCAAAATACATAATCCCATACATATAAAACACTTAACATAAATTGAACTATTTATGGATATAATCCATAATCATAGGAATGTTTTCTTTGAGGAAGTATATACTCATAATCCCTTCAAAATGATTTGTAAAGAAAATGAGAGTTATCCTAAGCATATCCCCCGGGAGTGTCGTAACCAAGAGTGCAGCAAGGCCCGTTGTCGTGCACCAGTTCCCGTTCGAGTCTAGCTCAAAGCGGTGTTTTCGGGTTTTACTCCTAGGTACATCTGTGCCAGAGCCGCCTCTACCTGCTCGTATCCAGACAGGGATGTATTGCTCGAAAAACTCACAAAATCTCTACAATACCAAAATTCTAGGAAGTTCTTCTATACTAATCCTCAAAGTTCACCTTAGGTCTACGTGCTCTAATCAGAGTTTATCTAAATCTAGTTTCCAAGGTTTGTACTAAACTTCCTCTGATACCAACTGTAACGCCCCGACCCCAGCTGCCCAGAGTCGGTGCATTACTTCGTAACATTGGAATGATCACAAGAAAGATCAAATCTCGAAAGACCGATTGGTTTAGTAGCCTTGGAAACACTAGATATATTCATAAGTTTTACATTACATCATAAAATGAAAAACTACTACAACAACATAATGTTTCCACAACCCACACTATTAACCCCTCATAAAATCCCTGCAGGTCATTCATAACTTACTTCTTCACATCCTGGGAAAAATAAAACATAGAAAAGGGGTGAGCTCAAATGCCCAGTAAGGATAACAATATATCGGAAACTTTCATAAATAAGAATAAACATTTAAGGCAATTTATAACTAAAACAAAAGCCTTTTAAATATGAACTTTCAACATGGTATGGTATAAATAAAATGAAATAATTCCATTTACTTATTCACATGGATATTCTAATAATCGAATAATCACATGCAAAAATCAATAACCACTTTCATAATGTTGGAATGAATAATGCTGAACTTTAATTTCTTTGTCAAGGCCTCATCCCAAGACCTTGGGGCTAACTGTAACCGGAACCCAACCCGGAGTGCCTCTAATAACCGGACACCAACCCGGAGTGCCTCTAATAACCGGACACCAACCCGGAGTCCTTCTAATAACCGGAGACCAAACCGGAGGGCTTACTTTTACCAGTCCCTAACCTGGAGGGCTTACTTTTACCAGTCCCCAACCTGGAGGGCTTACTTTAACCAGTCCCCAACCTGGAACATACTTGTCCAACACATTCATATGAAGTAAAGGTTGAAATATAACATAAACATTCTTATTGGAACTAGCATACGAAATGTAAATACTTTACTCATAAACCATGAATGCTATATAAATGGCACATCCACAGTCAAACATATCACAAAACTTTATTACAATATGGAAGTTTTGTATCATAATAAATCAACTTCAAATAAGCGTAGAATCCGTCAAAGGATGTTGACATAGATGAAATCAAAACACTTTTTAGAGAAATATCTCTTTCTATTTTTGAAATCATTTAAGAGCCATATAAAATAAAACATTTTCTTGAAAATGTTCTTATAAGCTTGTAAGGGAAGATTTGATGATTTTATAACGACGGAAAATAACCGCACCCACCGTATAAGTTAAAAAAAACATTCTTATCTTAATTCTGTCGAAAAGGTTAAAAAGCACCTTGTTTGGAAAACGACGGAAAGATTCCTCTTATAAAAAGTCAAACAAGGGTATAAATGACTTTAACCCATATTCTTTTAAATATTAGAAATGTTTTGAAATACATTTTGAAGAAACATGGACGTGGATGATAACAAGGTCCCAGTAGATAATTATGTATAAACAATCTCGGATAATGAAGAGATTGCAAAATAAATCCTTACCTTGTACTTTTCCTTGGGTGGGGTAGGTTAACCTCCTTTATAATGGTGAAATAGTTGTTAATAATTTTACAAGAATCATATATAATAATATGATATCATATATGATCTTTTAACATTGATTTGTTAATAATATCTTAGAATTATCGTCGTTTCGGGAGTTAACTTACTCATTTTATTTTAGATGTTTTGTTACATAAGCCATGGTTGTTGTATCTTATTCATATCCAGAATGATATCTAGTCCTTAAACATCATTTTTTAAATCATCAAATGATAATTATACTTGAATGGATACGATGGAGAATGAATCTCATCGCGTTCGTGGAGACGGTAGTCCGTACGTACGCACGAGTGACAATATCATTCTTTTGATATTAAAATAATATATAAATGGATGGTATATCATATATACAGAATCATTAACATGTTATATTTATTATTTACATGAGTTACACATCATTATTATACCCATCCAAATAATATTATATTGAATAACAATTACACCACGACGTGGAGACGGTAAGCCGTACGTACGCACGTATGGTGACATGTTATTCAAAGGGTGGATAGAATACTGAATATGGTTGTACCATATTTATAATAACATCACAGTATATGTGAGATACTGGAGTTATTATTTTAGAATGGTAAGAACAAAGGAAGAAGAAGTGGAAGAAGAAATGAACTTGGAGAAGGGTGGTGAAATCATTACCTCTTCTTCGGGTTCTTCCTTTTGATTTGATCAAAAGGGCTCCTTAGGTTGGCTTTCTGATCAAACTAAGTCCTCTAGGTTGTAGTTAGGGATGTTGGGAGAGTTTTTGGGCAGAGTTTGGCCGAACCAAAAGGCTTTGAAGGTGTGAAGAAATGGGAAGGAGGAGTGCCATTTTATAAGAGGGGTGAGGGGCACCTTTGGAAAAGCTAGAAATACTAATTTATAATAAATTCATATTCGGTTTCTAATGGCTCCAAAGCTTATTATTCAAAGGTTAAGGTGGGCATAGGTCTAAAACTACTCAACCAATAGAATTTAGACAGGTTTGGGTACTTATATTAACCTTATCTTTAAGTATTAACTCTAAGTTAATTAGTTTCACTTTTACAATGTCTCTTTGTATTTTTATATAATATGGTTAATAAACTTACTATATACATCCAAGCGACCCCCAAGTGGTCCATTAATGATGGACCTATCATTATATAAGTCTCTTGGCCGAACCTTAGATTTTTAGGAATTTAATATCAATTAATAATATAATATTTGTTTTAAGAACTCTTTTATGTCAATTTTGACACTATTCAATAGTTGATTTTTGTGAAACTCATAACAGATTGATTAATTCAAAAAAAGTCAATTAAATCAATCCTAATATATCATATTATCCTAGAAAATTAGTTTAATTCATTAAAAGTTTAATATTATATTTGTTTGGGTATTTATAATATCAATTATTTTAATTTTTCACTATTATAGTAATTACTGCATCATCATTGTGTCATAAATAAAATAAATATTTTATGTCTAAAAATTATAAATAAACTATAATTATGTAGGAAATATTTTTAGCTTTCTAATGAATATTTATAATCTAAAATCCAACATATATAACCCTATGTAACAATTGTTGTTCTAAAAGATATATGCTTGTGTCATTTTTGTATTCATTTTAACTAAATTAAAATAAAGTGTCATTATCACCTACAAGTGGATCCATGGGGTCCCAAAATAGACCCAAAGATGCTCATGGTCGACCATGTATCAACCAATAGGTTTAAGACACGTTTTAGGGTAATTTAGTATTATTATAATATTATTTTTTAACCCTTATTTACCGGATTTACCCTTAACCATGGTAAATAAAATATTTACCGCAGTAATTATTCAAAATGTCTAAAAATAAAAGTTACCTATTTACACAATTTGAACATCCTGATTCCAAATATGGAATCCATTTTCCTAAATTCAAAACACAGAAGTGGCAGAAATTAATTTAAAATTAATTCCCGCTGTCAAAACAAAAAGCGTGTTTTTAAGAGATAATAACTATCAAAAGATTGACACTTGTTTATGTTCGGTTTAATTGTAAAATTATGTCCAATGACCAACATTATATTAAATAGTAAAAATATATTCTAAATATATTTTAAAACCACTCAAATTCATAATTTATCACTATTAATTATTTTGATTAAAAAAGTTGTTTTTAATTAAAATTTAGTAATTTTCACTATTCATCAAAATATGAAAGTTATCCGAAAAGTACCAAAATTTCACCTTAGGCTAAATTAGATATTCAGAATCCAAAAATGAAGTCCATTTTGAAATATAAAATATATATAATTTTAAAAAGTAGGTATTACTATTCACAACGGCTAGTTTAATTAGTTGTGGTGTGTGTTAGAACTCGAGGTTGCGTACAACACACGCTATCGCATTATTCGAAGGGAAACGTACCGTGGAAGCTTGGGGTGTTTCATTTTAAATTTTTGATGTCCCCATTTAGTCAAAAAGTTTAAAATATTGTATTTAAAAAGGTTTCACTATTAGAAGTTGATAAAAGTGAAATACTGAAAATGAATCTGTTCTTGCAATATGACTAAAAACTCATAATAGGGATTCTAAAATTATAAGGATTATATAAAGTTCAAAATGTAGTTAATACTATTCATGACCTCTTTTAATGGTGTGATTGAACTCGGTGTTGCGTGTAGTGCAATTTATTGAATTATTTTGAAGAAATAACACACTATGAAATCTTGGGGTGTTACATTCTCCCCTCCTTCAATAAATTGCGTCCTCGCAATTTGAAATTGTTCTTCGAAAATAAAAGGTTGAAAATAGAAAATATATTTGTGGGAAAACCCACATCGGAAATTGGGTTACTAAAATTTAGTCTTAATATGAGGAAAAGAGAAATGAAAGGGTCACCACCAAATTATGATCTTGATTAGGAGAACATTGGTGGCAATTAGAGACATATAATTGGAGGAAAAACGTAAATATTTATAGGTAGTGATTGAGGTCATCAATCACAAACAAGTATAAAATTGAGGTCCTTAAACTCATCAATCTATGATGATTTGAAATACCATCGGTTCAACAAAATTTAGGGTATTGGGACAACACATTTTTGACATTTCAAAATATCTTAGTTGAAATCCCACATCGAAAAATGAATTAATGAGGCCTCTATTTAAAATAAAGAGTGGAAAGTATGAAGATTACCGAAAATAACACATACTAGGGTTCCATGTAGGAAAATATGGATATGGAGGAGAAATATAACCATCAATTATCTGATGGAGAGTGGTAGAGAACATGGCTATGAAAAGGTCAACAATCCCAAAGCCATAAATTAGTGATGATTTAAGGTACCATCTAGGACAACATTTTTGTTCTAAGTTCCTTTTATTAATGTTGAGGAATTTATTTATGAGATTGGATAAGATCATAAGGAGATATACTTACATTATAATTAGAGTTTTATCCATTAATAAATTTCTACCACAAACTCATCTTTCACTCTAAAAGATAATAGAACGTAATTTTTTTTTTCTATTTATACTATTCGTACAGGGTTCCAAAATAAATGAATTTATAATTCATCTACCAGATCTTTTAAAAAAAACTACATTATTTAATTCAGGACATCTCGTGGGACAGTGGTAGGTGATACACCCTTGTCGCCCTTCGGTTGCGGGTTCAAGTCTCGCAGCCTTGTCGGACGTGACGGGTTGCCGCCCGACCTCCGGGTTGTCCTTTTATGGCAATCCAAAATAATCCAAACTAGAACTATCCAAAATACTTCTGTCCAAACTCACAGTCCAACATTTATAAGGAAGGTAAACATAATATAGATCCTTTTTACCCCGTAATAGCATATGAATACCGTCATCATGTATTACCATATTCCTTATTGATTACATTCATGCTCCCTTATTCCATATAGAATGCTGGATATACTTCATTAATCCAAAAATGTTTTAAACCCCAACAATGATGGAATATACAAATCATTAATCAGTTCCAAGGTAGTCAAGAATATCCAATATAATTTATCCAAAATAATCACATATTATTCCAAAATCACTACCTCAGTATCAGAACTATATTATGATTTATCATTCTCTCAAACATATATTTTCCAAAAATTTAACCTTCTATTGAGTCACTTTTCTTTGTTCCACACAATCTCAAGTCCTTAATGAAATAGTACTGCAGTACAATCCTTATATACTCCATAATTATTATAACAAGTACATTGTTGATACAACACTCAATTGACATAATCAACATAAGAACTCTAATCATTCCTCTTCATCTGTGGTAGTATCATAACTTGATTATTATCCAATAGCATCATTTGCGGCATAGTCTGATGACTGGGACATAGGTTCGCGTAGTGTCCAAACTCCTTGAAAATGAAGCATTGTACATTTAAAACCATTTTCTTACCCTTGCGGTCACGTACTTTGTGCCCTTTTCCTCCACACTTATAACAAACTCCCATTCCTTTCAGGCAAGTTCCAGGGTGTTTCTTTCCATAGTTACCACATATGGGAAAATTCTTCTTTTCCCTCTTACTTTTATCCATCTTTCTCTCTTCCATCCTTTTCTTCTCTTGCTTCCCTTCAAAGCCATAGGACTCAGTAAACTATTTACTTATCTTATCAACACATGATATTATTTCTTCATATGATGATAATACATGGGAGACTATTTCTCTTATAAATTATAGCTTAAGACCATGAAAGATATGATCCTTCCTTCTCTTTGGATCATGTGCATTTCTGGAGTTCTCATTCCTTCTACTGGGCGCCATTTCACAACAATGGCATACACTAGATCAGTTTATGAATCAAAATACATAATCCCATACATATAAAACACTTAACATAAATTGAACTATTTATGGATATAATCCATAATCATAGGAATGTTTTCTTTGAGGAAGTATATACTCATAATCCCTTCAAAATGATTTGTAAAGAAAATGAGAGTTATCCTAAGCATATCCCCCGGGAGTGTCGTAACCAAGAGTGCAGCAAGGCCCGTTGTCGTGCACCAGTTCCCGTTCGAGTCTAGCTCAAAGCGGTGTTTTCGGGTTTTACTCCTAGGTACATCTGTGCCAGAGCCGCCTCTACCTGCTCGTATCCAGACAGGGATGTATTGCTCGAAAAACTCACAAAATCTCTACAATACCAAAATTCTAGGAAGTTCTTCTATACTAATCCTCAAAGTTCACCTTAGGTCTACGTGCTCTAATCAGAGTTTATCTAAATCTAGTTTCCAAGGTTTGTACTAAACTTCCTCTGATACCAACTGTAACGCCCCGACCCCAGCTGCCCAGAGTCGGTGCATTACTTCGTAACATTGGAATGATCACAAGAAAGATCAAATCTCGAAAGACCGATTGGTTTAGTAGCCTTGGAAACACTAGATATATTCATAAGTTTTACATTACATCATAAAATGAAAAACTACTACAACAACATAATGTTTCCACAACCCACACTATTAACCCCTCATAAAATCCCTGCAGGTCATTCATAACTTACTTCTTCACATCCTGGGAAAAATAAAACATAGAAAAGGGGTGAGCTCAAATGCCCAGTAAGGATAACAATATATCGGAAACTTTCATAAATAAGAATAAACATTTAAGGCAATGTATAACTAAAACAAAAGCCTTTTAAATATGAACTTTCAACATGGTATGGCATAAATAAAATGAAATAATGCCATTTACTTATTCACATCGATATTCTACTAATCGAATAATCACATGCAAAAATCAATAACCACTTTCATAATGTTGGAATGAATAATGCTGAACTTTAATTTCTTTGTCAAGGCCTCATCCCAAGACCTTGGGGCTAACTGTAACCGGAACCCAACCCGGAGTGCCTCTAATAACCGGACACCAACCCGGAGTGCCTCTAATAACCGGACACCAACCCGGAGTCCTTCTAATAACCGGAGACCAAACCGGAGGGATTACTTTTACCAGTCCCTAACCTGGAGGGCTTACTTTTACCAGTCCCCAACCTGGAGGGCTTACTTTAACCAGTCCCCAACCTGGAACATACTTGTCCAACACATTCATATGAAGTAAAGGTTGAAATATAACATAAACATTCTTATTGGAACTAGCATACGAAATGTAAATACTTTACTCATAAACCATGAATGCTATATAAATGGCACATCCACAGTCAAACATATCACAAAACTTTATTACAATATGGAAGTTTTGTATCATAATAAATCAACTTCAAATAAGCGTAGAATCCGTCAAAGGATGTTGACATAGATGAAATCAAAACACTTTTTAGAGAAATATCTCTTTCTATTTTTGAAATCATTTAAGAGCCATATAAAATAAAACATTTTCTTGAAAATGTTCTTATAAGCTTGTAAGGGAAGATTTGATGATTTTATAACGGCGGAAAATAACCGCACCCACCGTATAAGTTAAAAAAAACATTCTTATCTTAATTCTGTCGAAAAGGTTAAAAAGCACCTTGTTTGGAAAACGACGGAAAGATTCCTCTTATAAAAAGTCAAACAAGGGTATAAATGACTTTAACCCATATTCTTTTAAATATTAGAAATGTTTTGAAATACATTTTGAAGAAACATGGACGTGGATGATAACAAGGTCCCAGTAGATAATTATGTATAAACAATCTCGGATAATGAAGAGATTGCAAAATAAATCCTTACCTTGTACTTTTCCTTGGTTGGGGTAGGTTAACCTCCTTTATAATGGTGAAATAGTTGTTAATAATTTTACAAGAATCATATATAATAATATGATATCATATATGATCTTTTAACATTGATTTGTTAATAATATCTTAGAATTATCGTCGTTTCGGGAGTTAACTTACTCATTTTATTTTAGATGTTTTGTTACATAAGCCATGGTTGTTGTATCTTATTCATATCCAGAATGATATCTAGTCCTTAAACATCATTTTTTAAATCATCAAATGATAATTATACTTGAATGGATACGATGGAGAATGAATCTCATCGCGTTCGTGGAGACGGTAGTCCGTACGTACGCACGAGTGACAATATCATTCTTTTGATATTAAAATAATATATAAATGGATGGTATATCATATATACAGAATCATTAACATGTTATATTTATTATTTACATGAGTTACACATCATTATTATACCCATCCAAATAATATTATATTGAATAACAGTTACACCACGACGTGGAGACGGTAAGCCGTACGTACGCACGTATGGTGACATGTTATTCAAAGGGTGGATAGAATACTGAATATGGTTGTACCATATTTATAATAACATCACAGTATATGTGAGATACTGGAGTTATTATTTTAGAATGGTAAGAACAAAGGAAGAAGAAGTGGAAGAAGAAATGAACTTGGAGAAGGGTGGTGAAATCATTACCTCTTCTTCGGGTTCTTCCTTTTGATTTGATCAAAAGGGCTCCTTAGGTTGGCTTTCTGATCAAACTAAGTCCTCTAGGTTGTAGTGAGGGATGTTGGGAGAGTATTTGGGCAGAGTTTGGCCGAACCAAAAGGCTTTGAAGGTGTGAAGAAATGGGAAGGAGGAGTGCCCTTTTATAAGAGGGGTGAGGGGCACCTTTGGAAAAGCTAGAAATATTAATTTATAATAAATTCATATTAGGTTTCTAATGGCTCCAAAGCTTATTATTCAAAGGTTAAGGTGGGGATAGGTCTAAAACTACTCAACCAATAGAATTTAGACAGGTTTGGGTACTTATATTAACCTTATCTTTAAGTATTAACTCTAAGTTAATTAGTTTCACTTTTACAATGTCTCTTTGTATTTTTATATAATATGGTTAATAAACTTACTATATACATCCAAGCGACCCCCAAGTGGTCCATTAATGATGGACCTATCATTATATAAGTCTCTTGGCCGAACCTTAGATTTTTAGGAATTTAATATCAATTAATAATATAATATTTGTTTTAAGAACTCTTTTATGTCAATTTTGACACTATTCAATAGTTGATTTTTGTGAAACTCATAAAAGATTGATTACTTCAAAAAAAGTCAATTAAATCAATCCTAATATATCATATTATCCTAGAAAATTAGTTTAATTCATTAAAAGTTTAATATTATATTTGTTTGGGTATTTATAATATCAATTATTTTAATTTTTCACTATTATAGTAATTACTGCATCATCATTGTGTCATAAATAAAATAAATATTTTATGTCTAAAAATTATAAATAAAATATAATTATGTAGAAAATATTGTTAGCTTTCTAATGAATATTTATAATCTAAAATCCAACATATATAACCCTATGTAACAATTGTTGTTCTAAAAGATATATGCTTGTGTCATTTTTGTATTCATTTTAACTAAATTAAAATAAAGTGTCATTATCACCTACAAGTGGATCCATGGGGTCCCAAAATAGACCCAAAGATGCTCATGGTCGACCATGTATCAACCAATAGGTTTAAGACACGTTTTAGGGTAATTTAGTATTATTATAATATTATTTTTTAACCCTTATTTACCGGATTTACCCTTAACCATGGTAAATAAAATATTTACCGCATTAATTATTCAAAATGTCTAAAAATAAAAGTTACCTATTTACACAATTTGAACATCCTGATTCCAAATATGGAATCCATTTTTCATAAATTCAAAACACAGAAGTGGCAGAAATTAATTTAAAATTAATTCCCGCTGTCAAAACAAAAAGCGTGTTTTTAAGAGATAATAACTATCAAAAGATTGACACTTGTTTATGTTCGGTTTAATTGTAAAATTATGTCCAATGACCAACATTATATTAAATAGTAAAAATATATTCTAAATATATTTTAAAACCACTCAAATTCATAATTTATCACTATTAATTATTTTGATTAAAAAAGTTGTTTTTAATTAAAATTTAGTAATTTTCACTATTCATCAAAATATGAAAGTTATCCGAAAAGTACCAAAATTTCACCTTAGGCTAAATTAGATATTCAGAATCCAAAAATGAAGTCCATTTTGAAATATAAAATATATATAATTTTAAAAAGTAGGTATTACTATTCACAACGGCTAGTTTAATTAGTTGTGGTGTGTGTTAGAACTCGAGGTTGCATACAACACACGCTATCACATTATTCGAAGGGAAACGTACCGTGGAAGCTTGGGGTGTTTCATTTTAAATTTTTGATGTCCCCATTTAGTCAAAAAGTTTAAAATATTGTATTTAAAAAGGTTTCACTATTAGAAGTTGATAAAAGTGAAATACTGAAAATGAATCTGTTCTTGCAATATGACTAAAAACTCATAATAGGGATTCTAAAATTATAAGGATTATATAAAGTTCAAAATGTAGTTAATACTATTCATGACCTCTTTTAATGGTGTGATTGAACTCGGTGTTGCCTGTAGTGCAATTTATTGAATTATTTTGAAGAAATAACACACTATGAAATCTTGGGGTGTTACATTATAGGAATTATAAATGGTGGAGAGACCATGTATGATCTCCCTTATTTCATAGGAATTCTAGATCGAGGTTTATATTTCAGTTTTTCTAGGATATATTTTGGAATATTTATAGATGATCGATTCAATATTTTGAGGATCCTGATTGTTTAATTTTGAGGATATATCGGGTTGAGATATTCTCTTGAGTTTGGTTTTTTATTGGATCTTTCTTTATTATTTTCCTTCTAATTTTTAGCAAAATACTTTAAGGTGTAAAAAGTTGAATTGTGAGGAGAGTTATGATACCCACATGTCACTATAGTTTTTTATTTAAGTTATTTTAAATTATCTTAGGTTTTTTGTGTTTTGGTGATTTTTTGGTTGGAATTTTGATGTTTGGGAAGTGTTAAATGTCTTTCACGGTTTACCTGTATGGTTAGGAGTAATTATATGGTGCCTATTCATAGGTTACTATCTTGGAGATAGTGTGTTTTACCAATAGTTTCATGGTTTTTAAACCATGTGGGGAATCCTAGAAACAATTTGGCTTTTTATGAGTAAGGGTACTCTTACATAGTAGGAACATGGTTCGGTAAATTGTGAATCCAAATTGTGCACCTAAACCGAATCAGATAAAAAGTATTTTTTTACCAAAATTCCCATTTTTAAATGGGGGGGGGGGGGGGGGTTCAACCCTTTCTTCCCCTATATTTATCATATAACCCATGGTATGTTAGTAAGAGCTCTAAGATTCTTCTACCTTAAATTGTTTTTATGCTATTAATTATTTCCAGGGGATTACAAGGTAAATATTCCCCTTTTCTCCCCTTTATTCATTTCTCCCATTTTATCTTGGTTTTGGTTTCAAATGTAAACCCTAATGGTCATTTTGATGATGTATGGTTTGATTAAGACCTTATGTTGGGGTTTTTGGTGCCTATGGTTTATAGACACCCTCTTCATTCTAGTTTTGATGGCCTTAGATATAGGAAACACATTTAACATGGATTCCATTTCTTCCAAGTAGGTGTTTCTATGAGATTTTTTAATTTTATAAGTGAAATTTTTCTTGAGAATTCTAAATATGTTGTTATAAAAATTATGAATATATGTGATATCCATGTGATGTTTCTAAATAATTTCTATGAATTTTTAGTTTGGAATAATGGGTTTTTATTTTGAATTCTATTCTTTTACATTTAAAATGGAATGTTTTATGACGCAAATAACTTTCAAAATTTATATATGAATTTTTGAAATGGATTTTATGGTGTTTGTTGGATTTTGATATGGTTTAGTTTTCAAGGAGTGTAAATGAGTTTTTAAAAGGATATTGGTTTTATAGTGATGTATTGACCTCAAAATGGGTTAAAAGGAATTACTTTATGAATTCAAAATGTTATTTAATTTAGTGTTTTAGTATTTCCATTGTAAAGATACCTTTAGGTCTTTTTAAAATATGTTTTATGGAAAAATAATTCCTTTGGGATATTTTTGGAATTAAAAATGGAATAATAATATATTAAAGGGTGGTTTTGAAATGAAAATTGTTTATATAGTTTCAATATATTTATAAATGTTGTTTGAAGTGGTGTTTGGTGTAATATAAATGTCTTGGAATTCCAAAAACAATTAGTGAAAAGTACCAATTTTCAATTTATAAAACAGGTAGTTTAAATATTATGAGACCCTCTTGATTTCTCATAGGTGTTTTCCCCTTGTGCATCTTGTTATCACAATGTGATACTTGTTTCCCCCGTTTTAGGTAATTTTCATTATTTATTCCATGGACGTATGATTTATATCATGTGGAGTTTCTATATGAGGATAATGAAGGTGAGGGAGAGTTATTTATTATTCCATGTGTGTTGACTATACCTTGTGTTTTCACTCACCTTACTTTTCTATTGGTCATGTGAACCATGGAACTAAGTGGTAGGTATATTCATGTTTTTCACTATTTGGTCTACATACTACTAGTGTCTTCCCAGTCATTATAGGAACATTGGATAAGAGGTGATTCCTTTTGAAATGAGGTGTATGGGGGATAATTGAATGGATTATGGTTTGGGCTCATCATTTTCTAACTATTATTTTACAATAAATTAATAATGTTAGATGCCTATGTTAATTTTTTAACATAGTAGAGACTATAAAAAATTATTTACTTGATTCATGGATTATATAGTGGATTCTTATATTGTTCTAGATTGTATAATTTCCCTACTTTTATTATTGCAACACCTTTATCTTTTATATCATTTTTTTCTATTTTTGGACTTATGGTTTATTCTTTGTGTATGTATGACTTATTTTAATTGGGTTATTTCCTTTTTAATGTTTTCAAATATGTTTAGAAAACCTATTTTGTTTTTAAAGTATCTTCTGGATGGGTTTTGAAGTCTATTTCAACATGAGTATTTGGATTTTAAATTTTTTAGTCTAGTGGAGAATTTTAAAAAATTTGTGTTTTCATTTTATGATAAAAACAAAATATTTTCAAAATGGATTTTTGGATTTATTTGGTTTATCACAAGATTATATTTTTTAATCATAATATCTAGTTATTATTTCAAAGTAGAATTTTTGAATTGCCTTATGAAATAAATTACATCGTCTCATTGGTTTGTTACATACTGAACTGTTTAGGTCATGCTTATATATTACAGGTTTCAATTGTTTCAAATATAATTAGGTTTTATTATTTAGGAAAACATTGGGTGAGTTGGGAGGTTACGAGAAACCAAAGGTTTTATGGAGGTTGTATCAATCATGGCTCTAGTTTGTTGAGTTTTGTTTTTGTTATTTTTGTATATTTTAAGATGGAAATCTTTTAACTACATTTATTTATTCTTTTTGTACCTAGTTATTCCATGATTTATCATTTTTATGGGTGTTTTTTTAATATTTAAGAAAAAGGGTTAGATCAATGTTTTTGGTATGACTTGTTTGGCATGCTTGTTTACTTTGGTTTCTTCTATTTTTGATACTATGTATACCTCCATTATAAGGATGATCCATGTTAGACTTTGGATAATTTTATGTTGTCATTTTACTATAGTTTAAGGGATTTGTTTCCTTAAAAGGGGTTTCTTATGATATTTAGGAACTACTTTATAGCCCATAGGTATCTATAACGCCCTTTAGACCATGTGGGAGACTGATTTGGGTAACATGTTAGGTTAACCTGGGATGGTTTATTACATAATTCACCCAATTAAGATCATATAATTAGATCTATATTTGATCATTGGTATGTTTTTATTTATCTATATTGAATTTGAGCGTCTATTCCCTTAAGCACAAAAATCCATGATTAAGAGAACTTGTATTGAAATACCAAACATGAACTTTATCATTTGATGAATTAGGGATAACATTGAAAAAAACCCATACCAAGGAAATGAGTGTCCAAAATATCCTCAATGGATTGAAGGTGTGATTTCTGGATTGGTTGATTGATATTAGGTAAAACCTATATCTATATTCTCTCTCTCATTTCCTCCCATTATCTCTCTCTATCTCTCTCTCTCACTACCTCTCCCACTCTCTTTGAAATATAGACATGGGGATGAAAAGTATTTAAATATATGTTCCTGGATTGAGTATTCTCATTATTATTGATAGTTATTTATGCAATTCATCCATTAGAATGATATTTCCACCATGAATATGTGAAATTTCTATAAAAAACATGACAAGGTTGGAGGATTCGATATCTTTTATAAATTAGATAAATTATTATATGTTTCTTGATTATTGCGATCAATTTAGGATTTATTTTATTTAATTCTTATGGAATTATGAATTTATTAAAATTAATGATTTTGGAATAACTAGTTTTAAAGTAAAATTAGAGGTTTTAATTAACCATTGTTGTTTTTAATGAATTTTGGATATTAATAATATAGATTTTCAATTTAAATGGATTGGAATAATTTTGAAATTAAAAATAGTAGTTTTCAATTAAATTGAAATTTATTTTCATTATATTTTTACATGGTGTTTTTAAAGTGGTTAATTTTTTTGAATTTAAACTGGGTGATCAATTTGTTTTTTTATTTCATGATCATTAGGTTTTAATAAAAATTATTAAATTTTGAGTTGAATTAATTCACATGGGTTTTACATTAAATTTATTTTATTGAAATGTATGATTTAAACATGGATATTGAAATTTATGACATTAGGTCTATGCATATGAGGAAATAGTTTTGGTGAGACTTATTTTTAATAAACTGTATGATTTGTTAATAGTATATGAGGTACATATATAACATGTATTAAGGTAAGAAATATTTGGGATGTGATAGGATCAGTGTTCATCCTGACCGTGAAAATATAATTTATAATATCCTACATGAGCATAGTGTTGAATGGTTGAATCTATTAGAAGGTGGGTTAAAATCTAAGAGATTATTTATCACTAATGAAATAATTAGGGAAGTTGTTATGTGAAAGGATTAATGTGAATGATAATGGAAGAAATGAGAATGAGGTGTTAAAAAAGTTGGAAATAATAATTTTTAAGGAAAAGGAGGAATTAAAAAAATATCAAGGGATGATCAATTGGATATTCATGTTAAATCCCAATGATCGTGAAAAAATAGTTAAAAAATGAACAACATATCACTAACAGTGTTTATAATATCTATAAAGAGTTATAAATACCGCACTACATGAACTAAATATTTTAGAAGAATATTTGTTAGAAATAGTTATATGTGAAGAAATTTAATAATTATACAATAAATAAGCCATCATTCATTCAATAATGTTTATTCTTTCAAATTTCAACTACACAATCTATCGATATATAATAGTGGGAAAATGATTTCAAAACTATCTTGATAGTGGGTTTGAATAATAAATTCCTCAATATATATATTGAAATAATTAATATAAAATGGGAAGAATTAATTCAAGTATGAATAATGAAAATAATAACATGTAATTTATTAACAACATATAAATCTTTCTCTTTAAGAATTTAAGTACAAAAAATTCTCCAAAAAAAATATTCTCACATGAGAACAAATAAAACAGATATAGAAAAAATAAAAAATAAAAAAATAATATTTATTATCTATAGATGTTTCTTTTATATTTCATTATGAGCCTTTTCATTCTCTCATATTGAAACACTAACTTGTACTCACTCATAATTTTCCCAATTTCTCTAAGTTGTTGTTTTAATTAGACATTGGTTCTATGATGTTTGAAGAATTTGTTAGTTTTCTATTTCCCATATCAGTGGTCAAATTCCCCCTTTTAAAGATGTTTCTTCACAAACGAAACCATCCAATTCCACCACTTATATTTCATTACAAAAAAATGGAAGAATTAAAATTTTCCATTTTCATCAATTATATAGTAATAATAGTACTCCCAAACAAATTATTCTTTCTACAGAAGAAATCAATTCCTACCGCTATTTAATTTAATTTTTCACAAAATGAAATTAAATTCTATCCATATTTATATTCATTTTCTTTCAATTAATATTCAAATGTCTTGTTTGATCTAACCCCAAACATAAATCTCCAGTATGAACATCTTTATAATCAATTGGGACACATCTTGGATTTAATAGACACTTATTCTTCTCAATTTTAACTATCATTCAAAAATATTGGAATAATTAGCAACATTGACATTTAACTCATTTCATCCATCACTTATAGTTTACTAAGCTTCATTGAGTTCCCATTATCTGATGTAATTAGATCAATGATTCAAATTTGTAAATCCCAAACATCACTATGTCTTGTTCACTTCCATAACTTATGTGATCAATACTAGTTGTTCAAATCATCTCATCAAACCATGTGGTTTATCATTTTTGGTGAAAAAACCATGATTGAATTTTGACTCTATTGGGTTTCATAGTTTCTTTCCAAATCACATGGGGTGAAATAATATTTAAAATCACATTTTTAGAACATGGGAGAGTCAAACCCCCAACATATTCATCATTAAAATACACTAAATAACAAAACAGAAATCATTTAAAGGATTCTATTCATCTTCATATCATTTAATAGATCAAACTCAGATTATTTAATAAATAATGGTTAAATCCCATTACAAATTCTATCATGGATTTAGTTTATGTCTTGATTTCCATGATACTTGCATACCTGTTTCCCATTTTCCAGATTCAAGAATGTTTATGTATTTTAATAACTTCACACATACTATTCATACAAATCATTGGATTAAATCATCCTCATTATAAATCATTTGATCTTGGTTCGACTATATTTTCTTCTTTAGGAATAATTCATCATAACTCATCGAGTAAAACAAGATCATTTTTAGAGATCTTGATTAGAAGTTTATCCATGGATGCAACTCATGTTCAACCAAAATTTCTTCAAAGTGTAATATCTTTCAAAAATATTTTCAACCAAAATAGTCTTAATAGAAAATTATGTCACTCTTTGAATATCTTTCTTTCATCCAATCCCGTGCCTCTTTCCAATTATGCATGAATATTCTAAAATAGGTTTAGAATTCAATCATAAATATTCTTTGATGCATAATATGGTTTTCTAATCTAACTTAGGATATTATTATTTAACCCACAATAATATCTCTCTTATAGTTCTAGAAACCTCATTAATCCTTCTTAAATTATCAAAAATGGAAAACACATGGTCGTAAATATTTTAATTAAATGTTTTTCATCCTTAATAACCTTTGCGAATTCATCCTTATAGTTGTGATCTATGAACCTTATAAATACCAGAGTGGAAATGATGCATATGTAATAGAATTTGATGCTTATATTAATTCATACTCAGGGGTTAAAAAGTGATATGAACTTTTCTAGGGTATTGACGAAATTGAAACATATATAAATTTAAGCATTATAATTTTCAAAACATAATAATAATTATTATTATAAATTAGAATAAAAAATGAAAAATAAAGCATCAAATAGATTAAAAAAGAAATTTATAATTAAATATTTATTCCAAAAATTAATATTGAAAATTAAAATGTGGAATAATGATTTATTTAACATCAGAACAAAATTATATTAAAATATTAATAAAATTTCATTAAATTTCACTAAAATAATTTTATTTACCTTTTCTAATAATATAGGGAGATTAAATCAAGAACGTTTGATCAATTTCAGTCCTAAAATTGATATTTTCAAAGTAAATTTTGAAAAATTTAGCATCAAATAAAAATGATAAAAACTCAATAAATCTCTATTAAAATAACATTTTGTTGATAAAAACTAAATAATTTTATAAAAAATTTGTGGAAAACATCTACAGATTCAAATCCTCATCATGATGATTAGGTTTGAAAATAAATAACTCCCACCTTATTGATGTACAATGGATAATTTCGGGTTGGGTGGATAGATGATGACCTGGTTAACAAAAATGACCATACAAGTGATGATTTGAGGTTAATGAGTGAATAATGATTCCTACCAGATAGCTAGCTGGTGCGAATATATTATTAGAATATTCTCATAAATCCTTAGAATGTTTTTTCTTCAAAAATAGAGAGTTTATAATGGTGTTTTTTTGAAAATTTGAGTTTCTAGTTGGTTTTTTTTGGAAATGGTGGATTTGTAATGAACAACGAGGGAATGGGGAATCTTAGATGAAATTTTAGAAAATTGGGAGTTTATTTTTTTTTGGAAAAATAATTATTTTCCACTTTTTTAAAGAAATGAGGAGTTTTCATAGAATTTATAAAAAATGAAATTTTTAATGCTGTGAGTCTTTAGGGAGAAAAATAGAATTTTATAATTTTTTAAAAAAATTTATATAAGTAATATTTTTTTAAATTTTTTAATTATTTTTCATGATTAGTTTTGTTTGTTAAATTAATATAAATCAAATGTTTTAGATTTAATTATTTTTTGATATATTTTATATTGTTGGCATTGCATTTGGAATTACTTTTACATGAACATACACTGGAGTCTTTGGGGAAATACTATTGATCTTATACTCACAACCTATTTGATCACCTTAGGGGATATATAGACATGATTGTTCAAGATATAGGTAAAGGGAAGACATTTCTCTTCATTAGTCATGAGTTGTAGTTCCAAATTAGAAATATGACATTGAGAGATAATAAATTATGGTTAAATATTTTTGTATTTAGAGTCAGTGTGCCATTTTTTATTTTAGTTTACACTATATTTTTTCCCTAATATAAAATAATTAGTTTTTTACTAATTGAAACTTATTTTAAAACATTAAATTTAAATATATTTTACATGAACATGCATTACTTTTTGTCTTTTATTTTAGGTAAAATTGTTCCACATGTGGTTTGTTTTACCCCTTCCTTTTGAATAGAAGCTTCTAGAAATTGGTAATCACACTTGAGTCCATGTGGAATACTAAACTAGGCCTTTAGATTTTGGATCCAAGGTCTCAGATTTATAATCACCCGCATTATACTAACGATATTTTTTAATTTCACAAATGAATAATAAAAAATAAATCCTTATATATATATATTCATACATGTTCCAGAAAAACTTAAAAAAATTAATAATATTGAAAATGGTTTTATAGAAGGGCATATGATATATTAATATACAACCAATATTTTTATCTATATTTTATTGGTTTTCAAAATTTGTTAAGTTCAACAATGTTGGCCATACAACATTTCGTGTTACTTGGTGGGAGGGAAACCGCTAAATAACGAGCATCCTGAGAGTGAGTTTTATGACTCATCAATTATGAAATATCCTATTTATCTTATACCAATCATGAAGCTTCATGCATGATCTATGACAATTTAATCGCATGGATTCATCATGTTCGTGGATTGTGGATATCTAATAGTGGGCTTACATAGGTAAAGTTAATCCTTATTCAGATGTTATATCACTCATGACTTTAGTCAAAAAATTTAATTCCTTCTCACATTATTTATTCAAACAATGTTTCCTATTAAATGTCATTGATTTTTAATGTAATGTACCATGGTCCTTCATCTAATAAAGCATATAGGAATTTTTTTAAAATAAAAAATAAATATATATGAAAAAAAATTAAATATCAAATAAACATATAATTAATATTATTATACCTATATAATAACAATGAACAACAAACTAATTTACGATAATTATTCTAAAAATAAAAATTTAAAATTAAAACATTTGGTTCAAAAACATGAAATGATACAAACTCTCTATCTTATTTCTTCTCATCCTTGATAAACACATTAAAGCATGAAATCTAATATCCATACCCAAACTATAATATCACTCACAAAGACTATTGACTATCCAAATAATAATCCCCATAATATTGGTTCCCATATCAAATTATACATCCCATTATACACACGTTATATTTAGTTCCAAATTCATAAATCCATATACATAAATCTAACAAAAAATCACACTTATTTAAATAAATCAGTGAATAAAAAAGTAGAATAATAAATTAATCCTAAAAATAACCTAAAAATAAAAAAAAATTAATATCACACCATTAAACCATTTACAAAATCATTTAATATAATTTTAAGGTAAAATAAACAATTAAACCCAAAAACATAAAATGCATTTAATTATAACATTGAAAATCCCTCTAAGCCCAAAATTATAGATTATATACCCAAAAAAATTTAAAAACCTTTTAAATTCAATACAATAGTTTATATTCATGTACGGTTTCACTCTTATTCATTGGTATACTATCTACCCTAGGATAGAATATGGGATCTTGAATTATTGGGAGGGAGCTATACTATATACTCAAAATAAGGGGTATAGGTTAACAAACCTCATAGATTCCAGGAGAAAATTGATAGATACACTTTGGATTTTTCAAGGAATGGGATCCATAACCCATATTATATTGGAATTGTGTGAGGGGATTCCATCAAGATATATTACTTTTGACCACACTGATTATAAATAATCTTATATATCTACCTCTTGATAAAAAAATTGTTTTTGAGTGAGTGTTAACTTTTTTTAACCTAACAGATTATGACATTAAATTTTAGTTTCAACATTAAGTACAAATTAGAACCCATTTTAAAGTATCTATAAATTCATATCAATAATTCATGGTTAAAAAACCCATTTATAACTCAATTGTAAAATTATTCACTTTTAATCCAATCCCAAAGAACCAAAATCCACTTCAACCAATGTGAGAAACTATTTTCAATAAAAATAAAAAATAATATAAAATTTCTAATAATTTTCATTAATTCCTTCCCATTAACTACCTTTTGAACTATCTATAAATCAATATAAATCAATTATTTTCCATCACCAATTCATACTAAATTACTCACACACATGAACATGTTTGTATATATATTCATGGAAGAAACACAATAAGACTATAATTCAAAATAATTTAATTTATAACAAAAAACACATAAAGTCAAGATTTTTTAAACTGTTATTTAATATTATCTTTAAAATTTATGGAAGTAATATAAATGTTTATGGCATTAGGAAATATCCCATTCCATAAAAATATTCAAAATTAAATCATATTATGAGAAAACAAGGATTTTAAACACCAAATGGATTAGCTATAGTTTAAAAGTTAAATTATAATAAAATATAAATAAGGATATTTACATATATTTCACAAAAATAAAGACATAACATCACCAAATATTCCTCTCATTGAAATTTTACCAATATATTAAAAATATACATTTTATATCTCTATTGATATATAACGTTTTAAAAAAAATTCCTAAAAAAACCAAGAAGTGATCTAAATAATTATTAAAGTCCAAAATATCATTTTTACTCCAATACAAACATGGTTTTACCTATAGAAACAAAGACCTCAACCATAAAACCGTGAAATAATCAAACTTGAAATCAATTTGGGAACATTATATACCTAATAATAATTAAAAATGTGGAAAAAAACCTTTATAAATGTGGAAAACCATTAAATCATCAATGAACAACCAAAAACTAGACTTTTACATGTATAATAAAATGATATACCTACCCAGTCTATATTAAAAATTAAATATATAACAATTTAAAATTCACAATTGATAACATTGATTCAAAACCTGGAAAACAATACCCATAACATGTATTAAGTCATTTTATCCTAGGCACCATCACACCTAATCAATTAAAAAACATAATAAATTTATATCAAAATAGTAAACTAATAATATTATTTTCACCTAACTTAATTTTATATCATATGTTCCCAATTTCCAATATCTAAAACATATGACATTTTTGCTTCAAATTTAGTCAAAATATCAATCTCAATAAATTGTAATCTTTTTTAAGGTTAAATAAAAATTCATTATTAGTTTTTCCGACATATATTTGTAAATAAAACCCTCAAGAATCATCATGATAAAATTATTCATTTCCCATACATATTTTTTTATTCATAATATCTTCCATATCATGAATCATAGACATGATGGTAAAAATTTTCTCAAGAAGAAATACATATCACATTCTAATACATATCATGTTTCATAAATATTTAAATTATATATAAAATTATGTTTTCCAAATCATTAGACATTATTTGTTCAATTTAATTTATCACTATAAAAGAAATTATTTTATATTAAATAGCATGACTAACTACACTAAAATATGACTACATATATTATACATTAAATCAAATTAAAAAAAAATAATTATTCCCATAATCATCACAATCAATACATTATAGCCTCAAAATAATATTTTTACCCAATTTAATTTATCCAAAATTATAGTTAACATAATTTATCACCCTAGAATATCTAATAATCAATAAATTAAAGTGTTTAACATCAATCCAAGTAAATTCAAATTACTCCAAGTTCAACTAAACTTTGTTTTTATCACATATTCACTAATAAATTCATTTGGAAATTTAAATTTATAACTCCTATATTATTTATAACAATTAAATTAATATTCTATAATATCAAACATAGATTAAAAAACTACATAACATTGATATTATTTACTTATCAATATTAAAAAAACAATATACATTGGGATAAATGGGAACCAATCACATCTCATTTAATGAAGAAACATCCATAATCAAAAGAGGATACATGTAGTTAATGAGACCAAAAAATGTGTTTCATGCACTTTTTCGTAGAATTATTGATGTGACCCTCACTTAGACAATATATTTCAAGTTTGAGTAGAAATTTTTAACCATGCATGAAGAAGATGCATTCTGGATTTCTATCTTCTAAAATAATTCTCCACAATGAAGAATAAGTGTAAAGATCCCCTATCAAGGAGTAGGATGTGGATTTCCAAGATCGATGATAAAATGGTGTTGAAAAATAAAAATAAATTTCTACATTTCTTTAGAGAATAATTGGTATATTACCCATATGTAAAATCATATATCTCTTCTAGAGCTTTGGATTGACTGGTCGCTGAGCCCAACCAGACTCACATATCAAAAGTTATGTCTCTCAGAAGTTCGATATATTTTGTAAAGGAAATTGCATAACCGCATAGGCCATCCACACAGGGCCATCCATATTGGCCATCCACATAAGCCCATCCATGAAGTACCATCTAAAATGGTCCAAAAATGGGTTAATAAATAGGCCCCTCCACCTAAAAATTTTCAAACGACGCCAAAACTGCCGAACAATGAATATAGGAGAGGGATCTAAAAACGTTTTTCCTTCGCTCAAGTAGTTTACCACTACTTGGGAGACCAATCATGGACTGACCTCCCCAGGGTTAGGATCCTAGCCTAGCATCGGGGTGACCCACACTTGACAAACCCACCGGCGCGACCCACCTGGGCGACCCCCATGGGCGACCCACTTGTGCGACCAACCTAGGTGACCACCATGGGAGACCCACCTGCGTGACCCCACTGGTCCATACCGTGGGGGATGAACCCCTGCACCACCACCCAGGATCACTGTTGGGATGCGTTCTTGGCCTATAAGGTATTTCCCTTCACTGCCATCACTGAATCACATGAAAAATGGAGGGTCACACAATGCACTTTTTACCTCATTCGAGGATATTTTGGGCTATAGTTCGTATGACCTTAATGTCCACCTAAAGAATACCATGATGTGAGATACTCCTCCACATACCCTAAAATGCTTTGAGTCTACACAGTTCTCTTTCTTCATTTCTTGTGTTATGAGTTGAGTTTCTTCTCTTGGATTACTCAAGTAGTTGGAGTTGATACAATCATCAAGAAAATCATGAAACCTCATCACATGAATCCTATTCCAAGTTGAACTAGTACATGGTAATCCTCTTTATGCGTAACCCCCAACCAAAATTATAATGGGAATCCTCCTTAAGAGTAAGACCAAACCAATCCTCAAATGGGCATCCTCATTAAGATCAATCCTCATCCAATGTAAGGGAATCCTCCTTAGGAGTAAGTCCCTATAGTTTATATAACTAGTCCACCTATAGATAAAATAAGATTGTGTGGTTTTTTGAATATTTCGCTTCATCTTGTTTCTTACACTAAGCATGACTCATGTGGCTTAGAGGTTATTTGTAATCACAACAAAGCACATGATCCACCTAAATTATTGAACTATGAGAACTCTGATTCATGGTTACAAACAAATTAGGATATGTGGGAAGCCTTCTTAGGGACCAAGCACAATGAGCATCCTCCTTAGATGTAAGCCCCAATCAAAATTCCCTTAATATAGGAATCCTACTTATGAGTAAGGCCGGCGTTAATCCCCAAAAACACCATGAGTTAATACAACCATCATTGTTTTTTTACAAGGTCATCCTCTTCAAGAATAATCCCCAACTTAATCTGCTCAATAGGCCACACTCAGATACGAAACATTCTAGAACTACATGGGATTTGATTCCCATGCAATCTAGATATGTAGGAAGCCTCTATAATGTTCAATACCAACACCACACATCATCCCTGTTCCTTTATGGTCTACATTCCCATCATGGTATAATTCAAACCAAGAATTCATATATATCTCAGGTTCCTTGGGTTTCTTTGGCATAAGTCCCACATTAATATTTGACTAGGAACCTTCTTCCAAGATTTATTTTCCACATTATGTTAAACTATATGGTTAAGTCATCATCACATGACCTTAAAATATATTATTTTCCCATTAAGAAGAACTAAATTACATGGGTTCTAAATCCTATAACAAGGATAATAGGATTCCCATACATGGGTTCGATCCCAACATTAAAACAAATATTGTCTCCCTAGATGATGATAAACTCTAGAGAAAACTTAGTCTCATTGGATAAAAATAAAATCTAGAGTAGCCCACTGTGTGGCTAGAAAACTTTCATCATTTTAATAACAACCAAAGAATATCTATGTGGTATATAAAAGGATAAAATTGACGGAGAACCTTGGAAACATACAGATATATCCATTTATGAAGAAACTCAGAAACATAAAAATGATTTTGAGATCTATACATGATAATAATTGATTTCTTATCTTGGGTTGACCCATATCATACTTTGGAATTAATGAAGGATTCATGAACATATCGTAAATCTATAATGTAGTCCTGGAGTAAGAAATAATTCCCCCCAAAAGGGAATGATGAGCCCCACATCCCATCATCTCGAACAAAATGAGTTTTGAAGCATTGTTGGTAAAAATAACAAAAGAACATCTGCCTTTGGAAAAAAAGTCCCTTTGTATACATAACCATTTGGTATTTCTAGTAACATGAAAAAAACCATTGGAAAACATTTGGAAACATAAAATCATAACCAGTTGAAAAATTTCAAGGGAAACAAAAAATAGTAAACTCGATGTAAATAACATAATTATGGAAATTACATCAATAAAAGGGATGTACAAATTATTCTCTGTTGGACCATTCTATTTCCCAATGAGGTCCCTATTTCTAAGGGAAACAAATAATTGTGAACACAATGTGAATGAATTAATTATATAACTTTCTTCAATAAAAGGGATGTACTAACCAGTCTCTGTCAGACCATTCTATTTCCCAGTGTGGTCCCTATTTCTAAGGGAAAAAAATGGTGAACCTAACGTGAATCATTATCCCAGATGATAATATCACCCACATGTTAGGTCCCTTCTACTTTCAAAATTAATGTAGGCCATCCAAGTTAATAAACCAAGCATGTGTTCACACAAATGATATGTTACTATGACAGGAGTTCCTTGTTTGTAATTTTAATATATGTACAAGAACTCTTTTTTTTGAACTCCCTTTGATCACATGGCCTCCATCAAGTTTTCACCAATGAATTCCATTAATTTTATTCAGAATGGATATTTTTTTGCGCAAAGGATGTCATTACTGACCAAGAATCTTCAATTATGGGTCTCAAACTCACTGGTATGAGAGTACCACCAAAACGGTTCAATACCAACCCAAGAGGCCTCCTGATAGGCCCTTCATCTCAACCAACACCAGCAAATGTCTGGTTAATGATGACTGGTGGTCCTAAAACAGACAGCTCCAACAACCATCTTAAACCATCTCAATATTATATCCCCAAAATACCACAACCAGTCCCTCCTATATTTTAGGGAGGTGGATCAAGAGGACACCTATAGCCTCATCTAGGAGACACATGGGTCCTTATCCAAATCCCCTACCAGCAATCACCATTGTCAACATTGCATGGAATTTAACCATTAACATGATGAGGGTATTTTACTTATCCAACTGGCCCATTTCTTTAGGACCTGGGCATGCAAGAATTCACACCGGGGACAGAAAACGGTCAACAGGGAGCACATTAACACCATTACCCCCTCTAGAGAATCCCACCAACCTAGTTTTGAGGCTAACATCAATAGAGAACATACACATGTCCACGTTCATTAATAAAACTAGTAGAATCATATGGAGACATTCAAAGAAGCCTGTCAACCAAATGTGATGAAAACCTGCAAGCAGAAACATACACTTTCCTACCCCAACCATGCCTACCAGCAGACTCATTTGATAGCACATAAAGAATTCCACCGACCATGTTTGGTGGAAAACAATGAGTAGAAACATACACCTGCCAGTACCAATCAAACATGCCAGTAACATCATCTCGAAGCACCTGGGGAAGTCAGTTGGAAAGTCCTAATGATAAGAAGGGGACATACTCAACTCTATACCCCAACACATGATTACTATCAGTATCTACTGGTAGGAAAGGGAGGACAGGAGAAAGATAATACATATACCCCAGATAAGGAATAGAAATATATACATGTTCTCGTCATTGAATTCACTAATCATATCTTTAAAATGGTCAAAGGTCAGATTAAAATCCCTTTACGTACCCTAAAAACTTTCTAGGACATCATCACGGTGATAAAAACAGTTCTCGAAGGATGGACACATAAATTTATCCCCAAAAATTAGGTGGATCATAAGCATAACACTCATGAAAAGACACAAAACTCTTCTCTCATCCATGAGGGTCGTAGGGAAAACTCCCCCATATTGTATGGACATCAGGATCTAGAACACACACCCGATTCAATCAGAGGTAATCGACCTATTCTAATGAAAACTCCATGGTAGGCACAAACACATTCTCATAACATCTACTTCTCCCAGTAATTATCCCCAACCACTCATAAGAAGGAATCTTAGAAAAATCCTCTTCAATTTTTTTTATAAAATCAAGAGATGATCTATGTTTAGGCTTAAATTAACAATGGAGTCCTTGAAGCCCTCAAACACCCATCTATTGTAGCTCAAGATCCTACCCTACCATTACTAAATTATAGGAGTAGTAATAGTAATTATGACGGTCCCCATTAGACACTTCAGGATGAAAGAATGATTTATGACAACAATTCATTCAATATTGATAGAGTAACTCTTGATGAGATACACATCAACCCTCCATTTGTGACAAACCGAAGGATAAATAGGATATTCCCCTTGATGTAACCCTCCATAGTGGTCCTCACTATGTCTACATTTAATGTGAAAGTTATCCCTCTAGTAGAAATTATCATTATCAATAGAATCCTACAATTTAAAATATAGTGACAAGAAATGCATCTTATCGAGAGTCTCTTTAAAACAAAACATCAGTCATGTCTGATGTTTTGTTACTGGTAGGTGAAATCCTTTCTCAAACAGAAGACAACCCAAGGAGATGTTCATTTTTCTAACCTCCCTTGGGTAATTTTCCTTCAAACATAGCTGAGGAAATCCCGACCAATCCCATTTCTTATGATAAGAAAATTGGGAAGCATCCACTCTGGTTGAATTACGTCAAGAATCCTATAGTGAAAGATGAATAAAAGGTTCTAAACATGAGGAAAACAATGGATAAATATGACATACCAATATTGTTATGGCATTTGGAAACCCCTAAAAATAGCATTTTAGAGGTGTTGGCAGAGGATTGTATGCATGAAATATGCCTCAACAAATGGAAAAATATTATTCATCTAAAATAAAAGGTATTACATTACGGAGGATATCAAAATCATGTCATGGAAACATAAGGGTTGTTGAATCAAATTTAATTGGCATATCTCACATATTCAAGACATCCTATGATCGAGAAGCAACAAGGATCCCTTCAACGTGCATGCCTAGATGCATTAATGAGGTTGTGACGACTAATAACAGATACCCCATCTACTCTTCCTATCATAGGATGGGGTGCACAAGGATAATTGCATTTCACTACAATACTTAACTATAAAATCAACAAAAGTGGTATCATGAAAGGTCATTGCCTAATTTTGGTTACAGAGAATGGAATTTGATCACAATAGAGAATATGTTCAATAAGAATAGGCCCCGACTAACTCTCCTTGACAGCAGTCCAAAAGAGATAATGTTGTTGAAATTATTTTGCATCAAGCATATGAGAACATCGAGAAGGCCTCCCTCTTAGATGATGTCGACCATAAAATTATGCATATTTCAAAAATATAACAATGGTTTTTAGAAATAGGTGATTTATGTGAGTTTTGAATAATGCACCCATCCCATGTTTAAACAAAAATACATAAAATCAGAAGAGAAGTTATGTTAATATCAGCCAAAAACATTCAGAAGAAACCACAACCTATAGGGGTGGGATTTTTTTTAACCCAACCCTTGTGGTCATACAATCAAGACTGAAGGGTTGAGGAAGAATATTGTGAATAGTCCTGTCCCTACGAGATGGGGTATTTTTCACCTCAAAAATCCCCTCCTCAGCGGGAATAAGTTTTATCCTAATTAGGGAAGATACTTCAAAAAAAATCCACTTAGTTTTTATCATACTGTGATCTAGTACATTAACATAGAACATGTACAATTGAACTCTCTAGAGATTTTTTTGGGTTACTGTGCATCAAACATATGCCAAGAAATCAACAAAGAAGAGTACAAGGTCTTGTGGAGGGTTTAAAAGAATTATATATCATATAAATACCAAAATAATTTCTGAAATTCATTATGTGTTAGTGAACGTCATCAAAGATATCATCAAAGACCCTCAAACACATAAGGCCAACTCAGAGGAATCAAAAGTGGAAGTTATGTTATAGAATCTCGTGCACACTGAAACGAACTATGTGTAGAGACCCAAAGCTTGCCGTACATGGACATTACATTACTTTTGTGGAATACTTAATACATAACAAAAAATAGACACACAAGGACCGTAATAGTTTAGTGTCTTTGGAAACATGGATCGTAATCTTCTAATCATGGTGAAAGATCTTCAACATCTCCCATAAAGATTTCCCCCTTTTTTTCTTACCTAAAACCTTTCTTTATATCCTGGGGAAAAGAAAACATAAAAAGGGAGAGCTCAAATGCTCAGTGAGAGTAAGCATGGATAAAATAAAACATACCATATACATTTGAACTTAAAAACATGAACATAATGTTTAAACATCAAAAGCTTGAGCAATGACATAAAACATGGAAGTACGTAAGGCATAAGTCATAAAGAAACATTAATAATGATAAAATAGAATGGGAATAAAACATGTAATTGTGGAAACCATTAAGTACATGATATGATTTCCATATTAGCCAAGGCATTGCTGCCAAGACCATCTTAGTGGAAAAAGTCCCTTTCTGAATCGAGTTCACTCCTCGTTTCAGTCCTGTATTACTGAACCGGTTTAACTTTCCATTCCATCCATGTCTATCTCATGAGATATAAATCTTTACCCAATGCATTGGAGGGAGATATAGGTCCCACCCATCTTATAGTGAAATAATTCTTACTTGTGCCACAAAATAAACTTAAAACATTCATCATAACCCAAAGAATAAAATGGGTTTCATAAACATCATCCCATCATCACATAATCCATATAAAACAAATGGATATTTCATCATAAGAAAATCGAAACCATGTAAATCATAGACGTTATACCTGAAACATACATATATGAAATAATTTCATCTTAGATAGAAAATGGTTTTGATAAAACACTTGAAATTAATTATTGATAAAAATATGCTTTCTTCTTCAAAATCATTTTCTTTTCACAAAACATCATGCAATTTTAAAAGAAATTGATTTTGTTGAAAATAGTCATGAAATATTTTGGAGGAAGCTTCATGAAAATAAGGCTTTATAAAACCATAAAAATATGTTCCTACCATATAAGTTAAAAAAACATTATTCTCATACTTTTTCCGAAAAAGTAAAAAAGTACCTCTTATTGTAAACAAAAGAAAGATTCCTTCCATACGATGTGGTAAAAGTAAGAAAAGGGTAAAAATGTCTTAAACATACATGGAAGGAAAGTAAACATTTTATGAAAACATTTTGAGAGCATATGGACATGGATAATAAACATAACCCCCAGTAAATACTTACGAGTAAACAATCTTGGATGAGAATGAGATTGGAATAATTATCTCGTACCTTAGGTCCGATATTCTTTGTATGTATCCAAACCTCCTTTAATTTTGGTAACTTCCTTTGGTTTGAACCAAAAGGAATTCTTGGAGAGTCTTCTGCCTAATGTAAGGCTTCAAGGTGGAGGAGAGGGATGTAGGGAGCTTATTTGGGTAGAATTTTGACGAGCCAAAAGGCTTGAGAGGTGTGAGGAATTGCATAGAAGTGGTCTCCTTTTATAAGGGAGAGGAGGGGCTCTTTAGGAAAGTGTGAAAACATTATTTTATTATATACTTATCTTCGGTTTCAAGAGGTCCAAAACACATTAATGTCGAAGGTAAGATGACTCATATTCGAAATAAAATCATAAAATTGGAATTGGACAGGTTTTGGATGATATTTTAATCATTATAATCTTATTTATTTAAATCATTTATTAATGAGGTAAACACTACATCATTATTGTGTCATAAATAATTTAATTCATTTGATGTCTAAAAATTATGAAAAAAATAACATGATGTAGGGAATATTTTTAGCTTCCCAAAGAATATTTATAGTCTAAAATATAACTTATATAACCCCTTATAAAAATTAATTACTATAAGATTTTTGTTAAAGTCAATTTTGTCTTTACATTAAATTAATTAATCCAAATTGTAATTTTCACTACCAAGTGGCTCATTGGGGTCCCAAAATCGGCCCAAAGATTCCCATGGTCGGCCACTACTCATCCAATAAGGTTAGGACAAGTTTCAAGGTAATTTTGAATTATTATAATATTCTTTTAACCTTGAATTACCCTATTTACCTTTAACCACAGTAAATAAAAATTACCGTAGTTACTATTCATAATGGCCAAAAATAAAAAGTAGCTTATTAACATAATTTGGACCCACTGATTCCAAATATGGAATCCATTTTTCCAAATTAAATACAAATAATATTCAGAAATTAAATTAAAACTAATCCTGTTGTCGAAATAAAACAGGTTTTTGTTTAAAACATTGCAAAAGAATGAATTGATTTAACCTACGAATTCAAGGTAAAATCAATGCTAATGAAATAAATTATATTAAATGGTAAAAATATATTCTATTTATAATTTAAAACCATTCTATATTATAATTTAACCACATAAATTATTATGATGAAAAAAGTGGTTTTAAATTAAAATATAGCGTGTTTTTACTATTCATTAAAATATGAAAGTTATCAGAAAAATATCAAAACTTTATCCAATGTAAATTTTTATATCATGATTCAAAAGAAGAATTTTATTTTGTCAAATTGAACTTATAAACATGTCAAAAACAAGATTTAATGTGGGTGCGCCATCAAAAGGCGGCAAAAATGCATTTTTTGGAAAAATACTTATTTTACCTAAAAAATTTATTTTGTTCTCATTACATGTTCTAGAAAATATGTAAGATGAATAATAATGTCATAAAATTCAAAATTTAGTTAATACTATTAATAAAGTCTAGTTCATAATAATATTATAATAATATATCATTGTTTAGTAAAACCCGGTATTGCGTACAACACACGCTATCGAGGAAAGTCGTGATTGCGTGTAATGCAAGCCAAGTCAGGGTTGCGTGTTGTGCAAGAATCCTTCGTTGTATCATATAACAGAATCCAACCATATTTAATTTATACATTGAATATATATATATATAAACACACTCAATGTTGCGTAGAATGACTATTATAAAACGAACATGAAATTGTGTGTAACACGATCCAAGAATAGCGTTGTGTATACTGCAAGCTAATACGGTGTTGTGTATAGTACAAGCTAAACATGGTGTGCTGTATAATAAAAGACATCAATGAAATTAAAATAATATTTTTCATAAAATCATGGGGTGTTACACAAAGGATGTGTGTGTACCAGAAACCAGAGTCTTGTCCTAAATATGGGAACTCCCTCAAACAATCCCCCTTTACACCTCTAAGGGCACCCAATAAGAAAAAGGGTTAGTGTTAGACTATGTATGACCTCCCTCCTGGGGAGGGTCAATCCATTTCATTAGAGTAATGTTTTTTTCAGCAACAAGAATAGATTAAAGAGTTTATAAGACACCATGGAGAGTTTCTATATTGAAAAATTCCTACTAGATATACTCTTCCAGAATATCCTCAACATTCACTTATTTTTGGAACACCTCAGCAATGAGAGCTCATCACAATAAGTAAATCAAACCTGGAACATCCTCTCAATGTGGGATAATGACCACCAATGGGTGTGGATCCCAAAATAGAAGATCAGAAATTCCCTCCATTGGGTACACAACCAGAATAGGGTCAGGCACATCCTTATAGGCCTATCCTTATGAGTAACTCATAACAGATACCAGCAGCTCCGCCACCAGTGGTACTACTAGTCGCTACACCCATTTAGGACCGGGCTACTGCACCTGCTCAGGTTATTTCTTACGTAGATATTCCTCAAATTCTTATGAACACGGTTGAGTCATTAACAACTTGATTGGAATCCACGGAAGGACGACGTGCACTGGTAAAACTAGAAAAGAAGGATTACCCTAAATGGGTAGATCCTACCCCTTAGCCACCAATATTTTGGAATTCTATATTTCCAATTTTCAACAGCTTAGGACACCCAGAGAAAAACATGACACATTTCATCTCTCGTTGAGATCTCGTGATGGGTACCCTGGAATAGAATGATACATTGATTCTCATGTGTTTTTTCAATCACTATAAGTTCCAAACATCCACATGTTTTTAGTCTTTGTTGATAAGTAGATATGAAAAACTATAGCAGAAATTCCACTTCTAGTTTGACTCAACACTACAGAAGACTACAGTCTTCGACCTCAATAACTAAAAACAATGGGATAATGAAAGGTTATCCAATTTAATTACTTGGTGGAAAGGAATAACATATTACTTAAACCTAAAAATCTCTCAAGAAGATTTATTACCTACCTATGCAAAAACTCTACATGAAGTGTTTCACACATTGTTGATCACTTTGAAATACATAAGAGGGTTTAGATATATGGCCTCAATTTATTAATAGGATGCAAAATCCATCACAAATACCAAATATACGTCCCAAATACTTCCATAGACTCAGGGAAGGAAGAAACAAAAATATGAGTCCATTATGATTAAACTTAAGTAGGCTCCTATATCTGATCATACTTCAAATACCACACCATATTATAGGTATCTGCCTCCCAAACATCAACAAAAATTCCTACCTCATCAATATGATCAAAGAGATCATAGGCAGAAACATTTGGAGGATATGAAAAGTAGGATCTACGCTTTTCGAAATGACCATGTCCCCTAAAACATCATCTCAACATTAGAAACAAACGTAGTCAGGATATGATATCCAAATAATCCTGAAAAATATGGTGATTAAGATCTCCCAAACTATTTTTCATTTCAAAAAATTCTTGGGCACCCCATCTAGGATTTTTTTTCAAATACCTCCTACAAAAGATGGTGGACTTTGGGAAAGTGAAATTGATAAATTATCCATCCCATGTAGCATGTATTTTTGCTACCAATAATGAGGAGGTAAGTGAATTTAAAGAAGTTAAAATCAAGGGTATATAGAATTTCATTGATTGTATGGTAAAAAAATGATCAACTAGTCTCATGTTATTCTCTAAGCATAGTTAAAAGTACCAACTATGTCCTCGACTGCTTCTTCCATAACACAACAAAAATCATCAAAATCCCAATACTATGAAGAGAAATACTTAAAAAGAGATATGGATGGAATGATAAATAGAAAATAGAAGAATATGTGATTGTGTCAAGGAAAAATTTGTTTATGACCTTATAATACTTCATGATGACCATCCCAAAAGCATAGGCACCACCCCGCCAAACGATGCAACAAGAATTGGACCATCAGGTAGAATATTCATCAAAAGAAGAATTGATATTCAATTATAGTAATGTAATTCACTTAATAGATCCCTTCAGACACAATGATCCTGATTATGAACTTGATTTCCCTACACATGATTGCGGAACTGGGGGAAGAGGTCATCAAGATCGATGATACAATGGAATATGTGGGCGTGCTAGGAGTCTCTACATCAACCGAACCCCTTCTTGAACCGTCTAAATGACTGAAACTTATAGGAAAGACCTATAATTAGATCATTAGGAACAAAGGAGTACTACCCCTGTGCATGAAAGGTTCTTTCCTAACATGATCATCTTATAGGACCGGTTAGAGGATACATCACTGCGCCCTCGGTGGGTAGGCAGGCCAAGTCGACCTAATCCAATAAGAGCTGAGCCACCTCTAGATTCTACTCACAGGGATGAACCATTGAAATTAAAAACATCAGATCATAAAGTGTCTGCAAAAGAATATCCCCATTTTTGGAAGAATATACCTATGGATCAGAAATATGATGTCGCGAAACAAATGGCCCATGTTCTTGCCAAATAATCAATCCTTGATGCTCTGAGTCTATTAAACGACCTCTAGTAAGCAATTATTGAGACCTTATCAAGCCATCAAGAATTTGAAGTTGAATTTTCAGCTATCAAAGTATATTATGCATAGAATGATCCCATATAATGAAATGTAATTATCTCTTTCACAAACCAAGATAAAGATGCTCTCATGAAAGGACACATGAGGACCCAGTATATATCTGATAGAATTGATGACACTGTTATATGATGACCATTCATTGACAATGGATCAGGAATCAAAATTATTCCAGCTCAGAAACTTCCTCTACTAGGCCTCAATTAATCTCACTTGTCTCAATCCACCATATTATTATAGGTTTATGCAAATACTAAGAAAAATCCCCTTGATGAGATAAAACTCAGAACTTAGTTCAGAGATATTGTGTCTCACTAGGGGTTCATGGTCATTCAATAGGATATAAATTTCAATGTTCTGCAGGGAAGACAGTGTCTTCATCAACATGATACCATTACTTAGTTATACCACCACTATCTCAAATATTCTGTTAATGATCAAATCAGGGACATTTTATGGTGAGAAATCCTTATTTAAATCTTGTGAGTCATAGTACATTGACACTTGGTTTTACCACAAAGGAGGAAAAAATTCCCTAACAGATGATATTACTTGAATCAATTCCCGAGATGGTTTAGATAAAATCCCAAAAAACCCTTTAAAATAAATTAGTGCGGATTACATGCTGCCTATTATTCAAATTGGAGATGGGGGACTAAATTCATGAATTCATTCAGAAGCTTATGTAATGTCTATCATGATATTTTAGACCGATGGTGCTGAAAAAATTATCAACTCTCCATGTGATGGAGAAAATTTGATTGAAAATGTTCTCACTATGTCTCATGTGATCTAAATTGTTTTTGTTCTGTCAGTCGGACAACAAGAAGCTACCGTGGTGACAAGAGAAAGTAGAAGGAATCATTATCAGTCCCTTGTTTCCCTTTTAGGACTCCAAGAAGGATTCATATCGACAAGTAATACTGAAATGATTTATTCATCTTCTTGATTTCCAAATGATGATTCCTCTCTTATGTCTATGGAATTTTTTTATTATCTCATCCTTAAAAAGAGACACAAGTAGTGGAGAATGCGAATGAGGAAGATGAAGATGATTTTAGGGACGCCCATCCAGCATTTGAGGAAGGTGTCTTTACCATTGTGGGTGAACAAAGAGAGATAAATATGGGTGTAAAATAATATCCACACTCAAATATTATTAGTGCATCCATGACTCCAAAATAACATGAGATATATACCTTCTTCCTAATGCAGCAATAAGATGTGTTTTCTTGAAACTACCCAGAGATTTTAGGCGTTGACACTAAGGTGGCCACCCATCACTTGGGGTTTCTATAAGATCAACTAGGATACAAGTAGGAATCTAGAAGGACACACTCGACTCATGCCTCTAAAATTGAAGATGAAGTGGAAAAAATCATCAAGAATAATTTTATCCAAGAAGTAAAAAATGAAAAATGGATAGAGAATATTTTTATTATGAAGAAAAAATGGGAATATAATAGTTTACATTGATTTCCAAGATCTCAACTGGAATTTTCCCAAAGATGACTTCTCGGTCCCAATTATAAAACTCCTAATTGATGAAATGGTTGGTTATCAATCCCTCTCTTTCATGGAAGGATATTATAGGTATATAAAATTTGTATGGACCTAGAATATGAGGACACCACAACTTTTAGATCCTCTTAGGGAGTATTTTGTTTTCAGGAAATACCTTTTGGCTTGAAGAATGCCGGTTCCACATACCAACGTATAATGCATCACATATTTAAACCCTTATTAGAGATATTTGTTTAATATTATATTGACGATATAGTGGTAATGTCCCAACTACATTTTGACCAGTTGGATAACCTAGAAACCATATCTATCAAGCTTCAACAATATATTCTGAAGAGGAACCCCTTGAAATGTACATTCAGGGTAACCTCATGAAAATTTCTCGGCTTCGTTTTATGCCATCACGACATCAATGTTTATCATGATAAGAAAAATATATCATTGAAATTTCATGTCCTCAAAATAAGAAATAATTTAGAGGAATTTAAGGACACTTGTCCTTAATATGGTTCTCTTTAACAAATCTGGACAGAAAGTTTTTACCCTTCACCAAATTGATGAAGAAGGGGTTCAAATATTAGTGGACCAATGAATTGAAAGAAGTATTTAATTATATTAATAAATACCTCTTGATACCACCAGTATTGATGCTACCTATTGAGGGAAACCTCTCATTCTGTATGTGATGATCTTGGAACAATCACTGGGTGTCTTTCTTGCATAGAAGAATGATGCTGGGAATGAAAAAAGCCCTTATTATCTTAGATGAACCATAGTTGATTCCAAGACTTGTTATTTATATATCTAGAAGAGATGCCTGGAATTAATAATTTCCATTTAAAATATGAGTCATTATCAGTAGAATCCTGAGGTTCACCTGGTTTATTACAATAACACGCTCAAATTTATCCTCAATCATCCTATATTGATGAGATGTCTTCTATGGTAGGAAGTTATTCTTCACCAGTTCAATATATAGTTCTTCCATCAGAATGAAGTGAAAGGCTAGGTCCTGGAAGATTTCCTCATTCAACATCCTTCTACATAAGGTATGTTAGTAGATATAGGATTATCCAAAGAAGAGTTATTCTCTATTCAGGATAGCCCATAAACAATGGAAATGTATTTTTATGGTGTGTCTCAGAGTCCAAAAGGTAAAAGAATGTAAGTCTCTAATATTAATAATGACGGTGTAGGGATTGTACTAATCTCTCTAGATATGGAAGTATTGTGGTACTCTTTCTATTATCATAGGGTGGTACCAACAATGAATCATAATACCAATCTCTCATTATATTCCAAAAATTTTAAATTCAAATACCAGTAAACCACCTAGAGGTGAAGGGTGACTTAGAGTTGGTAATCAAGCAGATCAACATATATTAGTCTTCTAGAAAAGAGGAGTTAATAAACCTATATGATTATGTATGAGGGTTGATGGTATAATTACCATATAATCCAACATTTAATTACATTCGATGATCATATAATTCCCAGAAAAATGCGTTGGAAAATGAATCTACAACTTTGGAAGATCCAAATAGGGATGAAACAATCATAATCATTTCCATTCGTGGAATGGTCTCGCTTTTTCTTAAAATCATAATAGAATATATCAATGAAATTAGTCCCATTCTTGATCCATATGGTCAAACCATGGGATGAATTATTCCCATCATAGAATACCTTCAGGATGAAACACTCCCACTAGACAGAGCTGCAAGAGAGCGGATTCAGTGGCAAGAAGACAATTTCAATCTTTATGAATGAAAAATCACTATAAATTCATATATAAATGAGGCTTTGATGGAGTTCGTATCATATGTGTTGATTGATAAGAGACTACAGATGTTATAGAAGAAGTATATTTAGGAGCCTATAATACCCAATAGTCAGGGTATAGGGTTCTTCATCAAATTAGAAGGATTGGATACTTCTGGCCTATGATGAAACATGATTGCATAGAATTCACTATGAAATTTATCTTTTTCTAATGAAGGATAACATCATTCACCGACCCTTGGAGTTTCTACATACATCCAAATACACCTATTTATTTTTCACATGTGGAATGAATGTTGTTGTACCATATCCTCTAGTTATGGCTAAGTAGTTCAAGTACATCATTACTACTACCGATTTCTTCTCTAAACAGGTTGGAGAAATACCTCTCAAAGATGTCCGGGACAAAAGAATCATTATCTTCATCCAAACTACCATCATTTACAGATTTGGTGGCTGTCATACCATATTGATGAATAATGGCACTAATTTCTATTCAGCTGAGGTAGAGAATCTATATCAAAAAATAAAATATTAAATCCAACCACTCATCCCACTATCATACTGCAGCAAGTGGCCAGATAGAGGATTTTAACAAGACCCTATCAAACATAATCTATAAGATGGTGGATAAAGATAAGAAGTTTTGGATTGATAAGCTCTTACATTCCTTATAGGCTTACCCAACAACGACCTGTACTGCTATGCGAGTGACTCTGTATTCATAGGAATACATAACAAAATTAGTCTTGAACAATGAAGTTTAGTTTCCATAACTCCGAGATTCCATCAATGATCATCTTTCCACAGATGAAAATTCCCAGAAACAATTTGATGAATTAGAGTGACTTGATGAAAAGAGATTGAATATCGTGCATCACTTGGAATTCTCTCAGATTCAGAATGCATAATCTTTCAAAAAGAAATTCATCCTCTATCCATTCCTCCAAGGATAATTGGTATTTTTTCTTAGAAGTCCAATGATTCCAGGAAAGAATCCTCAAAAGTTTCAGCAAAAGTGGGGGGGGGGGGATCTCACTCCATACAAAATTTCCAATCCAACAAAGCTTATTCCTTGATTTCAATGGATGTAGTGCTCATTACAACTCCAACCAATGAAAGATTCCTGAAAAATGACTTTGTGTAATCACACAGAATTCATCTTCGCTGTTGGAATTTAAACTGCATAGCACCGTGTATGTCCAGGTTACATGATGATAAACTACGTAGAATCACCGTCCATGTCACAAGATGATAAACAACATGACATGATGTCCTAATCGTAGTACATAAAACAAAAAAAAACCATTCTTCCTTACTGCATGATGTTAAGATACATTAAAATCACAACATCAAACATTCTTCCTGATGATATTTCCCCATGTTAAAAAATATATGACCTAAAACTATGATCCCTATCATCCCACTGAATGCTAAACTACATAGAATTGATAGTATTTTCTACATGAACTTAAAAGGAAAATCCCCCCTTTACGTTGCATGACATTAAACTGAACCTTCTGTCCTTACCTTAGGAAGTTAAACTACATAGGATTTCAAGAACTAGGTATGTATTGATTCTAACCTATATGGGATACATAGTGAATCCCATATCACCAATAATAGGTCTATCCATAACAAAAAATAAGGGCCCATATTTCCCTATGTATGAACCAAATATATACATGTAAATTATTCCAGAATGTATGGGTAGATCTTCATGCCATCTGGTGTCTTGGTGAAATCATTATTTTTAGATATATTAGAGGACCTTCCCCATATCAAAACCTAGTTGGCATGGTGAATCATCTTCAATAAATACGTGTGGATTGATTCTAATTTAGATGAGATTCTTAGAGACACCCAGGTTTCAAATCTTGGTTCTAGATGTGACCATGACAAAAGTTCCCTCCCCTCTATATGTGTATGGGTAAAACATTCAAAATGATCATTTTGAAGAACTACATGTATTTTAAATATTTCCTTAGAAAGATACGTAGTGACCCATGGTCCCTACAACCTAGCACAACCACAATATTTATATCCTTTTTCATTGGTTCATATTAGTCCATACCTCATGACTCTAAATTTCATTGGAACTCATGAACTATGTATCAATTTATTCCTATCCGAATGAGATATGTAGAGACTCCTAGACTCTATCTAATATCCCAGCCACTTCATAATTGAAATTCCCCTATCATTCACTTGTGTTACCTTTTATCTATACATAAAATTTTACAACTCCTTGTTTATCACATCAAGTATTGCTCACATGGACATAGGATTTTGGTAGAAGAGTTATTTTTATAAACAATTGTCTAAATTCCCATTTGGGTTATCAATGGTCCTAGCTTTAAGAGCTTAAAAGGAACACCAGATTTCCTCATTGCATGATAATAAAATGGATGATATTCTTCAAGAACTATGTATGAATTATTTCTCACCTCTGTGAGATACATATAATTGTCCATAATTTCAATCTTGGGTCAAACCGCAACATGATACAAGTAATGGCTATATTATACGATGTATGAGTCAGATCCTCAGGAGGAGATTCAATATGACTTCTCATCCTATGTATGATACCATATTAATCCCCCCCATTATCCTCCAATTATGAATTCAATCAGATGGGATACCTTTATTTAAGAACTATGTGCGGCTTGATTCTTACCCTAGAATGGTTTGTAGTATGATTTTGTCATACATCCTGGTCTATCATCAATATTCATTTTTATGCTGAGACAACTTTGTCTTTACAACATGACATTAAAATTCATGGCTAATGTCATTACCATATGACTTTAATCAGAACAGTATCCCGAGAAGTACATATGGATTGATTTCATCCCATTGAAATATGTAGTGATGAATGGGCCTTAAATCCTAGTCCCCCACAAGGGGTAAGAAGAAACACCCCCAATCTTACATAAAAACAACATCTATATAGGAGATTTTGGTTTGATTCCCCTCATTAGGGGGTCCACCAAGGAAACAAAGATATTCCCCTTTTACATAGGAGTTAGATCAATGTAATGGACTCTACACTCAGTATTGGTATTGGTCCAGACACTTACTTCATGCTCAAACAAATTTCTTCCACAAGATATACTTCTAATCTTGGTAATTTTGAGATCTTAATAATTTTCTTCAGTTCTTAGCGACAAGATGTCTGATTCTTGAAGGCTCATTTTCCTAAATTTGCAATATGCACCCCCATTTTCCTTGCATAACTCTCCCACATAATAGGTCTGTTAGCCAAAGGATACCACTAATTGACTATGAAGTATGTTCCCTAGTTTTCCTTTCCTAAAATAACCCTCATAACATGTTTTTCAACCAGTGATAACCTCACCCTTAGGATATCCCTCATATGTTCCTGTGATAATTGATGGCAATATATCGAATCCCAAGATATTTTTTTTCAAAACATATGCGGTTTTCTTATATATCTATACAATTTTCTCTCTCCCAACCTGAGAACCCCCAAGACCACGGTTTACAGTTTCCACCTCCATGTGTTTCAAGAGTATCAATATAATCATAATCATAAAGGCCATGCACCTATTTGATTTATTTGGTGCAATGGTACTTGTCGTTAGACCCAAAACTACATGTAATATACTTCCTATGCTTGGTTTAGACTTGTATAAAGTGCCCATTTCCCCAATTCATTGTAAATTACTACTTATAATGATCCTTCTATATCTAGGTACCTTCCATCCACAATCCAAACCATATACTGGTAGAGATATGAATCTCCATAAACGTTTATCATCTTTTATCAATAGAATGTCATAATTCCCAAGATCTATTTATCCTAACTATGAAGTATGTTCCCTAGATGGAATTTCATAAAACAACCACCATAATAGGTTTTTTTAAAAAGAATGACATTATTTGACTATGTAGTATATTCCCAAGTTACACTTGTATAAGAAAACACCCATAACAGTTTTTTCAACTAGTGGTAACTTCGTTCTTGGGAGATTTCTCCTCTAATTCCATAAGATTATTTTTTACCATACCACTCTTCGGATCTAGAGACCCCAAGGTTATATCTAACCAAATTCCCATCTCAAACCTGAATATGGTAACCCATTTTCAGACAGAAGACCAATAATTAGAGAACCCCCAATCCCTTGGTTGATGTCAAATACCTTAAATTTAATCCCCCAATATGTCCTTATTGCATTAATTTAAACTCCATAACATAATGTCTTTTCTGCACAAGCTGATGTCCTTATTGCATGACTTAAAACTGAACAACATGCTATCCATGTTGGATGAATTAAAACTTCATAACGTAATTTCCTTCCCATAAGATGTTAAACTACACAGTTAATGTCCAAATCGAATGACATTAAACTACATGATGCTTCATCCTTTATAGGAAGGTACCTTCTCCCCTGATATTGACCATAAAATAAAATTTACCCTCCTACACAATCCAAATTCATGTAGGAGTGGTTTCCCATTTATGGTATGTGCCAAAATAGTTATTCCCTTGATTCTCAGAAATCTTCCCTCGGAAAAACCACCATTGTGGTCTTGAAAAAATCCAAATCATTGTAAACTTCCTTCGACCATTAACAATAGAATTTCATAATTCATTAGAACTGATTTACCTTACTATGTATTACATGCCCCTGTTGGCCTTGCATAAGTCACCCACATAATGGGTATGCCAGCCTTATGATTCCTCTATTTGACTGTGTAGTTTGCACCCTCGTTGGCCTTGCATAATCCAACCACATAACAGACCTTTCAACCCATGGTAAATTTTTTCTCAGGAGAGACCTCCTCTATTACTAAATATCATGTTTTTGATTTGAGAACCCAAAAATAGTTGCCCAAGATTCCCCTTGGAATTATCTGAAGTATTTCAAAACATTCTTGACTTTTAAGCTTTGTTTGGATCATTATTTTAATATCTATGGTGTATGCTTCTCGACCTAAACAACTAGTTTCATTAGTCCATTTTTCCTGAATTTAAACTACCCAAAAAGATAAAAGTAACAAAACATGTTAGGTAAAAAATATGAAAATAGAGTCCTAAAAAAATCCAAGCCTCACTCACTATGTCTCCTTTATGTTGATCTTGGTAAAAAATTAGGTTGATGATATAAAAGTCAAAAAACTTGTAGGGTTGTTCGTACAACCCTAGAAATAGTCAAACTATGCTCGCTAGGCCCCATGGATGAGAGAAAAATTTAAGCATCTTTCTACACTTGACATAGATCCAATGTCCACCAAATAATATTTGAGTGTGTGAAAGTTTCATACTATTACCTCAAAACCATATAATTTTGATTTCAAATGAATCTAATTCTGAGGTGGTGGGATTTTTTTGACACCGAAAAATGTATTTCATGCACTATTCTGTAGAATTTAGGATGTGATCCTCAACTAAAAAAAAATTCCAATTTTGAGTAGAAATATTTTACCATGAATGAAGAAGAAACAATTTGGATATCTATCTTCCTAAATAATTCTTCATAATGAGGGATAAGTGTAAATATCCCCCCTCAAAAAGTAAGACATGGATTTACAAGGTCGGTGATAAAAAGGATACAACAAATAAAAAATAATTAAAAAGTTTATTTAGATTTTATTTTGTTTATTCAATAAATCTATACGTTTATATATCTTCTAGATCTTTGATTTGATTGGTCACAAATCACAAATAGACTTATGGATCAAAATTTACGACTATTGGATGTTTGAGAAATTTTGTTATGGAAATTGAATCATCCCACATGCAATCCACATAGTCCCATCCATGTAGGCCATCCACACAGTCCTATCCTTACAGGCCCATCCGAATAGGTATGCCAGCAGTTCTACAAATAGATCCCTGAACCTCAAATTTTCGGATGATGACCGAACTCCCGGACAGTGAATCTTGGAAAGGGATCTAGCCTCACTGGCCCTTCACCAATGTAGTCCATCACTACTTGGGTGAATTATCATGGCCCTTCCCTACTAGGGTGAGTCCCCTAGCCTATTATCTTGGTGACCCACACTAGGGAGACCCACCTGGGTGACTCACCCTGGACACCCAAATACACAACCCAACATGGCGACCCACCTGCACGACCCCACTAGTCCATACCACAGGGGTTGTGCCCCCCGTACACCCACTCAGGATCACTAATAAGATGTGATCTTGGCCCTTCGACCCAGTCCCTTTTTTCCTTCACTGAACACCATGAAAAATGGGGAGGCACACCATAAAGTTTTCAGGCCCGGTCAAGGATATTTTGGGCTACACCTTATATGGACTTAAGGTCCACCCCAAGAATACCATGATTTGAGATACTCCTCCACACACCCTGAAATGCCTTGAGTCCACATTCTCCACTTGGTCAATTTATGGTGTTATGAGTTGTTTTTCAAATAATTTATTCCCTGAGTTTCTCAAGTTGATAGAATACTCAACAAACTTTTGAAACCTCATCACCTGACTCTTATGCTTGGTTGAACTGGTACATGGTCATCCTCCATAGAAGTAAGCCCCAACCAAACCACAAAAGGTAATCCTCCTTAAGAGTAATCCCTAACCAAGCCTCAAATGGGAATCATATTTAAGAGTAAGCCCCATCCAATTCAAGGGAATTATCTTTAGGAGTAATCTCCATGCTTTTCCAGCACTATTACACCTGCAGATAAAATAAGATTGCGTGGTTTGTCAAATCATAAACGTTATCTGGTTTGTCACACCGAGAATGAATCCTGTGGGATTAGAGGTTAGTGATGATCATGAAATCCACATGGTCCACCTAAAGTATTCAACTATGAGAACTCAAATTCCTAGTCACAAATAAATCAAGATACACAGGATGCCCATATAGAGCCTAGGATCAATGGGAATCCTCATTAGGAGTAATCCCAAATCATAGTCACCTTAATACAGTCAACCTCTTTAGGAGTAAGCCCTGAGTTAATCCCCCAAACCACCATGAGTTAAGAAATCTCTCATGGTCCCTTTTACAAGGGAATCCTCTTCAGAAATAATCCCCAACATAATCATCCTAAAGGGCCATACTACTTGACGAGACAATCCTAAACTAATTGGGATTTGATTCCCATCCAATTGGGATACGTAGGAATCCTATCTGAGGTGTTAAGTTAAAAGACTACTTTTGAAATTTCTGTTTCTTTTTGTTTTGGAAATTAGAAACTCTCTCTATATATTTAATCCATTCCATAGTTTTTGAATTTATAACTGAATGTGATTCATATCAAACTATTCTGAAATTATTTCAATCGTAAACCCCTATTATGTTTTCAATCATAACCACCTATTATGTTTTAAATCATAAGATCCTATTATGTTTCCAATAAAAACCTCCTATTATGTTTTCAATTGTAACCACCGATTGTAATTTTAATCCTACTCGATCAATATAGATTTTTTATCATACACAAATGATATAATTTCCCTTAGATTGGATTTAAATCATACTCACTCTCTTTAGAAAAAAACAACAGTCTTACCTTTATTGTTTAATCATTTTGAAGGCATTTCTTTAAAATAAGAATGATGTGTTGTTTTATTTTCTAACCAAAACAATATTGTGTATTATATTTAAATGTGACCATTAGAATGATAGGTGTCCAAGTCCCTCTGAGATTATAATAATATATCTAACCATTGAAGTTAAAATATGATAGTTGGGATGACTCTTATAAATACTCGGTCATTTGGACAAGCTCAGTGCTTTTAAGGAATTTGAGACATCCTGCAAGAGCTTTATCAAATATCTACTTGATGTGAAAGACTAGGAAGTCATGTTTTCAACTTTTCATTCTACATACTTTTGAATTTCATGAGTTTTTGTTTTTCCTAGTGCGGCACCAATTGTTGGTGATCCCAGTCAAGGAATTACGATAATATGAAGAAAAACATACCGATCATTTTTTGATTGTGGACTTTTGAGGATAGGATGATTGATGTGACAATAATTTTCTAATCGAGGGATCACTACTAAATGAAAGGCAAGGGAAGAGCTACCCCTTTATCAGTGCTAAATAAAGCACTGATAAAGGCCCCCCTTTATCAGTTCTTTTTTTAGAGTTGATAAAGGCCCCCCTTTATCAGCACTTTTTCAACACTGATAAAGGGGGTCTTTATCAACACTGAAAAAATTTATATTTAAAAAAAATCATGTAAAATAAATTATTGTTATATAAGTATATTTATTCGTATATAAATATAATATATATTTTTTAAATATGTTTTAGATACGTATAAATAGACTATTACATTTAGTATATAAGAAATTTAGTGAAAATGGCTTTAAAATATTTTAAAAAATATTATTAATTTATAATTTGCTAATTATTATCGATTAAGAATCATTTAATAACAATTTGAAGACACAAAAAATAAAAACAATTAATAAAAGACTTATAATAAGTTGAAAATGTAACTCAAACTTCAAATGGCCATAACTTTTGATCCAGGTGTCCGTTTGAGCTCTACACTATATAAAATCGAAGCCTGCGATGAGATCAATGTGCTGGTGATTGAAGCGAAGCTTATGTCACATTTTGCGATTCCAAAAAAGGCCCATAAGGCCTCCAATGTGTTTTTATTCGGGATACCCTGATTTTTTAACATTCAAACAAGTATAACATCTGATCTGGATGTCTGTTAAGAATGTACCACATATTATATCGAATATTGTTTCATTTTCTTTGATTTTACTAGTTGTGGAGTTGTAATAGGCTTCTAGATTATATGTTATGGTCTTCTTAACATTCTATGGCTTTTCAAATACACATATATATGTATTTATTCATAAACATATATGAATTTATGTGTGTGTGTGTCTATGTGTGTGTCTGTGTGTTGTATATATATATGTATGTATGTATTTATTTATTTATAAACACACTTAAAAACTTATTTTTTCATAAATTTATTTAAAACTAATCATATAAGTATATATAAATATACAAATAAATATACAAATAAAAAATTATAACTAAAAATATTGATATAAATAAATAAAAATATATATTAATATACGAATGAATATATATATATACTAATATATGAATAAATATATTTATATTAATATGAATCTATATCAATATATGAATAAATATAACTATATATATATAAATATATATATCATTAAATAGAGAACAAAACGAAATGGCTTAGTGGTAAAGGTGAAGACGTGAAGGGGGAGGTCACGAGTTCGAGTTTTGGTGGAAGCAAAGGGGTGCACGCATGTGAGGATGCATAGGAAGGGTAGCGCGCTGCCTAACACTTATAAAGGGGGGACAAGCGCTGTTAAAAGCTCCCCCCACATTTATAACTATTATTTATTTTTATTTTATTTTTTTAACTATTATCAGTGCTTTATAATAGCGCTGATAAAGGTCCCTTTTATCAGTGCTAAAAAAAGTGCTGATAAAGGGGTCTTTTATCAACGCTTTTTTTAGTGATGATAATAGGGACCTTTATCAGTGCTTTTTGGAGTGCTAATAAAAGGGATGCCCCTATATTTGTACTAAGATTTATAGCACTTTTTTAGCACTGTTAAAGCCCATTTTGAGCACTGCTAAAGGCCATTTTTGTAGTAGCGGATTCCAAGTCTAGGAAGACATAGTTGATGATTACCTTTTTAATCGTGGGCTTGCAGGGATACCAAGATAGAATATGATCTTCATATCGAGGGATTATTCTAGTGTGGGTAAGATAGTCTTGCATGAAATTATGAATCAAGGGACCTCTATCCAAGGTTATTTGATACCCTTTATATTGGGTTTCAAGAATTGTATTCTTTTACATTTCCACTACATTTTAATAAAATGTTAATTTTTATATAAATTCATTTTTCTATTTTTTAATTCTTTTTCATAACCAATATGATTATGATACTTTTATAATATACTATAATTACAATATTAGTAATTACAATTGTTGTGATTATGATATTTTTCACTCAATATGATTTAGTACACTTTATGATTGAGTCATTGAATTTCTTTACTCTTATAATTATAACCATAGCCATTACAATATTTTATATGCTTACTCGGTTTAAATCATTTTAGTTGTGAATAAAATTAATTTCAATTATGACATCTAGAATATTTATTATAACCAACCTGATTACAATATTCTTTTTCATCGAAACCAAGACCAATTAGATTAATGTTTTTAAACATTATGAGGTATTTTGAATTTCATTAGATTAAATACATTTAAACCAAATCCTTTAGGGATAAAAACAAATGTTTTTAATCCTACAGTTCACCCACCTCTTGTATTGTTTAATATGCATGTACAATTCGATCCAAAAATTGGTATCACAATAGGTTTCCACTACTCATATATTTTTTTTCTTTAAATTTTCAAGATAGTTATATTTATTTTATAATATTTTTGTTTACAAATATTTTTTACACTAACATGTACTATGGAAACAAAAATATTATATTGTTTTAAATATGGTATGTTTAAATTTCGGTTTGATTGAAAATAACAATCCTATAAGGCAACCTATTTTCGATAGTAATGACTATGAATACAGGAGAGATAGAATGAATACTTTTGTTATCAATAGTGGTGTTTTAATTTTTTTAATGCTTACTAGAGATTACAAAATTATTGACAAGGAAGTAATTTTTTTTACCAATCCAGAGAAGAAAGAGTATTAATTGAATTAAAAGGTATGAAATATTTTACTATGTTCAATGATTATAAATATATATAGCTAGATTTCTTATTTTGTAGTAGCCAATGGTATTTAGAGGAAATTATAGATTACTCATTTTTGTATATATAAATTTGTTAATAATATAAGAGATATACTAAGAGAAGACTATCAAGATTTTAAATTTCTTTATGGAGAACTTTTTTGTAAGGTAAAATAATTATTTATGACAATTGTAAATAGTTTACAATCCATGGTAGAGAAAGTATTGGATGATTAAACCCTTATTGATAAGATCATAGAAATCATCTCTAATGCATATGGATTAAAAATAACTATTATTGATGAATCAATAAAGATTACAAGTTTTACTATTGATTAATTTTTTGGAACACTTTTAAAACATTAAAGCAAATTCAAAGGAGGAGTAGATAATGTACAAAAAAAGAATTTTGTAGATTCTTTTACTACTACTGAAAATCAATTCTTTCTGAAGAATCATCCCATTGATAGTGTCATAGGTGATATAAATAAATCTACAGGAACTAGAATTTCTTTGAGAAATTACGTATAATATCTTGATTTCCTTTCAAAATTAGAACCTAAAAGTCTTAATAGAGCTTTAAGTGATGATGTTTGGATTAAAGAAATGAATGATAAAATAAATTAATTCAAGAAAAATAAAGTTTATTACATGGTTGGAAGACCTAAATAAACTTCTGTAATTTGAGTAAAATGTGTTATTGGAAAACAAATGTGATGAAAATGGAACAATCATTAGAAATAAATAAATACTAGTTGGTAAAGGTTATAATAAACAAGAGGGAATATATTACAAAGAAACATATCCTCCTGTAGCTTGAATTGAATCTATTCATATACTATTATCCTTTAAAACATTCTTTGATTTCAAAATATTACAAATGGATGTGAAGTCTTATTTTTATAACAGATATGTTCAAGAGGAAGTTTCGTTTCAAACAAACTATTGGGTTTGAAGATAAAAAACACCATGAATATGTTTTCAAACATAAAAAATATCTACATTGCCTTAAACAAGCTCCTAGAGCCTGGTATGATAGATTCACATGGTTTTTTACTTCAAAAATTATTTAGTAATGGAACTGCTAATCCAACACATTTTATAAATAAAGGGGAAAATGCATTGATTATTTAAATTTATGTTTATAGAATTATATTCTTATCTAATCAGAAATATTTAATAAATTCTTTTGAAACTCTTATGAAATCTGATTTTAAGATGAGTATGTTGGGTGAGTTAATATTCATTCATGGTTTTCAAATTTCTCAAAAATGAGAAGGGAATAATATATTCCAACATAAGTATATTAAATATATTCTAATAAATATGGATATGAAAATACTAACAGTATTATAACACCAATCAGTACCTCAAATACTCTTAACATTGATGAATCTAGACAACCAGTAAATCAAACAACATTTAGAGGGATGATACAATGCCTTATATACTTAATAACTAGTCATCCAGACTTAATGTTTTTAGTATTATTATGTGAAAGGTATCAAGAAAGTCCTATGAAATCCAATTTAAAATATTTTAGAATATTTTTTCATTATTTAAAGAGAACTATGGATTTGGTAATTGTTTTCTCTTCTGGAAATGAATTTGAATTAAAACGTTGTTCAGATGATGACATTGGTGGTTGTAGGATATATAGAAAAAGTATGTCCATAACATTTCATTTTTTTATTTATTTTATTTTTTTATTGGTCTTGTAAAAAACAACACTTAGTATCACTTTCCACTGCTGAAGTTGAATACGAGGTAGTTGTATGTTTTTGTGCTCCAGTGTTGTGGGTGCATCACACACTCACTGATTATGGCATGAGTTTTACAAAAACTCAAATACTATGTGATAACACTTATTCTATAGCTTTATGAAAAAACCCTAGACATCACTCACATGAAAAACACATAGATATTAGGCATAAAATTTATATGGATCATGCACAAAAAGGAGATATCATTTTCAATTCATCGAAATTAAAGATCATCTTGCTAATATTTTTACAAAACCATTACCATCTGATAGATTCAAATAAATTAAATATAAGCTAGGAATGATCATTGTAAAGCAATAATTCATACATACTTCTCAATTGAACCATCTACTTACATTATGTTAATCCTTTTCAAATGGGGAGTACATATGTCTTCTGTATCATTTTTATAAATTTTTCAGTATCATGCTTTTAAACTTTTTTTGGTATCATAATTTTTAAAATTTTCAGTATCATGTTTTGAAATCATTCAATATCATATTTTTAAATTTTAGTTGTATCATTTTTTTAAAATTTATCAGAATCATGTCATTAAATTTTTCAGTATCATATTTTTAATTTTTTCAGTATCATATTTTTTAAATTTATCGATATCAGGTTTTTAAATTTATCGGTATCATGTTTTTAAATTTATCAGTATCATGTTTTTAATTTTTTTTGTATCATTTTTTTTTTAAAATTATCAGTTCTATTGTTTTTTCTTTTTATACATATGAATTGTATTTTATCATAATTGATAATTTTAACGCATTCGAATAATATTTTATTGTACTCAAAATATTCATTAAACAATACAGTGAAACCAATACATCCATCCTAAGACTCCGATTGGTACTATTTATTAAAATTACAATTCATTTTTCATTTCTAGATATTGGTATTTAAATTCATTAAATTTTTTAAAACCTTATCAGATTCATCTTTAATATGATTTTTTATTGTTTTTAAAAAACCTCAAGAGTTCCAATTATTCTCAACTGTTAGATCTTCTCGATCAAATATGGACTGTAGAATCTCAATGGTCACTTCTCATCACCTGTATAAATAGACCCCCATCCTGTCCCATATGGAAAATCTTTAGGAGAGTACCAAACCCCTATTTTTCTTTAAAAATCTAGGACCGATTGTTTCAGTTCTCAGTGGATGTTTCTGTCTTCATGTCAAAGTCCACTGCTTCGTCTCCCAAATTAAAAGAGACGACTCTAAAAGATTTTTCCTCAATGATTTTTTATAGAAAAATATTTTTTTCAAAATAATTATATGAAAAATATGATTCTTCTTTGAAATGGATAATTTAATTTCATGGATGTGAATCACTTTATATTGAAAAAACCCAAGACCGATTAGGATCTTAGTCACACTGAAGAAGTTTTAAAATTTTATAATACCATGAAAATCGATGATGGTTTTAAAGAATATTTTTTGATTTTTGAAAAATATTACACAACATCTGTGAAATATGCGGCCAACTTTGTTGGAGTACCTTGTCAAGGTGACCCAGTTTTCCCATCCTATAAGTTTCTGAAAATAGATGGAATGTTTAGTAAGAAACCGGTCAAGGAATCACCTTTTGAGATTCATGATGAAAAAATAAAAGTAAATAATCACTATGATGATAACCATATTACTACCCTTTGGATTCAAGGATTTATAGTTCTAAGAATGGGTGATAAGGAAACCCTCATGGTTTCAAAATTTTTCATTCTTGACTCTTTGGTGAACTTTATAATGTTCAATCTCATCGGTTTTATTTAGTAATAATAAGAAAAAAATTGATGTTTGGTGCTATTAAAGCTCAGCTGATAATGTTTCCTAGTATTTTGAGTAAACTTATTACTGAGTGTTTGAAATTCTGTAATGTGGAAATGATGTAAAAATTGGAAAATTTCAAAGTTCCACTTATCAGTGATGATAAGATCAGAAGGATTAAATCACACTTTAATTTAGAACCAAAGAAGTATGAGAATGATCTAGGAGCCAAACAATTGATATAAATAGCTGGAGGTGGCCATAAAGTTCCAAAAACAATCAAAGGTGATTATTTATACGAAGGAATGCGATTAAGAACCACCTAAAAAGTAATATAACAAATAAATATTTTCCTATTGATGTTATAGCTAAATTGAGGAAGAAAGAATAAGAAAGGAAGGAGGGTGACTCCAAATTCTATCTTGACCCTGCTGAGGATCTTGATGAAAAAATCGTACATAAGAAATCCTCATGGAGAAAGAGATGAAAAGTTGAATGAAGAAGATACTAATAGGCTATTAAAAAGTGTTGAAAAATCCAGCGTCAATATTGTTTTAAAATAATCTATCAAACAAAGAAAATATCTTCCATCTATTCAAGATAAAGGAAAAAAAATACTTTGAAAATAATTGGTTCCAAAAACTAACAGTCAAGAATGTTTCCAATAAGAATCTAAAGATAATTACCTAAGTAATATTGATGAATATTTTGATGATTAGAAAGATAAGGATGAAATCCAATAAGAAGAAGAAGAAGAAGAAGAAGAATAACAACAAGAAGAAGAGGAGGAGGGACATGAAAATCAATATGAATTTGTTAGTAATAAAAGACCTCATACAAAGAAAATTCCCATGAAATAATTAGAAGAATTGTCTTTTAAATTTATTTCTCCATAAGTCCAATCCTAAAAATTAATTGATCAGAAAACCATCCCCAAGAAAGTGATTCATGTGTCAGAAGTAGAAGAAGAAGAAAAAGAAGAGTCTGATGAAAATGATAATAAAGATATAAATTATGTGGCTGTTGGAACTCATTACGGTGAGCTTTATGGTTTTGGAGAAGATACTGATTATGATAAAACAATATCAATTGAATAAGTGAAATAAATTAACCATTAATCGAAAATATTGGAAAATATCACTCTTTATTTTCCAAAAGTTGATGCAAAGATTAATATTCTATCTAACAGTCATAATGATAGGTCAGAATTCGTCAATGTTTTGATGAAAAAATTTATAAAACATGATGCTGAGTTCAAATTGCATTAAGATTGTTTTGAGGAACCTATAAAGGCTTGTAAGAAAGTTTTTAAGCAGTCACATAATATTGATGGAAGTGTCAAGCATCATGATGATAAGATTGAATATATAAGGAGTCTGATAAACAAAGTCTCATCCACCTTTAATAAGAGGGAAAGTGAAACCAATGCTAAGGTGATGGATTTTGAAAAACTTTTTTATTCCTAATACACTCACTCTAGAGACAACATGGAACTCAAGGATAAGTTATTTTACCTGAACATTGAAAATATCTTACTAACCAAAAGAGTATAAATTTTATAGAAGGTAACCAGAATACCAGCCGAAAAGCATCAAGATCAAGTGGAAAATCATAAAGAAAATTTTCGGGATAATGAAGATAAACATAAGGTAGAGGAATAGAATTATTGGATATAATAAGAAAAGATTCATAATCAAGATAAATTTTTTTCATATTAGGAAGAATAGTTCTGGGCCCAATGATCATACAACTACTCACTACTTCATTTTCACCCTTACACCAATGTTCTAAACAAGCTTTGTATTGAAAATTATAAAAAAAAATTTACTCCGTGTTTTATTAAATTATTTAATATTTATCTCAATTGAAAGGTTAAATTATACTATTTTGATGACTTCATTATAGATGTAGGTGATTTGGAGGGCCCAGGATGAAGTGTAAGAAAAATGGGACAAAATTGAATAGGATCCATGAACACGTGTGCAATTATGTGAATGTTATGAAAAATAATTTCATCCAAATGGGATATTTTTTTTGAGATGGACCAAATTTAAATGGTCTACAACTCTTATAAAGACATCTAATAAAAATTTGGTTATTATGTTTCCCAACCAACCTGACCATCCCAGCACACCGAATCTTTACGAAGTCAAAAGTGGTGTTCTGTGATCATTCTATTTCTAAAGCTATAGGTGTCCAAATGAAGTCATAATTTTTGTGGAGATATCGAGGATATTGAGATTTTTATTTATTTTTTTCCAAATTGATATAAGTCTTCATAACCATAAAAATAATGTGACAAATGGTTTTACATAATTTGTGTGCCCAAAACCATCTTCCACATTGCCTATAAAATGATACATTGGTAATCTCATTTTTATGTTAAGACATGAGGAAATGATCTAGTATTTTGGAGAACTAAATGAGTCCTTTCCTCATCCAAGTATTTCTGGACACCCCTATCCTCATAGTGGGGTCATGGATGAAGGTGAAGTTCCACACATGCCTCTTCCTCCTATCGATGGCAAGATAAATGGTGGACGATCATTTCAAGGGAGCTATACATATATGGGAGAGAGTTCCAAAACTTTTTATTATACTTGTTTTGTTTAATTTGTGCATTAAATATTTCACTTATGTTTAATTTTTATATACTTCTCCTATGAATATATTTCTTTTTTTTATAATTAAGTGAAACACTTTTTATTTCAACACTAATTTGGTTGAGATTTCATGTGAGAATACTAGGTTGTTCTGATTGGAGAAGACATAAATCCTCTTTCTCTCACACATAAATAATATTATATTATTTTCTAGTAGATATTTATCTATGTTTTATAACCAAAACATTAAAACATGATTGTGTTTTCAAGGGGTGACTCTTTGAGAGTCATTTTAAGAGGGAAGAGGGAAGTCGAGATCTTAACATCCCTCAACCAAATGATTAAATAAAACCTTATAAACTTTTCAAAACAGAGAACTATCTAATATGTGTATTGAAATTTATGTTCCCTCCTAATCTCATAATTATAAAACCTCAAATTTATTTGGAAACTACTAAACTATTAAATCATGTCATTTTCATAAAACTGTTTTAAAAAACACCCCCAATTTTATTTATTTTTATTAAAAGTTCACACTATAGACCACCAACACTCCATGAGAGATGACCTAGGGTATTACCTATACTATAAATTCTCTTTAAAATAATAATCAAATTGATATTCCATGACAATGTGGTCAATTTTTGGTGTTGTTTCTAGGGAGCTCTTTGGTTTTTAGTGCGAGTTTTTGATATGTTTTTTTGTCAATTTTATGAATATTTATTTGTTTTATCTTATAAATTTGTATATATATTTTTGTCCTGATTTATTTCTTGTGTAGGTTCAGTGCATGATTCATTATAATTCGGGAGACTTACCACATTTTTAACCCGAACCAGAGATGATCCTACCATAGTGAAACCGAGATGCCCCAAACATCCCTTCGAAGGAGGACACACCACCACTTGAGACATTTCTAGACCCCTCCTCTTTTGGAACCAAATTAGAAACAGAAATTAATGAGTATAACATGGATAAAAAAATATAAAACTAAAATAACTAACCTCAATTTATATTGATAACCAAACCACATATATTAAAATGCAAGGTGAGGCACCCAATTTTGAACTAAAATCCAATCTCATTCACTTATGACCATGATTCCACAGAATCACGGGAGAAGATCCACACAAGAATTTAAAAGAATTTAACACTGTGTGTTGAAACTTAAAACGTGATAATGTAGATAAAAAAAATTTAAAGATTAGGGCCTTACCTTTTTTATTAGATGATATTTTAATAGATTGGTGTTACTATGTTAATTCACTAATTAGAGGCTGGGTGGACATGAAACACCATTTCCTTGAAAAATTCTTCCCAGCCCCTCAAAATGAAATAATAATAACATAAATTTGTTGAATAATGAAATCATAAAGGTAAAAACTTCATGAATATTGGGAATGATTTAAATTTATTTGTTCAAGCTATCCATACCACCAAATAAGAGATCAAATTTTAATTTAGTATTTTTATGAGGTTTTAATTCTTATTGATCTAAATATGATTGATGCTGCTGTAGGTGGTGAACTAATTGATAAAACCCCAATTACTATAATAACCCTAATTAAAAAATGTCTTAAAAACTCAACAATTTCGTTCAAGGTCTAGTGTACCCATTCGTGGTGTACATGAAGTGAAAAGTACAAAATTGAGAAGAAGGTGGACATGAAATTTGAAGAGGTAAGTACCTTTCTTCCATAACTTTCTCTTTCCCAAGGGAAATCCTAATCTCCTCATCCCATCAACTATGGAATATTTTCTTCCATCACCCACTATTCTGACCAATTAACCCAACTAAGAGATACGTATACGATTTGTGGTGAAATCTTTATAGGATTCCCCTTTAACCAACCCTTTAGGAAAGAACAGTACTATCCATCCAAACCTAGGTGAAAAAAAAACAAGACTATAGGAAGGGGGTATTCAAACCAACCTCAACAATAATGGAATCAATTGGGGTAGAGTAGTCATCCACTACCACCACCCATAATACCCAACCACCACAAAGGCCTTTCCAACAACCCCCTCTAAAACCCGAGCCTAGCCTAGAAAATATGATGAAACAAATGGATGCTAATAATCTCCAATTCCAAAAAACCACCTAACCATCCATAAAAAACCCAAAAACCCAATTAGTCTAACTCACTAACTTCGTGGGAGAAATTCAATGTCATGGGTTGGGTAAAGTACCCCCTCAACCAGTAGCTAACCCTAGGGATAAGGTAAATGTTAGTACAATAACCATAATGGTGGAAAAAAACTGAAAATCCAAATGAACCCTCTATTAGAGTCATCCCATCCTGAGGAAACCACCATCCCAGCTACTAAAAATGGTCCAAGATTCTAAGAGAAGAAAATACTTGTCCTGAGAGAAGACCTTCCAAAGGAAAGAGCATGTCTATTTATGATTCATCTATCCAAACCATTCCTTTTACATTTCCCCAAAGGGACACCAACTATGAAAAAAATGGAACTGAACTTGATAAGGAAATATTGGAAATTTTCAAAAAATTACATGTTAACATCCCCTTTATTGATACTCTGAAGAAAACTCTAAGACATGAAATGTTTCTGAAAGAGATGTGTATACACTAAATGATACTCCAAGGAGATGAGAAGGTAATCCTGGGGAGGAATGAATCATCATTGATATATCCATCAATTCCCCCCAAATGTATTGATCCAGGAACATTCTCAATTTTGCGCATCATAGGGGAGTATTCCTTTTCCAATGATATAACTGATTTGGGTGCCTTTATAAATATGAATCCTCATTATATTTACTCTACATTCCTGGTTAGAAAAACAACATCCAATAGTATTTTTTCTAAACTCACAAATCAAAGTACGACACACCCCACAGGTGTGTTAGAGGAAGTTCTTATGAGGGTGAAAATTTTAATTTTTCCTACTTATTTGTATGTTCTTAAAATGGAATACGATAGGATGAATGAACATTACATGATTATATTATAGAGAAATTTCTTGAAAACTTCAAAAAACTTAATTATTTTCCACAATGGTACATTATCTATGGAGTTTGGTGGTGACATTTCCCACTTCAACATCCTTGGTTCCATGAAGCAACCCTCATAAGAACATTTATCTCTATCTATTAATTCAATTGATGTACTCACTTCCCATGAAAAATCATATTTTCTTTCCCCTAATCTAATTTAAAAGTTTTCATCATTGATTGAAATTATGAGAAATGAATCATTTATAGAATTTTGTAGTGTTCCAGAAAAATTCCATGCATGTTTATTAATTGATGATTTATTGAAAACTGAGGATCACATGACCATCGATGATAATGATAATATTATAAAAGATCATTCCTCATTTTAGGATGATACCATTGAGCTGTTAAATGAGAATAGTGACCTATTAAATTCAAACACACTCCCATAAATCCAAAATACCCTTGAATTTAAACTAAAACAAATGCCTTAAGATTTAAAATATTCCTATCTTGAGAATGGAAACAAGTTTTCTGTCATCATTTCTACTTCAATCCATCATGAGCATGAATTGTGACTACTTTAACTTTTGAGGGAGTATAAAAAATCTTTGTTATGGAAACTTGTGGAAATTCCTAGAATTATCCCATCAATTTTTACACATCATATATTGTTAAATGATAAGACTAAACTAGTGAGTCAGGCATAACGTTGACTGAACCGAAACCACCTAGATGTTTTAAAAATGAGGTAAAACAATTATTGGTTGATGGGATCATTTACCCCATCTCTGATAGCCAATGGGTTAGTCCAGTAAAACTGGTTCCTAAAAAACTAGTATTACAATAATAAAAAATGAAAATAATGAATCAGGTCAAAATCATGTGAAGAATAGTTGGTGTGTCTGTATAGACTATCACAGATTAAACCAACAAACTAGGAAGGTCCATTTCCCGTTTCCATTCAATGAAAAAATGTTATAGAGGATAGTAGGGGAGTCCCATTACTATTTCCTTGAAGGGTATTCTAGATACTTTTAGATCTATATTTCCCCCAATGATCAGAAAAAGACAACCTTCACTTTCTGTTTTGGTGCATTTTCATATAAGAGGATTCCATTTGGTCTTTGCAATGCTTCATGTTCTTTCTAGCAATGTATGGCCAGTATTTTTTGGATTACCAAAATAATTTCATGGAAATAATACTGGATTATTTCTATGTTTATAGATCCTCTTTTATGGATGTTTGAGTAGTCTTGGTTTAGTCCTACATCATTGTATTGAAAAGAATATCCTATTAAATTCTGAGAAATGATATTTCATAGTGCGACAAGGTATATATTTAGGACATGTCATTTTTGGGGATGGTATCCAAGTAGATAAATAAAAAGTATATTTCATTTCTTCCCTACCATTCCCCAAAAATGTTCAGGATGTGTTGTCTATCCTAGGTCGTGTGTGATTTTTCCATCATTTCATTCATGTCTTTAGTAAAATTTTACTCCCCCTCTCCAAAATGATCAAAGAAAGGAATTTTTTTGGATAAAAAATTTGAGGAAGATTTTAATAAGTTAAAATAGAGTCTCAAGTCTCTCATAGTAATCCAACCACATTGGTGGGATTTACCATTTAATATCAGGTGTGAAGCCTCTAAATATAATGTTGGTTCAATCTTATCACAAAGGGTCAATTGAGATACACATTTCATTGCCTATGCCTCATGTAAACTGAACCCTACCCCAGAAAACTACACTAAAATTGAAAAATAATTACTTTCAATTATGTTTTCCTTGAATAAATTTAGGGAGTATCTTTTAGGGTCCAAAGCCATTGCGTTCTTAGAACATGTATCCCTTTGGCATCTCTTTATGAAACTGGAAGGCAAACCAAGTCTCATTTTTTAGATGATCCTCCTTTAGGAATTCAATTTAAAATTTTGAGATAAAAAGGAGTAGAGAATTTGGTGACTAACTATATTAGTAGGATACACCCATTCTCAGACATTGACTCATCCCCCTGTGTTCCCATAAATGAAATGTTTCTAGATTATAAATTGTACCGAGTGAAAGATGATTATTTTTGGTATGATAAAATTTTAAATTATTTGGCACTAATGTTAATTCCTACTTATTTGAATAAAAACATTCTTGATTGTCAAAAACATGAGCCCCATTGGTAAATTTGGGATTAGACCTACCATTGGTACAGATGTAGTGATAAAGTCTTTAGGCGTTGTGTTCCGTATAGCGAGTTATAGTCTATCCTTATGTTATATCACACACTTGCTTGTGGGGGGCACTTTGGTCTTCAATAGATTGCTCACAAGGTCCTTCATTCTGGTCTGTTTTTTCAATCACTTTTTTTGGGATGCCCATGATTTGTGTAAATATTTTCCTCACTGTCAAAGAATGGGGGATTTATCTAAAAGAAATAAAATTCCACAATAACCCTTTCCCTTTCATGCAATTTTTATGTTTGGGGAATTGAATTTATGAGACCATTATACAATTCATTTGGGAACCTTTACATTATTCTAGCAGTGTATTATATTTCAAAATGAGTAGGAGAACAAGCTACATGGACTGATGATTCTGTTTTAGTGGAGGAATTTTGGAGAACCCAAATATTTTGTAGGTTTGGATTACCTAGGTTCATCATTAGTGACCAGGATTCTCATTTATTCAACCGAAAAAATACAATCTATTTTGTATTGGTATGGGGTCGAGCATAGAGTGTCTAGTGCATATCACCCAAAAACCAAATGGCAAGATGAGGTCTCAAATAGGGAGGTAAAACAGATTCCTAAAAATAGTTCAATCTAATAGTAATGATCGGAGTCTCAGCCTTGATGATTCTGTACAGGCTTATCATTCTGCCTTTAAAATTACCATTTGAATGTCACCCTATCAGATTGTGTTTGGAAAGCGTTGTTAGCTCCATATTGAGATTTAGAACTGGGCCTACTAGCCAATCAAACAATTCAATTATAATATTTCTCGTGCAGGTGCTCAAAAGATGTTACAAATTCCACAGATCGAGGAAATGATAGGAGATTCATATGTAAACTTCTTGATTTATAAGGAGCAAGAAAAGGCTGCCCACGACCATCTCAATCTTCATCATTAGTTTCATATTGGGCAGAAGGTCCTCATCTACATTTTAAGGATAAAGTTTCATCTAGATAAGATTTTATCCCATTGGTTTGGACCATACACTATAACTAATGTCTCTCTATTTGGGGTTGTTTAGGTTCAAAATTAAGAATCCAAGAAAACCTTCATTGCCAATGGTAAATGACTTAAGAACTTCTAAAATCCCTTCCATAGTTCCCGATGGAGGATCTCCAAGTTCAATAAGTAACATACCAATGAAACCCACCAGGTTTTATCATTCTTTCCCACATTATATTTTTTTTTATAGTAAGGACACTTTACACTCTAGGTGTGGGGGATGGGTATATTCCTGGGTTAGTTAATAATTTTCATCATATTTCTTATTTTTCTCTTTTTGTCTTTCTAGATTGTGTTGTCACTTTCTTCCCCCCATTCCTCTCACTTCGGTGATAGAATGATATTTTTTTATTCCCAATTTTTCATGTAAAATGATTCCCATTTAATCATGAATTTAATGATGCCCACTTAATCATGTATGTTATTGAAACTTCGTAAGTAATTTCTCTATTTCATTTTTTATTAACATAAAAATATTCAAATGAATTTTGCATTTCAACAAGAATTCAATCCTATGGTTTAATTTCTCTTGAGATTTAGTTGTTTGTTGATGATATAAATGGGTGTATCTTTTTGAGACTTTGATAAGAATGATACCCTTTGCGTGAATAGTTTTAAGGGAATATTGTTTCACTTAATCTCTCCACATATATTTACACCCAACCATGAAGTATGAAAATTTCATACATAATAAAAGTTAAATATAAGTCAGGTTAGTTTTTCTCTACCTTAAAAAATGAATTTTCATGCATTCGTTCCTTATCCAATCTATTTCATTACTATATTAGATTGACATGTGCGTGTGTACCTATTATCCGACTGTTGTACGCCCTAAAAAAGACCAAAAAAGAAAAAAATAAAAATAATAAAAAAACATTGAGGGGAGTGATGAAATGTAAAAATATGGGGATATCTTGGTCAGGAGCTTAGTTCTGACTTTTGAAAATGCTTAAGTGAGTGGGTCTTGAAATTTCATTGAAAATGATGTACGTTGGGTTCTATGGAAATGATCATGTAAGAAGAATTTTTTTTAAAATAACTTATATTTATTTGATAGAAAATGGAATGAATAGAATGAAATGGTTGTTCAACGCACACATATATATTTACTGACATGATTAACTTTTGAATTATTTTCTTTGATGGGTATCATACATCTCATGGAATTTCATTCTGATACAATTTTTGAGACCTCTATTTCCATGATCACCGAGAATAACTCCTTTGTGTGAATTTTTCTTTGATCACATTTCTATCGGGAATAAAATTTTACTTGAATGCTAGATATTTATGAAGTTGGAGATATCTACACGCATAATTTTCTGAAATATTACTTTTCCCAAGATTGAAAATGTTTAGGTGTGGGGGTGTGATCACACAATGATTCACTGTTTCATTTTCACCCTTACATCACTATGCTAAATTAGTTTTGTATTGAAAATTATAGGAATAATAAATAAATTCACTTCACTTTTTATTCTGTTATTTACTATTTATCACTTTTAAAAGGGTAAATTATACTTGTTTTGATGATTTCATTATTGGTGGAGGTGATTTGGAGGGCCCAAGATGAAGTGGAAGAAAAATGAAACAAAATTGCATGTGATCCATGAACACGTATCCACTAATGTGAATGTTAGGAGAAATAAATTCATCCAAATGGGATGAGATTTTGTGATATGGTCCAAATTTCTAGGTTAAACAACTCTTATTAATAGGTACAAGCCCAATTCGGTCATTATGTGGCCCAACCTACCTGATATTTCTAGAAAACTGAATCTGAACGAAGTCAGAAGTGGTGTGCTATAATCTATCCATATCTCAAGATGTAGGTGTCCAAATGAATCCAAACATTAGATAAAGATATTAAAGATTTGGAAACAATGGTCTAAATGGTTTTACACAATCTGTGTGCCCAAAACCACCTTCAACATTTCCTATAAAATGGTACATTGGGAACATCATTTGTATGTTTGGATAGAAGAAAAAGTTCTAGTATTTTGGAGACCTGAAGGAGTCATATTCCTATTTCTGTAATTTTTATGTTAAATATTTAGCTTTTGTTTAATTTTTATATGCTTATCCACTAAAGGTATTTATTTTTCTTATAATGAAGTGAATCGAATTTTATTTCAACATAGATTGTGTTGAGATTTCAAGTGGGAATCTTGGGTTGTTTCGATTGGAAAAGACAAGAATCTTTATTCTCTCACACATACATAAGATTTAGGTATTCTTTGGGATCCATTTTTATATATTTGAGAACCAAAGGACTACAGTAAACCATATAAAATTTTCAAAACAATGAACAATACGATATGTGTAGTGAACATGAAATGATCTCCTTATCTCAAAATTCTGAAACACCACATTTATTGCCGCTATCAATGAAACTGTCCTTTTCCTCATTCCCAAAATTAAGAAGCCCCAGGAGGCCCCTGATTTTAGGCCTATCAGCCTATGCAATTTCACGTACAAGATCTTCTCTAAGATCCTTGTTAATCGACTATGACCATGGTTGCATGATATTATCTTGGAAAACTAGAGTGCCTTCATGGCCAAGAGGCTAATAACTGATAACACAATAGTGGACCATGAAGTGTTTCACTCTATGAAAACACACTCCAATGAGAAAAGAGGAACCATGGCCTGGAAACTGGATATGACCAATGCTTAAGATAAATTGGAATGGAACTTCCTCAAATTTGTGATGCTGAAAATGGGTTTCTGCACTAAGTGGACAGATATGATCATGCAATGCATCTCGACTGTCTCTTTCAGAATCTGGGTCAATGGGGAGCTCACTTGAGGATTTTTTCCATCCCGTAGCCTATGTCAGGGAGATCCCCTCTCCCCATTTCTTTTCATCGTGGTGGCCGATGTCTTTTCTAACCTTTTAACCAGGGCCGCATCCGCTAAAACTATTCATGGGGAAAAATTCTGTCGCGTAAGTCCACCGGTGTTGCACCTTTTTTTGGCCGACGACTGCCTCCTTTTCTCCAGAGCCACTATTAATGAATTTCAGGTGATCAGCCATGCGATCCACCAATATGATAGGGCATCTGGTCAGTCAATCAATCACGAAAAATCAGAAATCTCCTTTAGTGCAGGGGTGCCTCACTCCAAGAGAGATGAACTCTGCGAAGAAGTTGGAATACATATGGTTGATAAACACCAAAAGTATCTCAGGATACCCATGATAATTGGCCGGTCCAAAAATTTTTTTTTCATCTCTTGTGGATAGGATTGAAAAGAAAATTCAAGGTTGGACCCCAAAAGGAATCTCAAATGCAGGAAAAGAGACCCTCGTTAAAGCTTCCATCCAGTCTATCCCAAGCTATGTTATGTCCATGTTTAAGATCTCGGCAGCCATATTCAACCAGATTCATACATGCACTGCCAGCTTCTGGTGGGGGAAAAACGATGGAAGAAACAGACCCCACTGGATGGCCTGGGAGAATCTTTCCATCCCCAAGACTGAGGGAGGGAGGGGATTCCAGAATCTTCTGCTCTTTAATGATGAACTATTGGACAGGAAAGGATGGTGCCTTATTAACTGTCCATCATCCTTCTGTGCACGGGTATTACAAGCTATGTACTTTCCCCACACGGACTTCCAGATTTCCTCACTTGGCCCGCATCCTAGCTTCCTTTGGAGAATCATTTGGGGGACCCGCAATCTCTTGGAAAAAGGGCTGGGATGGAAGATTTGGGATGGATAATCTATTAAAATATGGTATAACCCATGGCTGATTGATACGGTAGGTATGCGGGCTACATCCCACGCACAACCAGGCTTTGAAGATGCCACTGTCAGAAGCCTCCTCTCTGACCAGGAAACGGGGTGGTGTCTGGATAATATTTTTGAATGGTTTCATGAAAGAGACCAAAGAATTAACCTAATCATCCCATGAGACCCTGATGTAGGCCCTGACCATCTCTTCTAGTGCAATGACATTTGGGGCGAATACACGGTGAGATCCGGATATAGGTTTGCTCTCGGAAACCACCCAACCGACTAGAACGAGGGACCATGGAAATCGCTTTGGAAGCTAAATGTCCCCCAAAAAATACGCCACTTTTGGTGGCAGGTCTGCACGGGCACCCTCCCAACAATGAGCCTTGTCACGTACTGACATATGTCCAATGCTGCTTTCTGCCTGTTTTGCCCAAACATCCCAGAGACCCCCTTGCATTCCATCTTTCACTGCCCGGAAGCCAAGGAAATCTGGAATAAATGGGACCCAACCCCATATGCAACACTGGGAACAGATTCTGACCTCCCCGCTCTCCTGGTGCGATGGTGCTCCTCTCTCTCAGTAGTTAAGGCAGCTTCATGCTGCACCCTGTCCTGGATCATCTAGGTACGACGTAACGATGCTTTTTTCCACCACAGGTTTAAACCTCCTAAATTATAGATAGAACGGGCCACCTCATGGATCGAGGGATGGAATCACCAGAACGGACATCAAAGGCCTGATGCTCCCCCCTCCTGGCCCCCTCATTGGAACCCCCCAATGGAAGGAGTTCTTATGATCAATGTGGATGCGTCTCTCCAAAAGGATGGACTTGTCTCTCTCGGTATCCTGGCCTAAAATCATCTGGGGAAAATCATCGCCGCAAAGTATGAATCACATCATGCCTTTTGGGAACCTGCTGTGGCTGACGCTAATGCCATCCTGGCAGCTTTGATGCTGGCTTTGGAACATGGGTGGGTTGATATCTGCATTGAATCTGACTGCCTCACCGTGATCGATGCCATTAACCAAAACAATGGTAGACTCTAGTCTTTTGGCCTCATTATTAGGAGAATTATATTGCTCTACCAATGATTTTCATTCTGAACCTTATCCTTTTCCAAAAGAGAAGGAAACAATGCAGCCCAGCAGTTGGCAACATCAGGCCCCTTTGAGGCCAACCAGCTCTGGATGGACAATTTTCCTTCATGGCTTTTCATTTGTACGTCTGCTGATATTCGTCATTAATGATATCTGTTTTTCTCAAAAAAAAAATAAAGAAAGGTTTTTAAAAATCTTTTCAAAACCACCCCCTATTTTGTTCCTTTTTATTAAAAAATTCACACTATAAACCACTAACACTCCTTGAGAGATGACCTTGGGTTTAACCATTACTATAAATACCCTTTAAAAGTGTAATCATTTTGACATGTCATGACAATAGAGTCACTCAATAAGAGATTTTAGATAAATTGATCGAAGATATAAAGGATTTAAAGAAGTTGAAGTTGGCCATTTACACCCATATGAAAAAGAAATAATTTGTTTTTGAAGCCTTTTTTTATTACATTTTGAAACATTATTGGATTCCTTTGACATCTAAAACTTTGGATTAAATATTTTTCATTTTTCTTGAATGGATTTTATTTCACTTATTCCAGATGATCAAACTATCTAATTTCATTTAGATCATGTTTCTAACCCTTTTTCAAGTATTAGAGGATCTTCCGTATTCCATTTTGTAAATCCCAAAGTGTATAATATGTTATAATAGGGAGGAATGTTTTTTTATAAGGGAGATAATTTATTTGTAAGGGGGATAATTTTTTTATAGAATATGATCCTTTGGGATTTTAATATCAAACAGGAGATGTCTGTTGAATTAAAACATTATTCAGAAGAGTTTTAAAACTCAAATGCAGCTAAGTATATGTCTACATTTTTGAATATGAAAACTATACACTTTTGAAACTTTCAATTTTTCTACTTGTGGTTTGTGCTTTCCAAAAATGGGGATATTGTTAAGTCAAAAGACTTCTTTTGAATTTTATATTTCTTTTTGTTTTGGAAATCAAAAAATATCTCTATATATATAATCCATTCTATAGATATTGAATTTATAACTGAATATGATTCATATCAAACTAGGCTGAAATGATTTCCATCGTAACCACCAATTATGTTTTCAATCGTAATGATCTATTATGTTTTCAATCGTAATAGCCTATTATGTTTTCAATCATAATCGCCTATTATGTTTCCAATCAAAACCAACTATTATGTGTTCAATCGTAACGACACATCATAATTTTAATTATACTAGAATGATTTAGATTTTTTACCATACTCATAGATATGACTTCCATCTGATATGATTTAAATCATACTCAATCTCTTTTTGAAAAAAATCAGTCTTATCATTATTTTTTATACATTTTGAAAGGATTTATTTAAAATAAAAATGATTTCATGTTTTATATTCTAACCAAAATGATGGAAAGTATTATATTTAAATGTGACTGTTAAAATTATAGGTGTCCAAGTCCCATTGATATTTTAGGAAGAAATAAGACAGTTGGAGACAAAATATGACTGTTGGGACAATGCCTATAAATAACATGTCATTTGGTTGAGTTCAATACTTTTTATGAATTCAAGACATCCTGTGAGAGCTCTGTAAAATCTCTGCTTCCTGTGAATGACTCTAATGTCATGTTGTGAACTGCACTTTCTACATACTTGGGACATTCAAGAGTTTTTTCCTAGTACGATTCCAATCATTGGTGATTAAGATTGCGGACATCAAGGGATAGGTAGAAAAACATGCCAATGATTTGAGGATCATGTAATTCTTGGGATAGGAAGACAGACATGCCAATAATTTTCGGATCGAGGGATTCCGAGGCTAGGAAGAAAGCATTGTCAATTATCTTCTTAATTGAGGGCATGTAGGGATAGCAAGATAGAAGATGATATTCTTATCAAGGGCTTACTCTAGTGTGGGTAAGACATAATTTCTTAAAAGTATAAATCAAGAAACCTCTATCAAAGGTTATTGGATACCCTTATCTTTGGGTTAAAATAATTGTATTATTTTACATTTTTTCTGTATTGTAATATAAATTGAATTGTTTTTAATATTAATATTTATATTGCTAACTTATTTTATCATAACTAATCTGATTATGAAACTTTTGTAATATACTCTGATTATGATCTTATTAATTATTATTATAGTGATTACCATCTTTTTTAGTCAATACGATTCAATATTATTTATGATTGAATCATTGTGTTACATTACTCTGATCATTGTAACCATAGTGATTGTGATTGTTTATATTTTTACTCTGTTTAAATCATTTCAACCATGAATACGATTAATTTCAATTACGACATATGGAATACTTATCGTAACTATCCTAATTATGATATTCTATTTCATAGGAACCAGTGACCAATTGAATTAATATTTTAAAACATTAAGTGGTATTGTTAATTGAATTATTTTAAAAACATTAAAAATAGGTCCTTTATGGATAAAAGAGAACGTTTTTAAACATACATTCACACCCTATTATATTGTTCCATATGAATATTACTTAAGATCCAACATGAGGTTTAAACACTACACCTAAAATCAACCTTGTTCCTTTATAAGATACATTCCCATCAGATTCTAATTCAACCTGAGAATTCATATCTCTCTTAGGTTCCATAGGATGCTTCAACATAAGTCCCGCACTAATCTTTTTCTATGAAACTTCTTCCAAGAATGACTTACCCCATGACGTCAAACTGTATGGTTAGGTTCTCATCACATGACCTTAAATGGTATTATGTATCCCATTAAGTGTCCCCAAACTCTATGGGTTCTAATTCCTCTCATAAGGATATGCAGAAATCCCATAAATGGGTTCAATCCCAACATCAAAACAAATCTTATCTCCTTGGATGAGAATTAACACTAGAGAGACCTTAGTCTACCTAAATGAAAATAAAAACTAGAGTACCCACCATGTGGAAAGAAAACTATCATAGTCACAATAAGGACTAAACAATCTCTAAGTAGTACATAAGAGGATACCATTTATAGAGAACCTCAGACACATATAGATATCTCCATTGATGAAGAACCTCTGGTACATAAATTTGACTATGAGATCTATACATGCTAATAATTTATTGCAAATATTGGGTTTACCCCTATCATACCTTAGAATTAATGAAGGATTTATAAAAATATCTTAAATATATAAGAGTGTCATAGAATAGGTAATAATCCCCCCAAAGGGTATGATGATCCTGAACTCCCATACTCTAAACCAACGTGATTTATTAATAATCATTGGTCAAAATATCTAACGAAAACCAACCTTTGGAATGTAGCTCACTTAAAATACAGAATCATTGGGTGTTTTCGGATCCATGAACAAACCCGTTGGAAACTATTAGGAAATAGAAAATCATAATGTGGAGTAAATTTTAAGGGAAACAAAAAAGGTAAACCCAATGTGAATGACTTTATTACGAAATTTCCTTGTATAAAAGATATATACTGATCAGTATTGGTCAAAACATTTTGTTTTCCAATGAGGTCCATATTTTTTGGGAAACAAAAACTTTTAAACCCTATGTGAATGCCTTAACTATGTCATTTCCATCAATATAAGGGATGTATTGATTATTCTCTATAAGACCATTCTGTTTCCCAACGAGGTCTTTATTTTTGAAGGAAATAATAGTCAAGGTTTTTCAAATCTCAGGCCATAGGAGTATATATAGTATTTCAATGCTATATCTCCAATGTTAAGCATATGATACCCTATCATATTTTCTTCAAATGTACAATTAATAAGTTCTAGAACCCCCAAATGATAATATTAAGATAATATCTCATGTTCCAGTTCAACAATAATGAAACCAAGATAATAATAAAAAAAATTCTTGGGATTTAAGGAAGAACATGTGAAAATATCCATAACACCCAAATATTTTATATTATGTTTCTTCTTAAATAAATTTAATTTATTCAATATCTTACATTGCATGCAACACCGTGATTAAATTTACATTGATATACTATTAAATATTAACATGACTGTTGGAATTAAAATGTGAAAATAATGAATAGTAAACATTACATTAGAACAATAACCTTACATATGAAATTATAAATAAAACATAGGTATCTCTTAAATGAAAATATGATATATTCATTTCATGGAATAAGAAAATAGATGTTTTAAAAATTATAATTTAAGTGTTGGTATTTTTTTGAAATTTAAATGATTATTTACAATTTTATAATTAATATATGGATTTTAATGGAAATTTATTTTCATTAAATATATTCATAAATTAATATTTTATTGTTTCATAATTTTAATATTATTTTATGTGAACTTAATTAATATCTCAATGCGTCATAAAAGTAGTTATAATTTTAAATTCTGTATTTTCTAATAAATTATGATTTAAATTAACAATTAAAAATCTCATATTTAGAAAATTATTTTCAAAAATGGAGTCCATTTTTTAAATTTACGCTTTAAAAAATTTTAGGACTAATTTTTGGTATTTCTCTAAAATTGTTGATTTTTTGGTGATTCATGAAATACAATAATTTACAGTATTTCATTTTAAGCCAAATTTATGAATTTTTGAGAAATAAATGGTATAAGAAACCATTATTTAGATATTAAAATAAAAATTTACATTAATTAGTCACATAAATAAATATTATTGATAATTTTTATCCAAAATATTAAATAAATAAATAAAATTTCCAAAAACACCCTTATCCTCCCACTATAAATACCACCCTTATCCTAAAACCTTATATGACCTGAATCCTGGATAAAGTCATCTGAAATACCTTTCTAAGACTCTTCCCCAAGCTCAAAACCTAATGGACTTACCAAAAGACCAAATCCAAGTGTCTTAATAAGGTTCCCATGGAGACGATATTTGAGAGGTAAAATCATCATTCTTTCTCTTTTAATTTATTATATTTTATTTTCCTCTCCTCACATCCCATATAAAAAGTAGAATGGTTACTAAAATATTATATTTGTATTGTAATGTTATTATGTTAATTTAATATCCATCATGAAATCTCTTCTCCTCCCCTTTTAATTCTAAAAATGAAAACATTGTCCATGAGGTGTCGATTCACTGGCTTTGTGGATGACGAGTTTTCATTTTTCATTACCGCCTTCATGGACAGTCATAAAACAATTTTTATGGTTAAAATGGACTATAATATATATAAATATTAAAACTTATTTAATAACCCTTAACTAGTATATATAAATAATATTAAATAAAACGATACTAGTTCATGAAGGTCGTATAAACTGCCAAAATAAACTAATCATTTTTCGTTAACGTTTTATCTAATGAATCATCCTCATGTAAAAAAATGATACATATGACCATTTTAAATACGTGAATTATATTAATACCATTTAATTCCAATTCTATATTATTACTGAAATTAGATAATAACTTCCATAATTATACACAAGACAACCGATCGTGAATCCATGAAATGAACACTCCTGGAATAATGAGTTTAAACACTATAAATAATAGAAATAGACATAAATGAACTTAAAAAATTATAATAAATCAAATATATGTTGAATAGGTTACTAATTAATTAATTAATGAATCTAATTTTATTATCTAGGATGTTAAATACAAGTGAAAAATTCATTCATACATAAGGTAAGGGGATTCTCATCTCACTTTTATTTCTAAGAGATATACCTTATTCACTAGTTATGTCTTTTGCTCAATTTATTGATCAAATGGAATTTGTTTCTAATCATTTACATTTCCATAATTATTATGCCTTATCTTCTCATTATTGAATTTTTTAGTCTAAATGGTAGAAATTTAAGTTATATATACCTTTACATATTGACTATGTTTCATTTTTTAATGATTCATGAAGGATTATATTGTATTTAACCCTTACAGAGAATTTGAGCTCACACTTTTATTTGCACTCTTTTCCCAAGGTTATGAAGTTGAAATAATAGAATTATTTCAAGGATGAAATTATATTCCTTTTTTATGTTTTATATTTGAAAATTAATATAATAATATTACTATTTATGTATCTCATTCTTTAAGACTATTAAAATTATCGGTCCTTTGGTGTTTTAATCTTGTATCTTTTCCAATGTTATAAAGTAAGGCACTGGCTCCAGGATACTGATGTCTGGGTCTTCACGATTGGTTTTGGATCAAGTTTAGTAGAAACCTTGGGAACTATATATTAAAATAAACATATCCAATTTGAGAACATTGATTATTATTTATAGTATTTAAAAAAATTCACCATTAGAATATTTTTTATTTTTTGGATCAATGCTCATGATGATTATGGTATAACTCAGTGTGTGCCCTTATTTAGTGATGGATCCTAATGGAAGGAAAGGAATCAATACCCACAGATAATGTAGGGACCACCCAATGAAAAATAAAAAATACTTAGTGTTGGGAGAGAGAATATAATTACTATATTAGGAAAACATAATTAGATTATGAAAAATAACCATACTACACCTATGTTGGATCGTTCTAAGTTGGAGAAGACACCATCTATTATTGGGATTTGTAAACTAGTGGTATCTGAGCAATGAATAAAGTCCCATGAAAATATATTTCTGTCTTTTCAATGTGATGAAAGGGAAAAGGCATTAACAATGGTATATTTCCTTAAGGAGATTCTAACAAATGGTGGGAATTGATCCAGAATACTAAGTTGTAAGATGAAATAGAAGGCAAGGAATGAAGACCTTTTAAAGAAACATTCGTCAATAAAAATTTCCCTCATGTGAAACAAACAGAAATGAAGATAAAATTACTTATCATAAATAAAACTAAAAAATAGAGTGTTATAGAGTATTATGATACCTTCAAATGACTATCTAGGTACCTGTAGGGAACTACATTCTCAAAAAATTTCATCAAACGATGAAATAGTACTAAGTTTCATCAAAATATAGAAGGAATATTTTAGATATTATATATTCAAAGGAAATTAATAGAATAATACTGAATCTGAGGACCAAGAGAACGGAAAATCACCCAAGAATAACTAGGTATTTAAGAATTTTCATAGTTGTGAAAATCGTAGGAAGAAACATCTGGAAAATTTTCTAAAGGGAAAAAGAGTGTGTTCCAAATGTAGAGACAAGGGTCATTTGTATCACGAGTATAAGGGAAAAACTAATGGTATATAGTGGTTCAAATGAAAAAAATGGTAAATTATTAAAACTAATATCCCAATATAAATTGGAATCTATTAAAGAAGAGTCCAAGTGGTGATGGGAAAGCTTATACAAGAACTGCAACTAAGGTAAAACTACCAAATTATGTGGTGGTAGGTATATGAATCCTATCTTCAAACTTAGACAATGATAGATTTGATTCTATATCATCACACTCTTTTATATCTATCTAGTTTTGTAAGAAAATTATATATTTCATTATTGATTTAATAAGGGAGTTGTTAGTCAAAACCCATATAGGAAGTCTCATTGTATCCAAGATGTATCGAGAAGTCCCCATTATAGTATATAAAAGTGATTTATTTTCTTAAATTATCATCATACCTATGTTTAACATTGATATAATCCTCATTATGGAATGAATTTCAAAATATTATGTAAAATTTAAGTTCATTTATAAGAAAATTGATAATTTTCAGGAATATGTAGAATTCCTTATCATTAGAGTAGAAACCACATAATCCGGCTCTTATCTAGATCCACCCCAACTAGCTATACTGAATAATAATCTAGGTGAGGAAGAGAAAAAAATATTTATTTACGAATATTGTAATATTAAAATTAATTATTTACCTATTTTATAAGAATACATTGAAGTATTGTTTGAGTAATTTCTTCGACACCCCCCAGATCGTGAAGTTGACTTTTCGGTGGATTTAATCTCGAATAAAAATACAATATCAAATACTTCCTATATAATGACCACTGTGGAATTAGTGTATCTAAAGAAATGTATATAGGAGATTATTAATAAGGGATTTTTTCACCCCACTATTTATTCAAGGGAATCCATATTTCTATTTTCCAAGAATAATGATGAATTCATGAGGTTGTTCATGGATTAGAGGGAAATCAATGAAATTATAATAAAGAACCAGTATTCACTTCCTCACATTGATGATTTATTAGGTTAAATTCATAGATATAAATATTTTTGAAGATTTACCTTCATTATTGATATCATCAATTGTGAATAAAGAAGAAATACATTCTGAAGATAGATTTTCAGAAGAGTTATGAGCATTTCGAGTTGACAGTAATGACATTTTGATTGTCTATTTAACCCTTGGTTTTTACGGATCTAATGAATAGAATATTCAAATAATATATTGAAGTGATTTTTGTGGTATTCATCGATTATATTATATCATATTATAATATCTAAGTATGCCATGAGAATAAACCAAGGATCATTATTGATACTCCCATATGGAAATAGTTATATGGTAAATTTAGCAAGTTTGAATTCTAGCTTCAAGAGATTTATTTTCCTGTCCATATTGTCTCTAAGTATGGAATCTTATTTAATCCTGAAGTGATAATGGTAGTCCAAGAATATCCTACACAAATTAACATTACCAAGGTATGTATTTTTATTAGTTTATTAGGTCACTATTGGTGTTTTATTCATAATTTTTCCTGATTGGATAACCTGTTTACCAAGATCACCCGTAAATGGGTTAAGTTCATATGAAAAATGAATGTGGATAATGTTTTGAAGAATTTAAGAGAAGATTATTCAGTGCTCTGATTTTGACCCTACCATCACGAAATTATGGGTTTGTGATATACATTGATGCATCCTATAAAGGAATGGGTTGTGCCCTTATGAAAAATGAAAAAGTTTTTGCATATGAATCAAGGTAGTTGAAGATTCCATAACATAATTATCCAACTCATGAACTTGAGTTAGCATTCATAATATTTTCTTTGAAGATATTGAGACACTATCACTATGGTTAAATTTTTGAGATATATACAGACCACAAGAATTTGAATATATCTTTACATAGAAAAAACTCAACACGAGGCAAAGGTAGTGGATCAAGTTACCCAAATATTATGATTTCTAAATACACCAATTACTTGGGAAAGTAAATAATGCAACTGATGTGTTGAGTAGGAAAACTCATGGATTTATGACCAAGTTGAGGATTGATAGAGATCCAATTTTCATGGATTTATTAAATATGTATATGGGATTTTTTTAAGGAAGATAAAACATCCATTCCTTTTCAAATGATTACTAAACCATCATGACTAGATAAGATAAAAAGTTCTCAATCTAATGATGAGTATTTTCACAAGAAAATTAAAGCTGTTAAGAATGGAAAACTGGTAGACATCATGTATGAGTATGAAATTATTGAATATGGAATGAATTTTTGTGTTCCATCAATGCCCGAGATAAAAAGGGAACTATTAGATGATTATCATAGCTCAAATTTTTCTTGACACCTTTATAGTGTCAAGAGGTATAGAGATTTTAAGGAATATTTTTGATGGGATAATACGAAGTAGAAATTTTGATGACTATGTGTCAAGATGCCTAGTTTTTTTAATAAGTGTAGGATAAGAGACAACATATTAGAGGATTAATGCAACATCTACCTATTCTTATGTGGAAGTGGGATGAAATTATGGTGAAATAGATCATAGGACAACCAATGACACCTATAAAGAATGATGAGTTATGGGTTATTGTTGATCATCTTACAAAATCAACACATTTTCTTTTAATAATAGAATATTTACCTCTTGTGTGCTTAGAAGGACTATATATTAACAATGTTATAAGATGTCACGATTTACATATATCGATTGTGTCTTATTGGGATCCCTATTTTAAATCAAAAATCTAGAAGAGACATCATAATAATTTGGACATTGAGATTCATTTGATTACTTCTTATCACCCTCAAATGGATAATGAGTCTAAAAGCACTATTCAACTATTTTAATACTTGTTGGGATCACGATCAATTGAATATAATTCTATGTGGGATTAGTATTTACCTTTCGTATAGTTTTCCGACAATTATAACTTCCATTCAAACTTTCATCTGGCACCATATAAAGCATTATATGGCAAGATATGTCATACTACAACATGTTGTGATGAATTTGGTAAAAGGAAACTCATAAGACCATAACTTGAAAAAGAAAAAAATGACAATGATAGATATTATTCATTCTCACATTAAATAAATTTAATGTAGATAGAAACGTTATGCTTACAAATGTAGAATGTATTTAGAATTTCAAGTAGTATATAATGTATTTTTGAAAGTATCTCTATAATAGGGTGTTATAATGTTCCATAGAAAAGGTAAAACAATCCCCCATGTACATCAGACCATTCAAAATATTGGACATAATTGGATTTTTATCTTATTGATTAGAAATTCCACCATGTGTCTCTAAAGTTCATGATGTGTTCCATATATAATTGTTAAGAAATTACATACCAAACCCAACACATGTAATCAATTATGAAGAAATAGAATTGGAATCTGAATTATATCACTAGGAAAAGATTATCGAGGTTCTTAAAACTAGATTGAAAGTATAGAGAAATTAGATGACTTTACATGTAAAATTTATATAGATAAACCACAAAATGGAAGAAGTAATGTGGGAACTAGAAGTATTTTATGAATAAAAACCACTCTCATATTTTTTGAAGGTAATATTCACAAAATATTTTGAGGTAGAAATTTTAGAATGATGGAAGAATATAACACCCCAAATTTTAAGGTATGAATATTTTTAATTAAATTAAATATAGGTATATCATAAAAGAAAATATGATATATTTATATAATGGAATAAGGAAATTTTTTTTAAAAGTTTTAAATTAAGGGTTGGTATTAATGTGAAAAGTAAATGTTTATTTATCAATTTATAATTAATATAATTATTGAAAAGAATATTTTTTTTCATAAAATAGATTCACAAATTAATATTTTGTTTTCTTATAATTATAATATAATTTTGTGAGACCTTATTTTTATTTTTTAAAGTGTCATCAGATCATTTATAATTATAAAATTGATATTTTTAAAATAAATGATGATTATAATTAAAAATTGAAATTCTCATATTTAGAAAATTATTTTCATAAAATAGAGTGAATTTTTATAATCTACACGTTGAAAATGGTTAGGGTGAATTTTTTGTATTTTTCTGAAATAGTTTATTTTTTTATGAATAGTAAAATATAGTAATTTATGGTATTTAATATTTTCAAAAAAATATATGATTTTTTGAGTCAATTATGATGTAAGAAACCATTTGTTTCAACTCACATGCACTATTTTCTTCACTTATTCATAAGAATCAATACACTTTATAGTCTTGATCCAAAATAATAAGCAAATGAATAAAATAATAAAAAACACCCTCTTCTCCCACTATAAACATCACCCCTCACCACACCTTCTCTTCACACCGTCAATGACATGAATATTTTCTAAATTACACCATAATACCTTCCCAAGACACTTCCCCACATATAAGTCCCACTGGAATTACCAAAAGGCCAAATCCAAGTGTCTTAAAGAGGTTTCCAAGGAGACGATATTCGAGAGGTAAAATCCTTCTTCATTATCTTTTAATTTCTTATATTTTTTATCCTCTCCAAACCTCCCAAAAAAATTGTCATGGTAACTCCAGTATGATATATAGAGGGTAATTTTATTTTCTGAATGTAATATCCATCATTAAATCTTTTCTCATCTCCTTTTAATTGTAAAAATTAAATCATCATTCGTGAGGTGTCAATTCAGATCATTCACGAATGATGAGTTTTTTTTCATTACGGTATTCAAGGGTTAAAAAACCATTTTTATAGTTAGAAAAATTATAATATGTTTATTAAAACTTGTTTAATTTTATTAAATTAGTTTATGAACATAATATTAAATAAAATGATTCTAGTTCACAATGGTTGTAAAAACCACCAAAATAAACTAATCATTTTTCATTAATGATTTATCTGATGAATTATCTCATAGTAAAAAAAGATATATGGGACCATTTAATATACATAAATTATATTAATACCATTTCATTCCACTTCGAGGGAATTATTCAAATTTTATAAGAACTTAAATAATTATACACAAGAAAGCCGATCATGAAACCATGAAACAAATGCTACTAGAATAATGAAATTAAACACTATTACTCATTGAAATGGCCATAAATGAAATTAATAAAATTATAATAAATTAAAATATAAATTTAATAGGTTATGAATTAATGAGTTAATTAATATAATTTTACTATCAGCGACATGAAGTATTAGTGAATAATGCTTTCAGACATAAGGTAAGGGGTTTCTCGTCTCACTTTTATTTCTATGAGATATACCTTATTCACCACTTATTTTTTATGTGGGGTGTATGTATAGTTTCATTTTGATATATAATATATTGAATATTTTTATATTCATGTTATTTTTGTGTTTCATTTTATGAATATTAATTTTATGGCGTATATTATTTGACTACTTATAAAGTGGCAAGGGATATTTTTAACTCAAATTTTCATTAATTTTGTTGAAATTATATTTCACTAATTATGTATTGATAAGGTTATTTTTAAAATTTATTTTTATTATATTATGTTTTATTTAAACTTTTTTATGTGTATTTATAGTTAATACATAGAATAGATTCATTTTATTAATGATATGGTCATTTTATGGGATTTTGACTCTATTTTCTTTCATTAAGGCATTTTTTTATATTATGCACCAATTTTTGGTTAAATGGTTTATATAATGACCCTATTATTTATTATCATCATTAATTGAAGGATTAATTAAGTATCTAAATATATTATATCATGGATATCATTTTTTTCCTATGTCATACAAATTTTTCATACGGTATTTACTTTCAATGTTGTTTGATTAACTGGGGAAGTAATTGTTAAATATGTATCTATAACACAATAAGTATATTTATTGATTAGGGATATTTATTCCTTAATTAATTCGATCAATTTGATATTTTAGGAATGCTTTGGACATACAAACACGGTTTGTTCCTGGTTTTAGATAGCCCCTCAATACATCAGTAGTCTAATGAGATGAATATTGTAGAAGAATTAATTGGGGTTTTACCCATAATGATTAATCCATTTGTGATAGGTCTTGATAGTAGAGGTACCATGATTCCTAAGATCATGGAATCCTAATAATTAATCATTTCCTTAATTTGACTTTAGTTATTATTATCAATGATATTTTCACTATGATATTATCCATGGATTTATACTATGCTCAAGTTATTGATCAAATGGAATTTTTTTCCTCATAATTTACATTGATATAATGATGATTCCTTATCCTCTCATGATTTAATTTTTTTTGATTAAATCACATGTATTTCAATTATATATACCATTCCATATTTATTATTTTTCATTTTTTATGGATTCATAAAAGATTCCATTTTATCTAACCCATATTGAGAATTTCATATCAACATTTTATTTGTTCACTTTTACCTGGGATATGAAGATGAAAAAACTGAATGATTTGAAGGATTTAGTTACCTTTCGTTTGTATGTTTTATATTTGACTACAAATGTAATAAGGGTACCTTGTGTGTATCTAATTCTTCAATACTACTAAACTGATTTGTCCTTTGATATTTGAACCTTGTATCCATGCCAATGAAATAAAGTAAGGCTATATATCTGGGATATTGGGGTCTAGGTATTTATAATATCTCTAGGGTTATTTTATCTTGATCCCCAGGAAACAAAACTATAAAATTATTCTTTACATTCAAATTTTTTTCCAAAGGTTCCATACCAAACTTATCATTGCTTTTCTTTATCATTTCAATAAAATATTAATGGGAATGAAAAATACCTTGAATCTATAAATTCATGATCCTTGATCTAATTATTAGGGGTATGAAGTTATTGGTTTTCCCTTTCCACCAGTTTCTCAATTAATCAAAGTTTACCAGGATGGACAAGGTGATCTGGTTCATGCACTTTAGTCTCTTCTAGATCTAATACACATCCTACCCCATTCATCTTAAGAGAATGGTTTTGGCCATCAATGGGATATTGAAATAATCATACCTTGAAAATATTAAGAGTAGGTATGATGTAATCCTCATGATCCTATACTTATCCTACCTTGAGCCTTTTAGAATTATGTTTAGGCCTTCATTTGGCCCTTATTCTTCTCCTACCTCAGGAAACCTAAGATAAGTTTCTGATCCTTGAATATTCACCTATACTGCTACCCATGCAAACTTCTTAGAAATAAGAATGTCACCTTACAATAAATTCTTCATAGGGATTAGAATATTTAAATAATCCGTATGATTCACTGTAGAGAACCAAAGCTTGATGTACATGGACATTACATTACTTTTGCGGAATAATTGATACATAACGAAAACAGACACACAAGGACCATAATAGTTTAGTGTCTTTGGAAACATGGAATATAATATTCTAATCATGGTGAAAGATCTTCAACATCTCCCATTAAGATATTCCCCTTTTTTTTCTTACCTAAAACCTTTCTTTATATCCTGGGGAAAAGAAAACATAATAGGGGTGAGCTCAAATGCTCAGTAAGGGCAAACATAGAGAACATAAAACAATCCATAAACATTTGAAAGAAAAAACATGAACATGAAATATAAACATTGAAACCCTGAGGAAAGACATAAATCTTGGAAGTACGTAAGGTATATATCATAAAATAACATCAATCATGATAAAATAGCATGGGAATAAAACATGTAATTGTGGAAAAAAAATTAAGCACATGATATGATTTCCATAGTAGCCAAGGCATTGCTGCCAAGACCATCTTAGTGGACAAAGTACCTTTCTGAATCGAGTTCACTCGTAATTTCAGTCCTGTGACACTAAACCAGAGTAACTTACCGTTCCAGCAATTTCTAACTCATGAGATATAAATCTTTACCCAATGCATTGGAGGGAGATATAGTTCCCACCCATCTTATAATGAAATCATTCTTACTTGTGCCACAAAATAAACATACATCATTCATAATAACCCAATGAATAAAATGGGTTTCATAAACATCATCCCATCATCAAATAATCTATATAAATGAAATGGATATCATTTCATAATATGAAAATTGAAACCATGTAAATCATAGAGACGTTATACTTGAAACATACACATATGAAATAATGTCATCTTAGATGGAAAGTGGTTTTGATAAAACACTTGAAATGAATTCTTAAGGAAAATATCCTTTCTTCTTTAAAATCATTTTCTTTTCAAAAAATGTCATGCATTTTTAAAAGAAAAGGAATTTGTTGAAAATATTCATGAAATATTTTGGAGGAAGCTTCATGAAAAGCAGGCTTTATAAAACCGTAAAAATCATTTCATGCCATATAAGCTAAAAAAATATTCTTCTTGTACTTTTGCCGGAAAATTCAAAAAGTACCTTGTAAAACAAATTCTTTACATACCATGTTGTAAATTTCAAAATGGTTAAAAAGGAATTTAAACATACATGAAAGAAAATTAATCATTTTATGAAATTTTTTTGAGAAAATATGGACATGGATAATAATCATAACCCCAGTAAATACTTACGAATAAACAATCTCGGATAAGAATGAGATTGGAATAATTATCCCTTACCTTATGTATGATATGATTCGTATGTATCCAAACCCCCAGTATAATGATTTAAATAATTTCATTGACTTATTACATAATCATATTCATTCATATATGTTTCACTTATGACTTTATATTACCTGTTCTTTTGTAAATTTATGTTAAAGTAGCGTTTTGGGTAAAATAGTTTCATTTGTCGTTCGTGTTTTAACTTGTAATTATTCATATGATTACTTAGGTAATGATTACTTACATCCAGAATGTAAAACATTATTTATATATAATATATATTCATAATATACATATATATAATGGATCGATAAATGGAAAGAAATACACCGTTCATGGAGACGGTAGGCCGTACGTACGCATGAACGCTGTTTTCGTTTCCTTATGGAATTGAATGGAATTAAGTAGATGACATATATATATATACACATAAATCCAGTAGCATTATTTTGTCATATATTTCATGATTACTTATTATATATATTTTATAATCATTTTTGAATGGTTATCATGGAGAGTGAATCTCATCGCGTCGTGGAGACGGTATTCCGTACGTACGCACGAGCGATGATATCATTCCCATAATCATGGAATTGTATTAAAGTGTATGTATAATATTACAGAATAAATATAACTTTACAATAATCATTATATTAATTACGTTCACCATTATACCCATCCAAGTAAGGTGGTGGTGGAAAATAGATTACACCACAGCGTGGAGACGGTATTCCGTACGTACGCACGTGCGGTGATTAAATTTTCCGTAGGATGGATAGATGGTGAAATATGGTTGTTTCATACTTATAATAACATATCATTATATGAGTTATACTGATGTTATTACTTCATAATGGAACATCTAAAGAAGAAGAAGTGGAAGAAGAAATAAAGTTGAAAGAATCGGTAACGGACATTACCTCTTCTTTGAAGCACCTCTTTGAGACCTCCACTTAGGGAACTAAAATTGGTATTTGAAGAAGACCAGGACCTCTAGGATGTTTCTAAGGAAGTGGATAAGAGAATTTGGTAGGTTTCGGCCGAGAATCAAGCCTCAAAATGGTGTGAGGAAGAGAGGGAGGAGGTTCCCTTTTATAAGGGAGGAGAGGGGCACCTTAGGAAAAACTAAAAATATTATTTTGTTATAAAGTCATATTCAGTTTTTAATAGCTCCAAATTGATTTATTTCGAATCTAAGTTTGGGATGTGTCGAAATAATCTCATAAAATATAATTTAGACAAGTTTAGGTTTCAATTTTAACCTTATCATTTAGATTTAACTTTAAGTTAGATAATTTAACTTTTATCGTGTCTTCTTGTTTTCTTACACTATAAGGTTAATAAACTTACTATAAAAATCCAAAATAACCCCAAGTTGTTTATTATTAATTTATATAACCTTATCTAAGACATTTGGATAAACCTTATATTTTTATGAATAAAATAACAATTAATAAAATAATATTTGTTTTAAAAACTATTTTATATCAATTTTGACACTATTTGGTAATTGATTTTTGTGAAAATAATAACAGAATGATTAGTTCAAAAAAAGTTCATTAAATAAATAATATCATGTCATATTAACCTATAAAATTAGTGTAATTCATAAAAAGTCTCAAATTAAATTTATTTGGGTATTTATAACATTAACTATGTCAATATTTCATTAATAAGATAATTACTGCATCATCATTGTGTCATAAATAAATTACATTATTTAATGTCTAAAAATAATAAATAAAACTACATTATGTAGGAAATATTTTTAGATTTCTAATGAATATTTATAGTCAAATTTATCTTATGTAAAACCCTATATTAAAAATTATTTAGTTATTAAACTTTGATTTTAACTATTTTAACCCTTCTTTAAATAAATTAATAATAAATGTCCTAATCTAATCCAAGTGGGCCTAAATAGTCATATTTTATTCCTAAGGTTGTTTTTGGTCGAATTACACTTATACAATAGAATTAGGACATGTGTTAGGGAAATAATAATATCATTTTTACCCTTAATTACCCTCTTTACTTTTAACCGTGGTAAAAAAAAGTAAAAAGTTACTATTCAACAAAAATTATTTTCATCTCATTGAACCACATTTTAGTCATTGATATTAACCGTGTCTCTTGGATTTTTGAAATTCCACTCACAGAAGCGGTAAAATTATGTTTTATGTAAATTTGCAAATTCTCCTAGGAGGTGGGTAAAAGACGGTGAAAAGTTCAATAAAATTTGTATATATCTAAAATTATTATAAAATGACTCCAATGAATTAAATTGGACTTATATAGGTATTATGTATCAATTTTGACCTAAAATAAATTTAAATAAAATACATAATTATTTAAATAAAAAGTCGGTTTTTGAATAGTAACCTAGTGTTTTCACTGTTCATCAAAAATTGAATCTTTTCAGAAAAATACCAAAAATTCACTCTAGACTAATTTCGATATTATGAATCCAAAAATGAAGTCCATTTTGAAAGATAAAATTTATAAAATTTAAAAAAGTGGGTATTACTATTCATAACGACTAGTTTATATAACATATCGTTGTTTAACAAAACTCAGTATTGCGTACAACACATGCTATCATGGAAGGTAGCGATTGCATGTAATGCTAGCCAAGTCCGGGATGCGTGTTGTGCAAGATAATTTTTTTGTATCGTACAACACAATACATTAATGAAATTAAAAGGAATATTTTTCATAAAATCTCAGGATGTTACATTCTATCCCCCTTAAAATGAATTTCGCCCTCAAAATTCGTCGGGGTTATAAATGGTTTACTACTCAAAAGTTTCTTTAATAGAAACCCACATCGTAAAAAGGAATACCAAATCATGGATTTAGAAACTAAAGAATGAAACGTAATGGTTACCCAAATTAACTAATCACTGGGTTTCCACATAGGAGAACATAGGTGAAAATATGGATATGGAAGAGAAATCTAACCATCATGTTCTGATGGAGAGTGGTAGAGAACATAGCTATGAAAAATCCATCAATCACAAATCCATAAATTTGGGTTGATCTAAGGTACCATCTGATTCATTGGATATAAGAGCACTAGGAAAACATTTTTTGTTTTCAATATCATTTCCCTAAAGTTGAAAATTTTGAATTAGAAGAAATACTTGCTTGATTTTGGTACAATCTCACTGTTGTTCGTGCTTTGAATAATTTAAACTTCATCTCTTAATGAAATGAAGTTGAATTTTTTATTCATGAAGTGTTAACAGATCATGTGACAAAATGATGGGTCATTCCATCTGTTTCAAACAAAAGGTTAGAAAAAGTTATCAAATATACATAAGTCCATCTATGGTGAGGTTAATCATATACGATTCCAAAAATGAACTTATACTTCATATATCATACCATATAATAAAATAAAACTAGTTTCTACTAACCAGGGACTTCCTGTAGGCCAGTGGTATGCAATAAAGGATAGTCGCACTTCGATTGTGGGTTCGATTCCCACAGCCTTGTCCGACGCGATGGGCTGTCGCCCCTCCTGCAGGTTTTCCTTTTTATAAACGTACTTTACTATAACATACCATCAATAATATTGAAAAAAAAGTTCTATCCTTAAACAATACTAACTTATGTCCAACATAATCCATTCCAATCTTTAGGCTTATCTAAAATACTTCGGTCCAAGCTCCTAGTATAATGAAAATGATTACTTGAAATGTCACATAACAATAACGTTAATGCCATCATTTATTCCCAATATATCATAAGATATATCTTGTTGGTCAAATTACAAAACATCTGAATACCTTAATCATGTATTCTCTTGAAGAATGAATACCCATTAAACCTTAGTGAAAACATGAATGTTGTCAAAAGTAAACTCTTTCCACATACCAAAACCCAAAAATTCTATATACTCAAACCATGATATTACGTTCTCTTTATATCAGTCATGAGCTCATGAATACTATGAAACATTTAATTTTTTCCTTATCCCTTCGTTATGCACATATCATATACTTTCCAAAAATATCTGAATAACCTTTCATGGTCACTGGTACCATTCATCATATAATTTAAAAACATAAGGAAAGACAATAGTGTAACAATCCTTAGATGTATCTTTATTCTATAGTACCATGAGATTACTTATACAACATTACACTTGATAAACATGTAATAATTCCACTACCTTCTTAAACCATTGACCGAGATTCAACAATTCTTTCACTTCACATATCATTTCTAGTCTCTTCATCATCATCCACATAAATACTACCCATATGACCATGATGATTCTCTTTATGAGACTTTCTCTTAGGGAATTGGTTTGCATAATGCCCGTACATTCAACATTTAAAAAACGTAACCATTGTTGATGTTGTAGAAATACCATTATCATCATCCATGGTGTTAACTAAACCTTTTCCTTTGCACTTTCCAGATTTGTGTCCTTCTCTTCCACACCCAAAGCATCTTCCAGTTCCTTTGAAACATTATCCTTGATGCCTCTTCCGACATGATTTACATAGGGGAAATTGAACTTTCTTTCCTCTATGATCATCATGAAACTCCATCTTTCTCTTATTAGCCGAGTCAGAAAACTTACCAAATTTGAGTTTATTGATCATATTATGAGATTCCTAATTCAGAATAATAATTATGATTGGACTTCCAAATCCCATTTCATTTGGTTTCTCATGAATAATATCATTCCATTGTCCATCATATCCTCCATTATCGTGAATCTCCTTGTTTCCAGCCATTTTCTAAAACCCAAAAAGAATAGTGTGAGAGGAAGAAATCATGCAAGGGAAAACAACATAGTAAAGGGGGAGTACCCTTAATACCTAACATTTTACGTTAAATTCTATGATCATTACCATAGTTCTAGGACTATATCATATACGTATACATATCTTTAGGGACATCCCTAGACATACCTTAGAAATATCTCTAGGGATATCACTAACGTTTTTTCATCCTAGTTTCCAAAGGATGACTAAACCTTTCCTCTAATACCAACTTTAGAGACCCTAAGCTTGACGTACATGGAAATTACATTACTTTTGCGGAATACTTGACACATAACGAAAACAAACACACAAGGACCGTAATAGTTTATGTCTTTGGAAACTTGGAGTATAATATTCTAATCGTGGCAAAAGATCTTCAACATCTCCCATAAAGATATTCCCCTTTATTTCATGCCTAAAACCTTTCTTTATATCTTGGGGAAAGGAAATCATAAAAGGGGTGAGCTAAAATGCTCAGTAAGGGAAAACATAGAGAACATAAAACAATCCATAAACATTTGAAAGAAAAAACTTGAACATGAAATCTAAACATTAAAACCTTGAGAAAAGACACAAATCTTGGAAGTACATAAGGCATATATCATAAAGGAACATAAATAATGATAAAATAGAATGTGAATAAAACATGTAATTGTGGAAAAACATTAAGCACATGATATGATTTCCATAGTAGCCAAGGCATTGCTGCTAAGACCATCTTAGTGGACAAAGTCCCTTTCTGAATCGAGTTCACTCCTCATTTCAGTCCTGTGACACTAAACCGGATTAACTTACCGTTCCAAAAATTTCTAACTCATGAGATATAAATCATTACCCAATGCATTGGAGGGAGATATAGGTCCCACCCATCTCATAATGAAATTATTCTTACTTGTGCCACAAAATAAACATACATCATTCATAATAACCCAACGAATAAAATGGGTTTTATAAACATCATCCCATAATCAAATAATCCATATAAATGAAATGGATATCATTTCATAATATGAAAATTGAAACCATGTAAATCATAGAGACATTATACTTGAAACATACACATATGAAACAATGTCATCTTAGATGGAAAATGGTTTTGATAAAACACTTGAAATGAATTCTTAAGGAAAATATCCTTTCTTCTTTAAAATCATTTTCTTTTCACAAAATGTCATGCATTTTTAAAAGAAAAGGATTTTTTTGAGAATAGCCATGAAATATTTTGGAGGAGGCTTCATGAAAATCAGGCATTATAAAACCGTAAAAATCTTTTCATGCTCTATAAGCTAAAAAAACATTCTTCTCGTACTTTTTCCGGAAAAGTCAAAAACTAACTTGTAAAAAAAATTCTTTACATACCATGTTGTAAAAGTAAAAATGGTTAAAAAGGACTTTAAACATAATTAAAATAAAAGTAATCATTTTATGAAAACATTTTTAGAAAATATGGACATGGATAATAATCATAACCCTAGTAAATACTTACGAATAAACAATCTCGGATAAGAATGAGATTGGAATAATTATCCCTTACCTTATGTCTGATATGGTTTGTTTGTATCCAAAACCCCTGTATAATGATTTAAATAATGTCGTTGACTTATTACAGAATCATATTCATTCATAAATGTTTCACTTATGACTTTATATTACCCGTTCTTTTGTAAATTCATGTTAAAGTAGCGTTTTGGGTAAAATCGTTTCATTTGTCGTTCGTGTTTTAACTTGTAATTATTCATATGATTACATAATTCATGATTACTTACATCCAGAATGTAAAAAATGATTCATATATAATATATATTCAGAATATACATATATATAATGGATAGATAAATGGAAAGAAATACACCGTCCATGGAGACGGTAGGCCGTACGTACGAATGAACGCTGTTTTCGTTTCCATATTAAATTGTATGGAATTAAGTAGATGACATACATATATATATACATAAATCCAGTAACATTATTTTTTCATATATTTCATGATTACTTATTATATATACATTATAATCATTCTTGAATGGTTATCATGGAGAGTGAATCTCATCGCGTCGTGGAGACGGTATTCCGTACATACGCACGAGCGATGATATCATTCTAATGATCGTGGAATTGTATTAAAGTGTATGTATAATATTAAATAATAAATTTCACTTTACTATAATCATATATATTCATTACTTTCACCATTATACCCATCCATGTAAGGTGGTGGTGGAAAATAGATTACACCACAGCGTGGAGACGATTTTCCATACGTATGCACGCGCGGTGATTTAATTTTCCATAGGATGGATAGATGGTGAAATATGTTTGTTTCATACTTATAATAATATATCAGTATATGATTGATACTAATGTTATTACTTCATAATTAAACAATTAAAGAAAAAGAAGTGGAAGAAGAAATAAAGTTTAAAGAATCAATAACGGACATTATCTCTTCTTTGAAGCACCACTTTGAGACCTCCACTTAGGGCACTAAAATTGGTCTTTGAAGAATCCCAAGACCTCTAGGATGTTTCTAGGGAAGTGGATAATATAATATCGCAGGGTTTGGAAGAGCTTCAAGGCTCATAGTGGTGTGAGGAAGAGAGGGAGGAGGTGCCCTTTTATAAGGGAGGAGAGGGGAACCTTAGGAAAAACAAAAAATATTATTTTATTATAAAGTCATATTCGGTTTTTGATTGCTCCAAATTGATTTATTTAGAATATAAGGTGGGTATATGTCAAAATCCTCTCATCCAATAGAATTTAGAAAAGTTTAGGTTTCTATTTTATCCTTATCATTTAGATTAACTTTAAGTTAGATAATTTAACTTTTATCGTGTCTTCTTGTTTTCTTACACTATAAGGCTAATAAACTTACTATAACAAGCCAAAAGATCCCCAAGTTGTTTATTATGAATATATATAACCATATCTAAGTCATTTTGCTGAACCTTATATTTTTAGGAATAAAATAAAAATTAATAATATAATATTTGTTTTAAAAACTATTTTATGTCAATTTTGACACTATTTGGTAATTGATTTTTGTGAAAATCATAACATAATTATTAGTTAAAAAAAGTTAACTAAATCAATAAGAACATGTCATATTAACCTAGAAATTTAGTGGAATTCATACTAAGTCTCAAATTACTTTTATTTGGGTATTTATAACATTAATTATGTCAATATTTCATTAATAAGATAATTACTATATCATCATTGTGTCATAAATAAATTAACTTATTTAATGTTTAAAAATCATAAATAAAATACCATTATATAGGAAATATATTTATATTTCTAATGAATATTTATAGTCGAATTTATCTTATGTATAACCCTATATTAAAAATGATTTAGTTATTAAACATTCATTTTAACTATTTTAACCCTTCTTTAACTAAATTAATAATAAATGTCCTAATCTAATCCAAGTGGGAATAAATAGTCATATTTTATTCCTAAGGTTGTTTTTGGTCCAATTAAACTTATCCAATAGAATTAGGCCATGTGTTAGGGTAATAATAATATCCTTTTTCCTTTAATTACCCTATTTACTTTTAATCGTGGTAAAAAAAGTAAAAAGTTACTATTCACCAAAAATTATTTTCATCTCATTGAACCACATTTTAGTCCTTGATATTAACTGTGTCTCTCGGATTTTCAAAATTCTACTCACAGAAGCGGTAAAATTATGTTTTATATGAATTTGCAAATTCTCCTAGGAGGTGGGTAAAAGGCGGTGAAAAGTTCAATAAAATTTTTATACATCTAAAATTATTATAAAATGACTCCAATGACTTAAATAGAACTCATATAGGTATTATGTATCAATTTTGACCTAAAATAAATTTATATAAAATAAATAAGTATTTAAATAAAATTCGGTTTTTGAATAGTAACCCAGTGTTTTCACTATTCATCAAAAATTGAAAGTTTTCAGAAAAATACCAAAAATTTACCGTAGGCTAATTTCGATATTCTGAATCCAAAAATGAAGTCCATTTTGAAAGATAAAATTTATAAAATTTCAAAAAGTGGGTATTACTATTCCTAACAGCTAGTTTATATAACATATCGTTGTTTAGAAAAACTCAGTATTGCGTACAACACACGCTATCGTGGAAGGTCGCGATTGCATGTAATGCAAGCCAAGTCAGGGATGCGTGTTGTGAAAGATCCTTTAGGTGTAGCGTAAAACACAAGACATTAATGAAATTAAAATGAATATTTTTCATAAAATCTCGAGCTGTTACATTCACTATGATCAGCCTTATATATATTTTATAATTCTTTGAATCAAATCTATACTTATTCCCATAATTTTATTCTGATTCAAAATAAACCAATACCATACCTTTAACCACTTCATTAAAACCTAATTATGCATGAGAAAAGTCTTCGTGTATTTATATGAATTTTTTAAATCATCTAATTCAATTGTTAACCTAACTTGAGAAGCTAATCCAGGATCTAAACCTATGGTTTGAGGGGATTTATTCTTCATTCCAAGTCTAGTTGGTACTATTCCTCATAGTCCTCATTTATAGGTAACTCCATTATATATTAAAAATGGGTTTTAGTCAAAGTTTTGAATAGGGGATCTCATTCAATAGACTAGTGAATGTATTTATTTTTCGTATCATGAAAGGCCTATTGGATAGAATATACCATTGTATATTCTCTTGTGTTTCTTTAAAACCATGAGTACTAGCTGAGGAATCATCACCTTTAGTACTAAATTGTTTCATAGGACATGAAATATTTTTTTGTTCATGATTTAAAATAATAGTTATCTAAATGATAAGATCAATATTAAATTCCTCTCTAGCCTCTTGTAAAATATTATATAGTAATTATTTATCAAGATTGAGTTCCTTTTTCCCTAACTAAGGTTTATCATTAGTTATAAAAGACACACCACTACACATTAAAATCAGATAAGGCCACGATTTTGTTGATTCTATGTATATAGGTCCATACATTTCTTAAATTATAATCAATATTTAGGGTATAATCCTCCCTATAATACCTTTTAATATCATAACCAAAAAATAAGTTTTGTAAAAAATACTAATAAGATGAATAGATTTATTTTCATTCAAAACTAGATCATTCACTCTACAATAAGCATCCTCAGTAATATTTTATCACCACAAATGGCCTTGATGACACACATATTGATTTTTACCAATTCAGTCATAGGAGAAAAATGAATAATACCAAGACTGAAACTTTACTAACTAAAGGAATCAATATTCCTCTTTGACTTATATACACATGGATTCCACTGGAGGTTTTGAAATATTCATCCCCCACAAAGATACAATGTGTAACGTGATGGCACATGAATTTAGATATATTGTCACAGAATAAAAAGTAACTAACCAGGTTTAAAATAATTTCGAGAATTGAGGGATTTTGGAATGGTATTACAAGTCCCTAAAAGTGGAAAATATCATTGACGTTAGCGGATCCCAATTCTTATAGAAATATTTGGACTATATCAAGAAGGAAAAATAAATACCAACACTTAGTCACAGACCTTTGGACCATGTGAGAGAAAAAAATTTCTTATCATCAAGCTGAATTAAGATGCGGTAAGCATTAAGTAAACTTAAAACCACATGATCCTTAAATCCCCATGAACCATTAATGGAATGACTAAAAGAATATTCTGATGGTCAGTAGTGAAAAAATGTTCTACTAGAGAGTGTTTGAGGAGGGATGAGTCTTCAGTAAACTCCAATGGGATGATTGGAAGCTTGTGGACACCAAGATTGATCGATGATACTCTAGGGTACAAAGAAAATACCAAGGAACATTAGTATGATATCATGGTTTTGGAGTAGTTATAATTTATAAGGATATAATGAGGAAGGGCCTATAAAGAAACCCTCCACCCCTACAAAGGGAAAGAGTTTATGGAAGCCCACATCATCATCAAGACATAAACCCTGTCAATGGAAATAAGTTAGATCATGCTCCACCAAGATGATTTCAAATAAATTAAAATCTAATATAATTAAAAATATATCCATTGATATACCATGGTTCCATCCAATAAATTATTTATCATTTATGAAGAAATTATTATGAAATAATGAAAAAGTAATTTAAAAATTACTTTAATGCTATAACTTCTCATTTAAGATAATGTTAATCTTAAATCATTAACTAAACAATAATAATTTTCATTTAACCCCAAAATAAATACATTATACCATTAATGAATGTACCCATTATTAATATTATCCCTGGAATGGAATAAAAATTAACCCATAAAGCATGACTAGATAAATCACAAGAATAATAAATCAATAAATCTAGTATATAATCAACAAACAAAACCTCTCACTTTTTATCCATGTCATTCATATATCAAATCATCCCATAATTTCATACCTAATATATCCCATGTATTAAATTTATAAATAATTATCCTTCCCACATACATATGGTGATAAAAAACACATATGAAAAAAATAAAATCCCACATCAAATCATTTGATCCATTTTAAATTATTTTCAATTTTCATTACTTTTTACCATAAAAAATATACAGTATTCTTCAACACAAATCAACCCCATCACATCATTAATATTAAACCATTGATTTTAGTTAACTAATTCATCATTAATAACCTATTTATGAATGAATTTCTTATTTTATTAATTATTTTTTCATTTATATAAAATCTAATTTCTCAAATCCAATCATAATCAAGCATAATTACATTCCGTAACATATATCTCACGAACCATGGTGAAAAAATGATGCATGAACCCCAAAATAATGACCATCAATATAGGTGAATTTAAAACTCCAAAATCTCATTTATAATAAAAAAATCTAATCCACTGCTTCCTTATTGACATGGACTTACACTATAGTTGTGTTGGACATGCACACTTGTATAGTTGTATTCCGGGTTTCAACCTATATTCTACATTCAACCATTTCCCCCATGTATCGAAACATATAAACGAAAACCACTCTTATTCCATTTTGTAAATTTTCTCGCCAACATGACCGTTCCATTGAGGAGAAAGGCCACATGGATATATGTTTACTCCTTAGTCCCCAAAGGTATAAAAATGACACTGAGGGATGAGATGAATCACTTGAGGTGAGTTATGCCATAAAATAAACAATCACATGAAAAATCAATATAATAAATCCAAATAATCATATGTAGTGTGTTATATAATATTTTTATTAATAAAATATAAACCTATATCCCAAAAATTCATAAAAATAATATGAATATAAAAAATATAACTATAACTCATGTGTATATGTCATAAAATGGTACAATTTAAATGAATAAAAACCAGTAGAAAAAAACACCTTTGTAGGACTCCAAAATCACAAGTAAAACCTCTCCATGATCTATCTTAACATTTATTTTTATATAAGAATGTAACTTTCCTTTACCTATACAACTATTAATAAAATATACAACCACACATATTGTGTACGTACATGGTGTTAGAAATAATCTTAAAAGAAACCACCATGATTGGTATGTCTCAACCTTGAATCCATTGAATAATGTCCCAATTTGGTGGGCCACATGGCCTCAAGGACATATCGCTGTACACTAGCGGATTCCAACATGCAATGAGGGTCCAAGTTGGTATATTAGGGAGACTATACCCTTGTGATTAGAGTATCATAATAGTTTAGTACAATATATAAATAAATATTGGAATAATAATAAATATTTGACAAGAGAAGGTAAAGAATTCAAATTTAATGAATAACATACAATTAAAACATCTAATATCATATAAAAATATTAATATGTCATGTATCTATTAAAAGTAAACAAACAAAATTGCATCAGACATCTGACACAATACATGCATCATAGGATAAAAATACTAATAATTTTATCTCTAATAGCATCACAATCTATAGCTTAGTCATGTGCTTCCTTACCCCATGCTATAATCAAATCAAACGTCAACCACTAGGTACTTTCCCCTATCCCTACCTACATCCACATAATTTTCCTAGGTACCATCAATGGCCCAGATAGGGTGTGAAATAAAATCAGCATGCCACTACCAATCATATATATAAATACCCATTAAATTCATACAGTATGATCCATGATAAGATATAATAAATGATATGTAGTAATAGGAACTATAAAGGGGTTAGATCTGGTTTGTGAAAGATACCAAGCTGTTACTACCTACTTTTCTCATCCTGGATAATCTCTAAACAAGTAAACATATGTGTACATATATATGGTCAATATATATAGTTATTTATATAACTACATATGTGGATAATTATATGATCATAGACCCGAGGTGTAACTCAGGCATCCATGGGCTATAACATGAGTCTAAAAAGTTTCAATGGATGCCATTCTTGGTATCATCGAATAGAGAAAATCAAGACCAGTATAATAATTTTATGGCCTCTAAGCACAAATCATAATTGTATGGATCATCATGATCATATATCATATTCATAAGGGTCTACATTCCCAATATTATATCATTTTCATCTCTATGCCCTATTCATATCAATTTGTTCACCATGTACGTATAATAATTTTAGAGATGTTAGGAAAAAATAATATTATTAGGGTCTCCATGATTGTATGATGAATACAACGTTGTGATGCCCATATCATAAGTATTGGGTCTCCATGCCCATGTCATAAGTGCATGGTCACCATTCCCATATAATAAGAATAGGGTTTCCATGCCCTTATCATAAGCATTGTGTCTCCAGGTACATATCTTAAGTATAGGATCACCATGACTGTATCATATGTGTAGAATTTCCATGCTCGTGTCATAAGAGTAGGGTATCCATGCCCATATCACAAAAATAGTGTAATGGATTCCAAGACTTTAAAACCATAATCATAGGGGTCTTGGTACCCATTATCATAATAGTAATTAGTTATCAAAGGCTTTAATACGATCTAATAGCTAGTTCATAATTCAATAAAATTTATATTTAATAAAGGCATAACCATTTTCCTATTTAATCAAGCGACCTTTTCATAACACTCACATTCCATTAAATTTGGTAAATTCTAAAAGGTTTACTATCCATGCTACACCACAAAGATTGTTCATTATCATTATGATATCACCATTTAGAAGTAAACCCAATCACACTAATGAAATTTCCGTTTTATAACCATGAAATTCATAAGATATATTAAATGGCACACATAAAGGTGTATCTCATGTTGAGGTTGAAGACCACCAATGTATCTTGGGATATAATAATTCCATTAGGTTCCAGAATAAGGAAACCAATTTAATATGGATTCATTTTAGGGCCACCGCTAAGTTAAACTAGAATACAGAACAATAGAGCATAATACAAAGCATCAAAAAGACAAGGGATAAATACTAAAACACTTACATTATGCTTATTTAGGATCACTATTCCAATACTGGGCACTATTTTGGTCCAATTTGGAGGAAAACTACAAAATAGAAAAACACACTAAAAAAAGTCATAAGATCCAACATCAAAATAGATCAGTATAGTAGAAGAAAATTGGTGGAATGGGCCTAAGGATTGGATCACTTATCGATAGATATCCAATGATATGATCAGAATTTGAATCAATTTCTAAATGTTGGATTTATCCAAGAAACTATGAAAATGGGTAGAGGAGCTTCTATGTGAGAAAAATGGACCTCCTATATGCTATAAATGAGAAAGAACGAGGTGCGTTTAGTTAAAAAATAATTAGGTACAAAGTAGTAATTTTACCCGAATATACCGATTCACATAATTTGGCCACATGGTTTTCCAAACCATTTTCCAACTGTGCATGACCCACTGTCTAAATAAGGGACCTCAAATCCTCATTCCCATAGCTTGGAAATCCCTACAAAAACCCTATGATTTTCTTATACTAAACACTGAAATGCCCTTGCATACGTCTGTGGATTAGGTATCATGGTTTCATCAAATCGTAGAGCACATTTCTTCCCACTAAACACCCCATGCTATTAAGAGAAACCATCCAGACTGAGTGAAATAGTTTCTACTAACCATGCAGCCCAATGATTTATTAAACTGACAAGCGTTTCGAGCTCCAAAAAATCACCAAACACCCTTGTTTCCTCCATTTCATCACTAGAAATTCATATTAGGTCAAAACCAAATAGTTAAAATTAAAATAGAAGGATTATTACATCATATAAAAACTAGTTTTTTACAGTCACCCCCTTAAAGGAACTCATCCCCAAGTTTCCCTTCCAAGGGTCGTAAAATGTGGTCTGAGTATAACACTAGCCACTGAGCATGTACATCGGCTTACCACTCCCAAGTCTAATCATGTAAAAATCTATTCTTTAATAGCACATTTCATAAATGTATAGAATGTAATTGAAGAGAATTTATGCTATGATCAATGATTTTTATGCGATACTCCACAAAAGAATCATATGAATCTAACTCAACATTCTCGTGATAAAAAGTATGAGGCGGTTCGACATGGTAGTAAGGAAATTGTGAAACATGGAACACATTGTGCATGGAATTTTACCTATGTGGTAATAAAAACTAATAGTCTATTAGACCAACTATATTAAATATGTCAAATTTCTTGAAAAAGAAATTTGATGACTTCCCTTTCCACTATATCCTCATATTTCCAAGTATGTATGATTCCCATAAGAAACAAAGATCCATGAAGTCAAACTCTAAAGGCCATCAAAGACGTTTTCCATAAGATGTATCTATAGAATGAGTAGTATAAATTCTATTTCTAATCAACTTCACATGCTCTAAATTCTCTTTCAAGAGACACGTACATAGTAGCACTTCCTCTCTTTCCTCTAACCAGTATTGGGGTGAACAAGATAACCTTTTATAAAAGGATACATAAGGATCCATCTAAATTATTGAGAGATATTACTATAGGATAAATGAACTAGAGAAATATAAATATCTAAAGAACAAAAAGAATATAGGATTCATGCTTGGATAATATCTTTATGAACCTTTATAGTCCATTCAAACTGGGCATTAGTTTGAGGGTGAAAAGTTTTTCCCGTACCTGTGTATGCAAATCATTCTATAGCCCCTTCCAGAACCTCCATATGAAGTGATAATCCCTATATGAAATTATAGAATGAGGGATACTATGTATCTATATAATCTAATTTAAATAATGTCCTCCTATATCATCAATTATGAATGTAAACCAGATAGGAAAGAAGTGAGTTACCTTCTTTAGTTGATCTATAAATACCCAAACAAAATTTCTACCTCATAGAGACCCTAGTAATCAAACTGGAAAACCCAACGTGACATATTCCCATATCCGTTCCTGAACTTCTAATATATGTAAAAATATAGTGGGATGATGGTGTAAAAAATTATCTTCTGATAGCTGGAACACCTATTAAAAAACCCACTACCTGACATTTCACCCAAGGCCATCAACACTATCGGCGCATATCACGATACATGTTGGAGTTTCCTTGGTGCACTGGCCACTGAGAGGCATGGGATTTTCACATCAACGCCTCACTCATGTTCTCAGACACTTAGACACTGTCATGTACACATAATATGACTTCTCCATTGAAATACCAATCTGATGGTTCATTCTAACAAGAATTACTCTCATGTAGGACTAATCATTCAGGGTCTGAGAACCACCTTATCTTCACTCCTTCCATAAGTGAAGAGGTTACTGATAGATACATAAGAAATAACTATCCATGAAAGTCCCAAACTTCTATGTTCATATCAAAAAACAAGGCTATAAGTTTCCACTCACTATTGGCCTCCTCAACATCCTATGTTTTAGTCATCTTTCTCAGAGAATTCACAACAGAATTTACTTTCTTGGGTGTTAAGAAAACTCAAATTTGAATGATTGTAGGTATTCAACCCACCCTATATGCCTAAAGTTTAATCCACGCTATGTGAAAATATACCTGAGTCTTTTTTTTGTCTGTAAGTATCAAAAAATTCTCTCTTACTAGGTAATTCCACTAACAATGAAAACAATGAACAAAATATACCAATACAAGAACATGTGACAAGTAATTTGACTCATGAGGCCTTAGCTACCATGACCCAAACACAACATATTGATCTTCATGCATCAAAAATTCTCGCATCCTAGTACCTGATACATCATAATACATTGTATAGCTTTTTCTAGGCTCTAGAAGAATCTGGATCAAAACTAAAGTTAATTTCCCTTTCATCTCACAAAATTATTTCTCACGATCATTAAACCATATAAACATCACACCCTTATTTGTAAATCCCATATGAGGTTCTTCTAAGCGTGATAATTTTTTATGATATAACTGTAATAACCAGTTATCCTGATGAAACTCTATACATAAAATACATTCAAGGGATTCTTTTAGATAACTGCAACACTAAACTTCACTAGGTCAAGTGATACTCCTCTATTTTTGATAATATTACTCATGAAGTGAACCTTATTGACCCAATTTTGGCATTTACACATCTTAGCATACAGCTAGTTCCGTCTCAGTGTACCCTGATCAATTGGAAGATATGTGTAATGGCCACTTCAATTGTGATAGGACAACAAATTTTCATCTACAAATTCTAAAAAAAAACAAATCCAAGTGAGGATTGAAGACCCAATTCAAGAAAGCCCTGAAAATGGTAGACGTGTTCATGAGATAGAACAATATAACCAAATACTCATATAAACAATAATTACTATAAAAATATGTACATGGCATATTTGAAGGTATAACATGAATCTAGTGATAGACTAATATCAAATCAATCTTAAAGAAAACCCTTTCCCCTATAGGCTTGTAGAAATGATCATCTATATTAGGTAAATGATACAAGTTATTAATTGTAAGATGTTTTGACTTACTTTAGTCCACATAAATCCTGAGGGTTTCCTTAGCCTTTTGGAAAAAAGAACAAGTGAACCCCAAGTAGGTGTGCTAGGACATATAAAACCCATGGCCTCTAAATCCTCTAGTTACCTCTAAAGCTCCTGATACTCAGTATTACCCATATTGTAAGGAGGAATGGATACTAGAGAAGCTCCAGATAGTAGATCAATATACAAGCCTACATATTTATTAAGAGGTAGTTTGGGAAATTCGTCAGAAACAATTCCCAAAAATGATTGAATATAGGGGGAATTCTTCCCTATGGAATCCATAATCTTCCATATAATGGCCAGAAATTTGGGTGGTCACTCCACCTAATTGAATATTATTTGGTCCATATTTACATGACTGGTCATTCCACTCACCCTTATGACGAAAATTATTACCCTGTAGTGATATTAAAAATACACTATCGTGATAGTAGTCCAAGTAGTAATGAAAGTGGACTAACCAGTCCATCCGAAGAATGACATCAAAGTATGTCATATTAAGTATTAAGTGGCCCCATAAGAAAGGATAGCCACCTATCTCAAGGTCTAACTCACTAAATTTACATACACTCTTTTAATTTATATGTAAAGGACTATCAAGTTTCGTCACTTCATATGTGTATTCAACATGAATCTCATTTCTCTCTATAATATCCACAAAGATGAAGGAATGTGAAACACCTAAATCAAATAAGGCATACATAATAGTAGAGGCTATTGGAATTGTACCATGAGTAGTATATGGCCTAACACCCCACTCTTCTGGTATAGGCTACACTAACTAAATTTGGCATGATCTAGGGTCCAGTCCTGAAACTGGACTATGTTGTGTGGGTCCTCAATTCTGGAACTATGTATTTGAAGCCTAACTATCTCATCCAAAACTCCCTTCTCCACCTATATGGAATGTAGTAATCCATATACATTCTTATTGTGGTTCTTCTGATCCCACACCTGAGGGAAGATATGGTACAAATCCTCTCCCACTAGGAACATATGGAAGGTTTTTTAAAAATTCAGAATATGAAACATATCCTATTGAGGTTCTTCTGATATCACTTGGTTGTTACTACTCTCACATATCGTCTCATAGTATCACTGCTAACTACTAGTTGACCCAACCATTCAGGATTCTGAACCATTCTGGCCCACACTATCAGCATACCTCAAATATCTATTGGTGATGAGAACCTGGTTCAATATACCAGACACAATATCCAACCATCAAATGATTACCTAAGAACAAATATAATGCCTATTCTCATCTTCTAATTGACTCACTTTTTCAAGATCCTCAATTGTATAGATAGGTACAAAGATCCTAAGATCTATAGAAGTATATGAGTAGTCCATAACAAACATAAAACCCTACTATAGGATTATAAACAACACAGAATGATCTACCATCGGTGTCTAAAGGACGATATAGTCATAAAATCTTGATTGAACATCCCTCTAAATAAATTATTGATAATGAACTACCTAGATCAGAATATTCCAACACTATTTTTTTGTATCCTCAAAGAATATATGTAGAATTCTTCACTATCATCTTAGAAGGTTTATCAAGGTGCTGGAAGATATAGAAGACTATATCAAGCCAAAACTCTACATCTTGGGGTCCAACATCCCCTAAAAGGGTGTTTATGTTTCTGCTAAAACTCCAACATCAACTATTCCATAAAAGGGGAAGATCGTGAAGCTCCATTTATAATCTTCATAAGTGTTAGAAATCCCCATAGAAACTATAAATCATAACCTATATCAAGGATAATAGGTGGTTTCACAGGTGGGACTATTGGAGGTATCATTGGTGGCTCATGGCTCAACGCCTCTGGAGCATGGTTGTCTCCACCCTCCTGGCACACGACTAGGGAACGTTGTGATTCCATCACTCTACAAATTCCAAGTATAATCCATAAATGGGTTCAATAATAATAAATTCACATTTATATGAATAGTATAGGTATAATCCTTCCTATGAAAGTGCCACACCCCTTTTCTTGCTCTTAGATCCAGGTTTGGGTGATAAGAAAAATTATATAGAACAAAATAGATGTAACCTACTACCCACTACTAAGGATGAGTCTACGTGAAGATATATGTTTCTATAGGAGGGTCCAAATATATAGAGTTTTAATTTCCATTGATATAGGAATAGAATCTTTAAATAGAAATTGAAATCCCTATTTAATGGTGACCATTTCAGTTTATAGATGACTTCATTTAATTGCATTTTCATTTATATATCGATACTATTTGAAAGTTTGAACTATATGGATCAACAATTATAATTTATATGGGCCCATAATCCTCATAAGTTTACGTTTTCTATCCATTTAAGCAAAGCCACTGTTTTATCAAGTCCCTTTAGGAAATATTAGCACAATTTCAGGGATATAGTAATAAACCACCAAAACATTCTATATGAGATGCCATAGTAATATAAACATGGAATGACATAATTCATGACATAATGCATGACATAATGCATGAAATATAAATTAATTATGGTTCCTAAAATGATGCATGATAAATTATTACTTTCCATATTGGTAATCCTCGATCATAATAATAAACATCACATATCATGTGCATCACCCAATGGCGGAGTCAAGAAAAGTTGAACAGGAATAAGCTAGAACATGATATCCCATCCCATGTAATTGGGACTCTTCACTATATGTTGGTTTCATACTAATAATAATATGATCATAACCAAATTCCAACTCATCTTAATCACCTATATAATATTACCAGATGATAAAAAATAAAAGAATGATCTAATACCACTTTATGTCATCCCAACCCAAATACTACTAAACAGTGCCCCAAGTTGGTGGGCCATAGAGCCTCAATCATGTCTCCCCATATTCCAGAGGCTATAGACTAGCAACAAGGGTCCATGGTGGTACACGAAGATATTATACCCTCATGATTAGACTATCACAATAGTGTTATAAAATAGATAAATAAATGGTTGAAGCATAATAAATATCTAAAAGTGGAAGGTAAGTCATCCAATTGAAATAAATAACCAACAAAAAAACATATATTTTCATATATAAAACAATAAAATTTCATGAAACTATCAAAAGTAAACTAGAATAAATGGTAGAAGGAATATAAAATAAAAATGTATCAAAAAAAGAATAAATTATATATCTAATATCATTACAAGACATATCTTGGTCATGTTCTTCCCCACGTTCATGATATAATCAAATTAATCATCAAATACTGGGTGATTTACCTATCTCTACCTGTATCCACATAATATGTTTGGGTACCATTGTCATTCTGGATAGGGTGCATTATAAACTCTGTATCGCACAACCAAATGTGTCTATAAATACCCAATTAGTGCATCTAATATGAGTAGTGTGAATATATAATAAATTATAATCAATAATTGAAACTATAAATTGGTGAAATCTTGTTCGCGAAAGATTCTAGGCAGACACTACTTTCTTTAGCCTATGTTAGATAATATATGAACATGTAACCGTATGTATACACATATATGGTCTGTATAAGTAGTGACATATACAACTATATATTTAGATATTGCTATGATCCAAGATTTGTGTCATAACTTAGGCCTCCATGGGAAATTTCATGACTCACACAAGTGCCAAGCGATGCAATGCCCAATATCATAGAATAGGGGACACCATGACCCATTCATATGAATAAGGGTTATCCAGACTATATATAATCTTTTTAATGTTTTCCATGCCCAGTATCATATTAATAGGTTCACTATTCTGGAATCATAATAATAGTTATACCATGACCATATCTCAATTGTAGGGACATCATGGTCGAATCATATCAGTAGGGTCACTATGCCCATATCATAAGTATTGGGTCTCTATGCATGTATCATATGTTTAGGGTCTTCATTCCCATATAATATGTGTATGGTCTCCATGACCATAAAATAAGAATAGGGTCGCCATGACCATATCTTAAGTGTAGGGTTTCCATGTCTCTATCATAAGTGTAGGGTCATCATCCCAATATTGATAGTGTTAGGTCAACATACCCATATCAAAATAATATGTTAAGGGATGACATTCTCTTATAAAAATAATCACAGGGTTCATCATTACCATTATTAAAACAATGATAAGTGTTCAAAGGACTTAATATGAGCCAATAGGTAGTACATAATTTAATAGAATTTCATTTTAATAAGGGCGTAATTATTTCCCTATTTAATCAAGTGAAAAGGTCATACCAGTCACATTCCATTCAATTAGGTATAATCTAATAAGTTTCCCAACCATTATACACAATAATGATCATTCAGTATCATTTATTATATCCTCCTTTATAAGTTAAACCAAATACATCATTGGTGTTTTGGTTTTATAACCATGAAATTCATAAGTAATATAAAGGGCTCACCCAAATGGGTGGATCATGTTGAGTTTGAAAACCTTCAACGTGTGTTAGGATATAATAAATTCATTAGGTTATAGAACAAGGCATCCAATTTATGAATGATTAATTTAGGGGAAAGGATTAGTGAAATTGATGTACAACACCACAATGTAGAATATAAATCATCACAAATATAAGGGATAAATACTAGAACACCTACCGTATCCACATATAAGAGCCCTAATCTAATATCGGCCACTCATTTGGTACAGATTAGAATAAAATGAAAAAAATATATAAACACCCTGAAAATTGGGAATAAGATCCTACACCCACATAACTCAGTCGTGGAGAAGAGAAATGAAAAAATGAGGCTATGAAATGAAGCACTTACCAATGGATATCTAATGATATGATTAAAAGTTGAATCAAATTCAGTATGGAGGATTTATCCATGAACCTAAGAGAAGGGTAGGAGGAACTTCATTGGGAGAAAAAATGGACCTCCTATATGATGGAAATGAAAAAAAGAGGTGGATTGAGTTGAATAACAATTAGGGGAAAAATAATAATTTTATCCAAAAATATGGAGTCACCCATTTTGGCCCCACAGTTGGCCAAACCATGCACCAACTGTGCATAAACCAATTTATAAATATTGGAATCATATAGATTGTGTTCCTAGTTTGGGAAACCATGCACAAAACATGTGATTTTTCTTTTCTAAAATCTTCAGATCCCTTTCATGAGTGTGGGGCATGGGTTGGATGGTTTCATCAAACCATGAGGCCCATTTCTTCCCAGTAAACACCTCTCACAGTTAATAGAAACTACATGTAATGGGAGGCACAATTTCTACTAACTATGTGGCCTAGTGATTTCGTCTACCAGTCAGGATTATGGGATCCAAACAAGCCCTAAATACCATATTTTAATTTAAATCCTTAGCAGAAATTTATATTAGGTCAAAAAACAAAGAGTTAAACTTGGAATTAAAGGATATGTACCTCATATAAAAATTGGGTATTTATAAAGTCACTAAATACCTTCTATATTTTAAAATTATCTTTTATGAGTTGTGTGACTCTATATAATTATTTAACAAATTCATTAAATTCACACATATCAATATGTTTTGTGATAAAAACCACCCTGATATATTATATACATGTGTGGGACAATTCTAGTGGTTCATCAAAAATATTTTCCAATATATTTTATATCCAAAACACATAAATAATTAAAAAATCCATTTCAAACCCTATAAATATATTTTAACAATACCAAATACAAGGAATACAATTTATCCCCTACAAATATAATATCAGTCATAGGTCATGGTATATGTTTTGAAACATGTTCATACATGTTTAAGGATTTAGGGAAAAATATGACTAGGGGAAATTAGAACCAAGGGTGTTTTTAGATTTATGGTTTGGACATTATTTTTAAATCTTGAGTTTTTGAATTGAGCATGATTATAGAGAATTTTTGAGTTATTGAGGGTAATTCTTGGGTTTGGGTTGAGATTTGAGAAGGGTGTATTTTTAATAAAAAATTACCAGTGCCACTTTGTACCAGATAGAGGGGTACTGAGTACATAAGTTTGATGATGATGGTTAAAAAAAATATTCTTTGATACCATAAATTATTTGGAGGTTGTGTACTCGTTACTATTTAGTTACAATAGAGGTAGTGGTTATCTAAAGATGAATACCATTTTCCCAACGGTAGTGTACCAGGTACTTGATAGCCTATTCATTTTTTTATTAAAATAATTATTTTATAAAAACATATACTTCCACAAACAAAACAAATTACTCATGATTCATTCCTAGGGATCTATCTAGACTACATTCTATCCTATTTATTCATTATTTATCATCCCTAAATCAAGTTTGATTTGTGATCGGTCTATGATAGTTATCTCTTAGTAGAAATCATAACATACCACACCTATTATTATATATTTATTTCTCTATTCTTTACTAATTCACCAAAAATCACTATATTTTTTTGTTTTTTGTCTATATATATGATTTTAGATTATTTAGGGTGAAACAATTCTTGACTAAAGATATTATTTCTTATGATAAGATAAGGTAGGGGTACCCTTTCTCTTTAGTTAATTTATATGATTTTTCATGGATAATATAATAAAATGTGTGGGTAAGTCAGTGTGAGTGACCTAAAATTGAGATGATTGGGATTCAATGTTCACGAGATACTGAGTGAAATTATCAAGGAACACGAAATATGTACTATATGATACACATTTATTTTAGTGTTGTATTTATAGTATGTCAACATGGGTTCATTGACTATAGTGGTATGTGGAGCCCATAGAGGTTGTCCAACCCTAATTTGATTCTTCTATATCCTTGTGAGGTCTAATGGAGTGATATTTTTCATTCCATAATAAGTATAAAGATTAATTAATTAGTGATAGGTCAGTTTTAGTAAAATTATATTGATTTAAACGAGACCATTGGTGTGAAAATTTTCATCTGGGAGTGAGATTACTAGTGATATGTGTTATATTGCCTTGTTCTTGAAGGAGTTCGAGTCTATCAAGGGTGATTCATTTATTGTTTATATACCAAGTGTCTAATTTAGGGTGTTTTGGTATATGAAGGGTTTAATTATTTTTTCAATTCCTTATCATTATTTGTAATGTACTTTTTGATAAAATGTTTTCTATTTGAATAAACTGGGGATAGTTCTTATTGTAACAACTGTTGTTTTGAAATTAAGAGGTAATTTGAATTTTTGAATATAGTTTAGGGAATAGTTTAAGAACTATAATTAGGATCATAATTCCAAAGGATGTAACATCTCTAAGATATGATTTTTGTCATGGATTCTTGCCTGAGAGGTCTTTTAGGAGCCTGCGTGAACATTGGAGAGGGGTCAAGGTGACACTCTTGTGGATTTTTTGTTGCAGACAGTTGTCATACTGGGAATTGTGAGTGTCATTCCAGGATGAGACCTGAGTGGTTAATACACACACCATGGATGAAGTATTCATGTATTAGTAGGATTTTTTAGGGTTTTTGGATATGTCAAAAACGTTATTCCTAGAGGTGATACTATGACTGAGTGATTTATAATGTGGAATGTTTTTTTTCAGTAACCTCATGTAAAGAGCCATACATAGGGAGTCTTACTATGACCTATAAGGGATATGATGTATTGGTGACTCATATAAAGGTATCAGAGTATTATTAAATTTTACATTTTAAATTTCTCATAAAGGAAACAAGGTTGTACAACTACCCTTAGGATGGAATGTTTAGTCCTATACTGAGGGATGTTGTGACTGAGAGTACAGAACCACTGCACCATGTGTATAGGAGGATATAAAATAGAGGATTGGGTCTCAAAAAGAGAAGTTCATTAAACCATGACCCAAATAGTTTATTTCTTGGTAGCATTTTTCTAAGGTATAAGCCCCCTACCAAGGGGCGGTCATGCTGCAACCTAGAGGGTTGACTCCACGATTAGAAATATTTCCCATTTTTTAAATAGTGATATATTTATCTTATTTACATCCAAACATTTGGGTTTTCAATGATGAACTACATAAGGAGAGTTCATTTCCACATGACCTCCCCCCTCATTTCCCTCTCTCGATTCCCGCTTGGTAAGGGGTGATTTCAAGGAATTTTATATGGTGATTTTAGGTGACCCCTTCTCTCATTTACATCGTTTTCATTCACTTTCATTTCATTTTAGTATATGAAATTTAAATATAGGGTTAAAAGTTACAATTTAACAAAAGAATGGTGGAATCATCATGAAAAATGATAAATTTACATGATATGGTTATATGTTGTCCTAAGAGTAAGATATCATAAATATGACCACTTTTTGTTATGATATACATCACCCTATAATTTTTCAATAGGTTTTAATTAAATATAATTAATATTACTTTTCATATCAGGTGTGTTGAGAGCATGTTTTTTCTGCCTAGAATACTATTGATTGATGTTTTAGAGAGTTGGTTCCACCTACTAAGATTCTAGGAAATTATACCATATTGAAAAAAGTTGAATAATTAATTATAAAAGTTTATAATTAAATGTTTTTAATGTTATGGATTTAGAAAAGGAGATCGGGTATTGAAATTATCATTTATGGGATTTATATGGTCTTAACTGATAATATCCATGCATTTCTAAATTGGGATTACTTCAAATGAATTAAGAGGTCCCTAGACATCTCCATTAATGTGTTTTCATGTCATTATGTGGAATTTGATAAATTATTTTACCACTATGGATGGTTTATGTTTAATTGTATAATTTTTCTCTTTAAAAAAATGCATGGGAAAAGAATGATAGTGTCTTGGTCCATTATGGAACCTTAAAAATTATCTTGGTTACACAACCGATGACTGTTAATGGGATAATTATAAAATAATTCCATGTGTTATGGAAACACTAGAGGGGAAAGAGCTAAATGAGTAAAACATAATGGCCATTGATATAGGTTACCTTAGTCCACTTTGTGAAAGTTGTAATGATGAAATATAATATTCGGACAAGGGATGGTCCATGTATGACCACATGTTTTATTTTTACCTTTTGGTTAGTTGAAATGAGTATAAGTGTGTATTTCTTCTCTTATTAGTATGTTATGACCCGAGTAAGTATACCCTGGGTATGTTGAGGAGATGGTTTTGTGCAAGTAGACTATTTGAGGTTCATATTTGATGTTAGATGGGTTTTATTCTATTTCTCTAGTGTGATACCTAAGGGGTATTACTTGTGAGATTGATTAATCCATAGTGTGATCATGGAAACAACAAGGGATGTTATAACCCACTGAGTGATAGGTTTGAAAACAAGAGTAGGTATGTGAGAGAGGATGTCATATAAGGTGTCTGGTCTATGATGTGATATAGGGGATCTCAGTGGGTTCCATAGTCTTATGTGGACCCCATAGAAAATTATTGTAGAGAGGTTAGTAAGGGTACAACCTAGTATGGATTTTTTAATGAGTACGGATTGTTCCCTTAAAAGGCCAACCTAGGAAAATTGTGATGAATTCAGGAGAGTGGCTAACCCATATGAGGATGATAGATGATGGGTATTATGGGGTGGACCATATCTCCCATAATGTAATATAATATGTATGAGGTTCCAAGGATAAGATATTCCCCCGGGAACTTTTGATGTCTAAGTAATAAACACAATCACAGATGAGTTTCTTGGGTATGATGTGGTCGTCAGGTGTATGGGTTATCATGAATCAAGGTGGTATGTAGACCCTAGATAATTATTTCCATAATACTATTTGAGGCAGGGGATGCGACCCCTCGAGTGAAATATATGACATTTCCTTATAGGGGATGTGTTTCCCTTGGAGAATGTTATACAAGTTTCTAGGTGAGTTTAATACTTTTGTGTATTTATTATCTAGCGTCATGGTGGTATATATACCCATGGTAATTATGGCCTAGTAACAATTATATGATGGGGGATATAACCCCCTAGTTGATGATATAATGGTTCTGGGTAGGGGATGCGACCCCATGGGTGTATGGTGTTTAGATACATGTTTTTAGGTAGGACTTATTTATCCTAGATGGTGATCCAAATATATTATAGGGTATGATATGGTTCCACATAATAATTATACAATGTTCTTTGAGAAATATGGACCTAGCCTAATTGGGCATGGTTGACCTCAAGTGTCATCTTAGATCCTGAAGCTCGAAGATTCTTTTTATCATTATTTTTTCCTTTTATCTATTATCCTATGTATATCACATATTCATATAATACTTTTATGGTTTTGTTAGGGGCACTATTGGTGGTGGAAAACCAAGTTTTACTCATGCCATTCCTGAGTGGACCTGAATCTTTGGTACCTAATAATACCTCATATTCATAGGTTTAGGTAGGGAAGTGGCCCGATATTTTATGATCAATTTAGATAACTTGGAAAAGATAGGATACAAGTCTTAGGGATGGTAGTATAGCCTCTTGTATTTTATTTAATTTTTTATATGTATATGCGATTGGCTAGGTGGGTGGTCCATTGGTATGTATGATTTTATTCTTTCTTTTCATTTGTTTTTGAAGGATTATTTCATAGTATACATGATTTATTTCATCCATTTACTTTCTCTTTTTTATAATAGGTATTTTTTAATTTTATTCCACCAGTTTATTCACTCTAATATTGGGGTATGGTCTTGACATGTTAACACATTTATCCCTCAGTACTAGTTGGGATCCTTTGGTGTATATATATGAACACTTGATGTTATGTAAAGAACTAGGCCATACATTGGTGAGGGGTTTCAACCTGGGAAATTATAAAGTGGCATTAGAGAAGGTTTTAACATGTGAAGACCATACCCTCATATGATGTGTGTATTTGAGATTATTATTGGTTGTTTTGGATCCTGGACTGTATCTTTAAGAGGTCTAGTCACATGCATCATTTCTGGCTCATAGGACTCAAATAAAATTCATGTGCTTCAATTTTATTGACATAACTGACTTCATAGGGTACAAGTAATTAAATTATCAACAATTACTTATAAAATGTTTTCCCATAGAACATTTTTTGTCATTCTAAATAGTTAAACTATAATATTTTGTTCAGATGATATGTCATATAGATCCCATGTCGAATGTTCTCTGATTTTGGATATATAGTTCCTCTATTATGGGGATTTATAGTGACACTTAATGGGTTAGTACATGCATCTGATACCCTGGTGATGGACCCACTATGGGAGATAGTGATTTTTTTCTCGTTATATAACATATAAAAACAAACCTATATGGTTTTAATACATAAATTATTAGTGGAATTATACTTAACCAAACCATTTGAATATGGTTTCACATGATTAAAATTATCATTGGATGATGTATTTATATGTACATGCATGTGACCCAATCCTTTAAAGGACAGTTTGGTACGAAGATTCCTAGTGAGGATGGGTACCCTTGAGGTGGCAGTTGACATGGTATCTGATTCCAAATATGAAAATATGAGGATCCAGAGTGAGTGTGTGGCAACATCATTTTCCATTTGATATTTTATAAGTAAGTAATAATGTTTCCCTATAAGTCATAGAATATATTAGAAAGATGTTATATGCTAGTTCGGAGAGACTAGTACATTTATATGTCACTAAGATATCAGTGAGCAGGGTACTATGACTAAAAGTATTATTTTTCATGTTGTTGCAGAAATGAGGTGTGATATGTAAGGGTATATCAATATAGGGGTTATCCTAGACTTGAGAGGACCTTTAGAGATTAGAAGCATGGGTTGGATCTCTATGTTTATGATTAATTCATAGAAGTTTCTATCTAAAATGTGGGTATCTTGTAAGATGGATTTTTATTTCATGATATAATATTCTTAGAGTTCCTCTTGGTATAAGGGTTGGTTTTGAGGAAAATATCAGGGTCATTCCTAGATCATTTGATTTTTAGTTTGGATCTTGATCTTATAGTAGATCATGATCCTCAATGATTGGATCTACAATGGATAGAGTGTGGGTAGATGATTTCAGTGTTGGAATAGAGAATGAGTAGTGATAGATAATTTAATTTTCCATAGAATGATTGAAATGACCTTTTGTTTTCTAAAAAATGAATTGTGTTTGATTTTGGATAGATGATGCAGACATATAGTGTTACATAAATTTTCATTTGTTTGTAAACCTAGGATTGATGATGTAAAACTCTTGTTTTTGTGAGTCATTTTGTTTGATCAAGTGGGATAGAGGAATACACTTGTTCTATTCAAATGAGTTCAAGATGGACAATGGATTAGAAATAATGAGATGTTTCTTGGTGAGTCACTCTACTTACAAATATAATTGTGAGTTTTAGTATATATTTTCAAGGAAATACTTAATTAATTTGAGGAAATACACACCAGGTATGTGTGTTACCCATTTGGATGATGGAAAACTTGTGGAATGGGTGCTTAATTTTTTTTTGAGGATTAAAATTGTCTCTTTGAATTGAGTGGTAGAATTATAAATATATCAGAGTGTATATTCAAGGTCAATCCAAACATTATCCGAGATAGTTTGTTAGGATGAATGAGCATGGATTTAGAGTAGTGACACACGTGTGATGTTGGAAATTATTTAGTGTTTCACAGATGGAGTTTTATAATGGTATACATATGCTGGAGAGCACACCATTAGAAGTTGGAAGGTGTGAAAATCATTTTATAGGGAATTGTAGTGGATTACAAATATGTGGTTCATCATGAGCCATATACAGGAAGTTGATGTTGTCTAAAATTAGAAGCTGAGTATGAGTGGGACTTTCAGGCTAGTTACTACGAGGGGTAATTGATGGATCATGGTATACAGATATATGAATTTTGGTTTAGTATAATGATGATTAGTATACTCCTATAGTGGGGAGTATCTTATCAATAATTGGTGTATATCCCCCACATTGGAAGGGGTTTGGATGTGATGAGATCAATTGATGATTGGCTGAGATAGTTCTATGATGCTAGTGAGAAAGTAATTTGAATTTTATATAGGTCTTGTATAGAAGATAGATTTAATATTTTGGTTTATGAAATAATATATTTCTTGGGTGACATTGATCATGGTATTTAGTTTACATGATTAGGGATAAGTCAAATTGAAGGTTCACTAATTCTCATGGTGAGAGTACGATGATGAATCTTATAAACTAAGAACCCAACCATGGAATTATATAGAGTGGAATATTTGGACTTAATTTTAGGTATTTAAACAACTTAATGATGACTCTATAGATTAAGGCATCATCGTTGAGAGATGTGATACTATGTTAGTGGGTGTAACTGAGCATTTTTAGGAATGATCAGACAATGGAGGAAAAAATTGTATTTTAAATAGATATTGGAATCTATGAATTTAAAATTTTATCAACCATATCATTAAACTAGTAGGAAAATCTTTTTGGTGGGCAATTTTGATGGTGGGGAGTACTATGACATATAATCAGCCATTATGAGTGGTGTCATATGGTGGGGAGCACCATAAGATCCAGGATATATTAGTGGTTGACAAATTGATTTTTCTAGGTAGGCATAAATGGTTTAATGTCATCTTGATTTTAGAAATTATTAAGAGAACGTATCTCTAGTTTTTATTAATATCACAAATTTATGTTTTGAGTTGTAAAGAAGAATCTCACAGGGTGTTTGGGAATAGAATGTACTAAATTAGTGTCTAATTAATGACCAAGGGATGTTGATATTTATTGATAAATGACCAAAATTACTTCGCAAGGATGATTTGTTTTATAGTGTAGAGGTTTTACATACCCACATCCTTAAATACTGAGAAATTCATATGTAATTTGAATTTTTAGATTTAAATTATGGGATTTTTTTAGAACTGGGATTTTTATTGTAATTTTGAGGGATAAAAAATATTTAAGAGATTTTTATTAGATTGTATTGAGGCTTAAGAAGTGTTTCAGGTACTCGAGTGAACATTTTCTAGGTTATAGATAATATGGAATGATGTTTAGGGGTCGATTATCATTAAATTGTTTTTAAAACGATGATATAAAAAAAATATAATATCATGTAAGCAGTATATTTAATAGTAAAATAATAAAATTATAAGAAATACTAACATAATTTAAAACTTTATTCATATGGTAAGATAAATTTCTAAATATAAATGAATACATTGATAATTATTTCAGGAAAATATCAAGAACAATCCCTTATCTTTCCTTACATTCAGAAGGCTTGAGAATGTTCTATTGCTCCCTTGTTTTTTATGGAAAATAATAACTAAAAGAAGAAGAAATGAAACACTTGGTTTTAAAATAATACCAACACAAGAAAAGATATTTGGTATTATCAGAAATTAAAATCCTAGACCCTCACTTTAATGTTTGTGAGAACCAAAATAAGAATATTAATGATCATTTTTACAAACACTTTATAAAGCACCCAAATATCTCTTGAATATTTAAATGAAAATGAATGAAGTATAGAGAGATGAGGAGAATGCAGAAGAATAGCCTTTTAGAAACTAAAATTACGGAAAAAATGGATCAAAGAGAAAGAGAAAAAGAAATATTGATGAAGTTTAGTCCTAGTTACCGTTGTATATTGATAATTGATGATCTCTTATGAAATCCGGAAATTTATCATCATGGATTGATTTAGTGGAAATCAATTGTTATAGATATTCATAGTTGAGATCCAGTCCTCCAAATATTTCAATTTATATAATTCATAAGAACCTATGGGATCTTTGTTCAATATTATGATTTAATGAGCTGAATTAATGAATTTATAATAATAAATTAATGTTTTTTTACTAATTTGGAAGATACTACCAACCAGAAACTAGATGCCACTAGCTTGTAGGTAGGCTTGATATAGGTGAAATTTTATTTTCAGATCTCACTAGGTAGACTGATAGATCTATTGTGTAGACTAAGAGAATCCTACTCCTATTATACCACTTTTTAGTTCCACTAGATAGTTGGTGACACTCCGTCATGTATGTGGTGGGATATTTTCTTATTAAGAGGTCTTTTCATGTTCCACTATTAAGCCAGTGAAAATATACTATGTAGAAAATGGTTCTGGATTTAGTAAACTTTTGATGTTTTCCTATAAGAGCCTCCTTATACATTATTTTAGTTCAAATATTCATTAATAGTATGTATAAAAACTCTAAACAAAAAAAACTTAGAACACAAATGTTAGAAACTCCTTAAGAAGTTGTGGTCATTGAAACATATTATAAGATCAACAATCTTCCACTCTTAATGATAGAAAAAAACATATATTTCTAGAAATAATATAATAAATATTAATAAGGAGTTCAAGAATTAAAAGAAGATAATAAAAGTGAAATGATAAAATATTTTGAATTACCATTTTTGTTAAAGAATATGTATCACTATTCAAAAAATAATTTTTCCTTCTTTGAAATCAGTATAATGTTTATCCACAAAACATTAATATTTTGTCTCAAAAAAAAAACTAAACACTTACCCCCATTTTTTATTATAAAAAATAAGTATAAACAAAAAATGGTTTGATTGATAAAATATAAAACATAAACAATATTATCAAGGTCATTGTAAAAATATGTTTTAAAAAATATGAAAAAAATGATTTTTTTATAAATAATCATTATTTTAAAATATTAAACAATAAATGATAATAAAAACCATTAAAACTAGTAAATTTCAAGATCCCCTTTAATAAAATTAAAATCATATAAAGAAAAAGGTTTTATGAAGATATAAAATAATTAATGATTTGTGTTAATGTATTATAACATGATATCTTCTTTTAAAAGTGGTCTCTCAAAATGTACTTATGAATATAAGTATTCTTATTATGGTCATATTGAACATTATTTCAATAGATTCCTATGGAATTGGAACTATATAATTTAATACTAACTTGAATATATTTTATCCCAAAATCCATGATAGTTATTTCATCCCTATAATTTTGGAAAACATACTCCTTATATGAATATATTACACTTCGACTATAGAAAGAGAAAAAGAATTTTTTTACTACTCCAAGAGATTAAGTAATATTCAAGAAGGTGTAAAGTCATACTTATACTTTTACAATCTAGTTTACATCCACCAAAATCAATTTCAGAAAAACTAGAATTATTAAAGGAGGTTTTTTTAAGAAAACATATACCATTATTTTTAGAACCATTTGAAAAGAGTAAAACAATTTTTATAAATTTTAAATGGTATTATTAAGGATTTGATTGAAACCAAGCACAAATACAAATAGTAAAAATTATTCCCGACCTAGACATAGTACGTTAAATAATACTCCCAATAATATTTCTATAAATCTTGTTGAAATAAGTTTACCATCTTCATCCACTGTTATCTCAGATTAAATACACATTGGTGTATTAGTTTCTATTTCTTGGTCAATGATAAAATTCTTTCTAATTTCATAATTTTATTTTCTTTGTCTTAGAAAAGTTTCATGCTCATTTTGAGAGATTTGATAACAAAGAAATCATTCTAACTCACCAATAAAACTCATTTCAAAGGCAAATATCATATTATTTAAAAATTCATTACAAAATTATTATTGTGTGTATTAAAAAATTACATCATCATCATATATTTAAATAGTGAAAATAATATTTGAATCATTTTTTGAAATAATATTGAATCTCCTTTCCCCATTTTAAAATCATTTGATAAAATAATACTAGTTAAACCTTGGTATCAATCCCAATGGGATTGTTTTCAAACATATAAATCATTAGTAAACATTAAAATTGAATTTATAGGGTTTTTATTATAAAAATTGGGTGGTTTTTATTCAAAAATATTTTCATAAATAAAAACATTTAGAAAATCACATTAAACATCCATTTGAAAAAGTTTAAAAATTATATGGGAGATAAATAAAGATAATATTATAATAGATTATATCCATAAAAAAAGTGAAAAGGTTTTACTATAATCCATTCCATCATCTTGATAATATTATATGGATATGATTTTAGATTTTTTATATTTGATGTTACCTTGATCATCTGATTTATTAATTAAAACACATTTTGTACCCATAATGGGATGATAGTTATGTCTTTTGAAAAGAGTCTAAATATTATTACATGGGAATTAGTTTAGGTATTTTTGAATATAAAAATAAAAAATTTCATAATGAATATAATCATCAATGTTTTTAGGTCAGAGTAAATAAGCAAAACAATGATTATCAACTTCATTTATGACTGAACTTCTAGAATGAGTACAAGCTTTCTAATCACCTAAAATATTTTACAAGGGAAGTTCATTGGATTTTATCAAAGGCATCGATAATGGGATAGAAATAGATTCAATATATATATTATTTCTAAAAGAATATAGATAATTCAAATTCAGTTCAATATGGTTATCTATAACATTTAATTGGAATTAAGGTTTTTGTTGAATTTATTTGAATTTTAAAAAAATTGATTCTTTAATGGTCACTATTGTTTTATTTAAGAATCATCAAGACTTAAGAGAGTTAGAGTTCCTAATAAATATTACTTCATCATATTTTAGATCAAATTTCACTATATTGTATTTAGAGTTAAGAATATAACATTTACATCCAAACACATTAAAAAGACAATGTTGGTAATTTTATTTTTTGAAATTTCAAAAGGGGTATTTTTGAGGAAGAATCTTACAAGAACATGGTATATGTTATAAAAAGTAGTATTGATGAAATAAACCCAAAATTATTGGGGGATTTTTAAATCACTGAAGATGGATCTTGTGATTTCATAAAAAGTTTGATTCTATCTTTTGAAAACCCAGTTTTTTTGAGGTGTTATAAGAGGAGAAAATTTATGATTATAATATTGTGAAGAAACAATTTCATCAAAATCTTTATTATCAAAATCTACACCATTATCACATTGAAAATAAATTATTTTATTCCCTTATTAATTTTTTAACTTACTATTAAATCATTTAAATTCTTAACATACCTCATTTTTGTGTATCAAGAAACAGACCCAAGTGAATATTTTACAATCATCAACAGTCACAAAAGTGTATGATATTCCTACAATATTTTTGAATTTATTTGGTCAAAAAATATAAAAGTGAATATGATAAAGGTATTTTGAGGTCAATAATTCATGTTTAATTTTAATTTTTTTGTTTCTTACCATGTTGGTAACGTTTACAAACAATATTATCTTTGAAATTTAACATTGATATATCTCATTCTAGTTTATGTGAGTTGAGATTAATATCTGTGTATGTGCTAATATGAATAATGAATCTATTCCAAATCAAAGACACACTATCTTGAACACTCAAACTTTAAACATTTTTAGAATATATATATTTTAAATCCATAACATAAAACATTTTAAAACTGAATTCGGAAAAAAAATATTTCCTTCAAGATAAAAAACATTTAAAAAAATCATTCTTCAACGGTATTTAAAAACATTATGGAAGAAGTATATAATTAGTTGTTTTTTTAAACCATAAAAAAATAAAACATCATTTATAAGAATCAAATTAAGAATACTGATTGCATATATACTAAGGATTTTATTTACTAAATTTTAACTGAATGTAAAATATCTTCTTTCAAGTGTTTAAATATCACTAAATTATGAGTGGTCACCGCACATGTTTTGAGAACATATAATATATATATACACTATGTTTCTTTTTGAGATTTGCACTTTTAACTTGTTTACTAGAAAATTAAGAAATTAATTTTTTTGTCGAGATTTTGGGATAATATATGTTAGCTTTGTAAGATTTCGGTACACACATTTTTTTGTAAATTCTTTTTGAGATGAAATATTCTATAAAATATAGATACTTTTTACCTGAAAATATTTTTTATACATTCATATCTAGGGAAAAGATATTCATGGTGATTAAAAAATTTTCTCCTCATTCCCAATTCCCAAATTCGGGTGGCCTCTACCACCATGGATTATGATGTTAGATTTTTGATCAAAACAGGATGATTAGATATTAGTTCATCCTTCCATGTATTCCTCCATGGAGACAATTTCATAGTCAGTTTTCCTCTATATATTTCAGTCATATTTTAAAAACAACATCCTGGTGCAATATCATTGTGGATACCAATTAGTTATGTTGCTTCTATCTGATAGGGTAGAAACCTTTTGTAGTAGTATATTGTAACATCGAGCATGAATGAGATGAACTTGACACTAGGGGTGTTGGGCTCCTGCATTCTTGATCCTGGGAGGGAATATCATAGAGGCATTTTAGGTGTCAAACCCAAAGAAAACTATATCAATCACAAGGTATCTAATACTGTAGGAGTATATATTACAAGTATTTCACCACAGGCATCCCTTTTTTTTATGAGGTAGCTGCATGTTATTCTTCACGAGTTAACATCTTGTAGAGATAGAATGAGACTGATCAGAATGTCTGGTAGAGGCATATCAAAGAGGTTCATCCCTTGGGTGGGACACTTGGAGTTCATACTAATATATGTATATGAACACCCTATGGATATAGATATGGTAAGTGTATCCCATAAAGGGAATATGGCGCACTGTGAAGGTTTATCTGAACACCTGATATGGAAGACCAAGATAGGTACATCTCATAGAGGTGGAACATTACTTTACTGTTGGTCAGTACTGAACCTCAAATATGTAGCCTACATACCTGATTTAGAATATAATTATCAAAACCCAGTAAGTTCGATGCTACAATTTAAGGTCATGTGACATGACCTATCCATGCATCTTGTCATCATGTTGTAAAGACACTTTCATCACAAAAGGTGTATCGATGAAGGATAGTGAGGATTTATTATTGGGTTTAAACCCGAGGGAGGCTTTCTATGTATCCTAGTTAGTTGGGAATCAAATACCATGTAGTTTGGAATGGGTTGTGGCTGAAAATTTAGGTGGAGGACTGTGTGCATGGATGAGTGTCAAGATCATACAGAGATGTGTTGGATTGGGGTAGATCTGGGTTGATGTGGAGGAGGGGTTTGGACCTCAGGGAGGCTTCCCATATATCCTAATTGATTTTGAATCAATTCCCATGTAGTTCAGAATGGACTGAGACTTACACATGGAAGTGGACCTGATACCTTCCTCATGTTAGGTTATGTGTTCATTCCATGTGCATTGAATGTGGTAAGATTATAGTTTAACATCATGTGAATTAATGTACTGTGCAGGGATTATGTGTTGAGATCCCTATCACATCCTCCTCATGTCACATCCTAATGGAATACCATGTGCATTTAATAGGGGTAATATTATAGTTTAATGTCATTTTTTTGAATGGGGTGTGTGGGGCTTATTCATTGAGATTCCCATTTGAATGGAGGTTGGGGATTGAACAATATAGGAGGCCCACGTACTGCTAAGTGTTGTAATTATGTGGAAGGGTCTTAAATGTGGAAGATGCATCTGAGAAACTTTGGACCATAAATGATGTAAATTTAGATTATGTGTAGAATATGCCCAAGTGCCGTTATGGAGTATCAATGATGTGAAAGGGGGTCACGTGTGGATGCAACCCATGCACTACTAGGAGAAGAAAGGATATGACTCGGTCTTATGCATGGGATAAGACTAGGTGGATGTTTGGCGATCATCTCATGATGAGGTATCTTATGCTTTATTCATAGGGTTCCATATTCTCGAATGATAAGTTATTATATAGTTTAAATTCATGTATTGTGGACTATTTAATGTAATCTCACGACCATGACATGATGTATCCTTTGCATAATGCATAAGGAATCCTATTCTTGAATGACAGGATATGATATAGATTAAATTAATGTAGTGATGACTGTTAGATGGAAGAAACCTTGTAATGTCTACTGTGGGGATTACACAAGAGATTCCCTTTATAGTTCAAACTCACATAAGATATAGGTGATGAGTTATGAGGAGTTTCTTGAGTAACGGTTTGAATCAAGGTGCTTGTGGAATCCAAGGGAAGAACTTCAACTCAAAACACAAGAAAGGGTCCAAGAACATTATGCCAACTCAAGGTGTTTCAAGGAGTGTGGAGGAGTATCCCAAATCGTGATATTCCATGGGTGGAAGTTGGGATCGCATAAAGGAACAAGAAAATAATTTATTGACCCGTTTTGAAGAGTTCATAATGCAAATATCAATTTTTCCTAGGGTTCAGCAGTGGTATCGAAAGGATTAGGTAGGAGTCTCATGATAGCGGCCCAACACTGATTCTGAGTGGGGGTACAAGGGAGAAGGACCCATGGTATGGACTAGTGGGTGCGTGTCTAGGAATGGTTTAACACAAGAATAGGACACTGGACACTTTTGAATGGGTTAATGGGATGGTTAGCTTTGTTTCATGCAAGAAGTGTAAATTTGGCACAATCACACATAAGAATGCACTGTGGTATACAAGATGGGTTGCACACAAGATGGGATCTATGCAAGATGGGTCATTCCCATGATTAGGGGTGCATGCAAGAGGATTCTTTTCACCCATCCTACATGGATTGAAATAATATGGGAGATGATTACACCACTATGGGATCACTCGAGGGAGGAGACATAAGTTACCTATCCTAAAAAATATCTACCATGAACCTTCAATTCTTTTTGTGATGTCATGGAAGATTATTATTGTGCACAAAAGACAGGCATTTATAAATCCAAAGGATCCTCCTGAAGCAGGGGGTTACATTCAATATATAGAAGAGATCTTTAGTTCTAGCACAAAAAAATTTGGTTGGGGAAGAGGTATTATGCACAGCCGAATCCTTTTCCATGGTGGGTGTACATGCAAGGGGTGGGTTGACATCATATATGGAACTCAAGAGGGTTGAACATGGATTAATTTCTTCTACCCAACGTAGAAACATTTTGCTAAACTACCTTATAAATTTGAGCATCCAGAGAGTAATGTGATGATTTATGTCACATTGTTAATGAAAAAATATTCTATGCAGATTTTAATATTGTGAGCATGCCTTGAAACTTGGTCGCACCTTCCATGGTCTTCCTACATTGCTCCACAGAGTTAGATGATGAATTTGGTTTTCCCAAAGTAATTCATTTTTATATTCATGTCGAATTGAACACAAAAAATTTCATGTTTTTTTATTTTTATTCATAAATTGCATCTTTATTTTTAGGATGATAATTACAAAAATTATTTTTTAAAATTATTTTAAAAAAATTCATAATTTCTAGAAGAACTGATAATAATCAAAAAAATAAAAAAACTAAAAATTTTATAGGTCATTGATAACATAAATTTTTATTTTATGTTTATTCACCTTTTGTGAATTTCATGAGATATTTTTTGAGATCATCGATAGATGATTATAACTCATGCACTTTTAACAGATCATTTATTATTTTTATTATTCATATTTTTTGATTGTGACTTGATCATTTTATTTATGAACACGATTATACTTGTTTTATGCTCTTAGTACATTTAATTAAGTCAAAAAAACCTTTTTCAAGTTGATCACAAGAATATTTTATATTTTTAAAGCTTAAGCGTATAAAATATAAAGTGGAGGAAGAGAAATTTGAAGATGAATAAGAAGTATAGTTCGTGTTAACTTCATTACTAACCATGACTTCATCTATGATACAATTAGTTCTTTCATTCATTTTCTCTATTTCGGAGAAGGATTCATTGCTTTAACTCTAGGTTGAAACCATGATGGATTTCCTGCTTTTATTCTTTATCTCTTTATTTTTTATAATCAAGGATCATTCCATCTATATGCTACCATTTTTTCATTATAATCACATCACACCTTATTTACATTATTCATTTTCTCTTTTAGACCATTGATATAATTTATTTATATTGAATAATTTTTTAATATTTTTAGATAAATGATCCATTTGATCACAATAATAATATTTAACATTAAATTATTTTAAGGTTAATATATTTTTCTAATTTACTACACTGGATTTCATTTTAGCTAGTCTCTTGATTATTATATCATCATATATGAAATATTTTATGAGTTCCTTGAATAAAGTTTTATATATATCTTTTACTTCATTGATATCAATCACCTTGGTTTCCCAAGAACTAAGAAAACCCCAAAGGATTTAATTTATAAGAGTTGTTATAGATAAATTATCACCAGGATAATTTTAACCACTAAAAATGTCAGTAAAATGTGTTAATATATCGACAATATATTGATCTAGATTAATTCTCAAATATGATAAATATTATACAATATTTTAAAGCCTAGTATCTTTAACACTATTCATTTCTTCATGAGTTAATTCTATCAATTTATTGATTTAATTAGCTATTTTAGATGTAAAATGAAATTAAAATATTTAAAGTCTAAATCAAAATGTAAAGAATTCATAACTTTGTTATTAATTTAAGAAGTTGTTATGTCACTCGGAGTTCATTTTTTCCTTTGATTCTTTATAAGCTACAAATTGAGGCATATAAATTTTATTTATAGGATATCTTATACTACCATGAAAACTGGTCATGTGTGTTTTCTAAAATTTACAGTCTGAACCATTATAGAAAGCTACACAACCCATAGAGTATCCTTTAGGATCGTGAAGGGGTTTTAAAAAATAATCCATCATAAAATGATCAATCATTGAAATTATTTATGATATTGAAAATGAAAAATAATTTTTGATGACAACGATATTTTAATTAAATCTCAAAGATCTCCTCTGACAAAAAATGCAGGTCGATGATAAGATTGAAATAGGTGTGAATTTCTATAAAATAAAATATTAAAATGATTGTATAAAATAAAAGAAATTATCATAAAGGAAATTGAGTAATGAAATAAAAAATTAAATTATATGAAATCATAGAAAAATTTAAAACACTGTGTTTAGAATAAAACATATTGTAGAAATTAAGAAGGAATTATTTGATAAAGGAGTGTAGTAATATCTCAATAATTATCCCCTATTTCTTCTCCCCACAAGAAGGATTGAAAGGGTCTTATTTCCCCCCATAGTTTTAATGGAAACCAAGATCAAAAAGAAAAATAAATCAAACATTGGTTGTAATGAAACCAATAATAAAAAAAAGACCCTTGGTTTTAATGAAAACCAAGAAATGATAACCCTTACATTAATTTTTGTGATCATCAAAATAATAAGATAAAGATGATATTTGTATTTTTAAAAACCCTTTGTAAATAAATTAACTATCTTTATAATATTCATAAGAAAATTAAAAAAATGAGTGATTATTTATTAGATCGTGATCCTAGATTATTGGATCAATAATGGTTGAAGTGTGGGTTGAAAACATTAGTTTTGAAATAGTTGTAGAGTAGTGAGTGATCATTCAATTAGACTTAAAATTATTGATATGCCTTTTGTATGGTGAAAACATCATTGAGTGTGCTTTTGGCTAGTTGATATTGACATAAAATGTTACATGGTTTTTAATTTGTGTGTGTGAACCTAGGTTTGATGGTGTAAAACTCATGGTACTGTTAGTAATTATGTTTTATGAGGTGTAATATTGGCATACAATTGTGGTGTTTAAATGAGTTAAAGATAGACAGTGTATAGAAAATCCTGAGATATTTCCTGGTGAGTCACTCTACATAGAAATATAAAAGTTATTGTCGGCATGTACTTTCAAATAAATCCTTAATTTATGAGGGTAAATACAATAGGTATGTGTGGTACCCATTTGGTTAATGGAACACTTGTGGAATTGTTCCATAAGGTTTTGATGAGGATTAAAATTGTCTCTTTGAAGTGAGTGCTGACATTAAAAATAAATCAGAGTAAAGATGAAAGGTTAATCCAAAATTTATCCATGATAGATTGTTAAGATGAAATAGAATGTATTTATAATAGAGGCACAAGTGTGATGTTGGAAAATTTTTAGTGTTTCACACAAGGAGTTGTGTGATGGAATTCATTTGGTAGAGAGAACACTATTAGCTATTTGATGTTGTGAAACATGTTTTATATGGAGTTATAGTGGATTTTGAAGATGTGGTTCCTGGTGCGTCATCTAAGGGCGGTGAATTTTGTTTAACATTAGAAGTTGGGTATGAGTGGGACGGTCATGCTAGTAAATATGAGTGTTAATGGATGGAGTATGGGATGTATAGATCCAAATTTCTTTTTAGTATAATGATGATGAAGATACTCTTATTGTGATGAGTATCTTATCATTCGTGGGTGTATATCTCTCACATTGAAAGGGTCGTGGATATGATGAGATCGATATATAGTTGGTTAATAAGGTTCTATGATGCTCCTAAGAAAGTAAACACAATTTATATAATTCATTGGTAGATAATAGATTTGAGATTTCAGTTTATTAAAGAATAGAGTTCTTGGGTGACATTAATTTTGGAATTTAGTTTAAACTATTAGGGAGTAAGTCAAAACTGAAGGTGCATTAATTCTCTTTGGTGATTGTATGATGATGAATCTTATAAGCTGATAACCCAACCATGGAATTTTATTGAGTGTTAGGTTTGGGATTTCGTGTAGGTGTTTGGACAATATGATGATGACTCTAGAGATTAAGGTATCATGATCGAAAGATGTGTGTTAGTGGGTGTGAGTGAGTATTTTTTGGAAATATTTTCTAATGGAGGATCAGATGGTTTTTTAATTGATATTGTAATCTATGGGGTTAAAATTGTATCATGCATATTTATAAAAAAATATGAAAAAAAATTTAGGTGATTTCGATGATGGGGAGTACTATGACATGGAATCATTCTTTATGAGTTGTATATTATGGTGGGGAGCACCATAAGATCATGGATAAATCATTGGACAACAGCTTAATGTCTCGAGGTAGGCATGTATGGGTTAGTTTCATCTAGATTTTGGAAATGATGATTATAGATTGGCTCTGATTTTTATTAATATATCACCTTTATGTTTTGAGTTGTGAATCATAAGATCACACAGTGTTGGGAAATGGAATGTAGTAAATTAACAACTAATTATGGACCGAGGTATATTGATATTGATGGATAAATTACTACAGTGACTTATCAGTGATGATAATATATATACTGTAGAGGTTTTACATACCTACATCCTTACTTATTGGTAAATTCGTAGGAAATATGAATTTTTAGTTTTAAATTATGAGATGTTTTTAAAAATAGGATTTTTATTTAAATTTTGAATGATAAAAAATATCTAGGCGACTTCCGGAGATTGGATCGAGGCTTGAGATGTGTTTCAGGTACTCGAGTGCACATTTTGTAGGTTAGAGATAAGGTGGAAAGATGGCAAGGGGTAATTGTCTTTAATTTATTTAAATGATGCAGTAAAATAAACGATATTATCATCTGAGAAATCTATTTAAGAATAAAATATTAAAAGTATAATAAAGAGTAACATAGTTTAAAAATTCATGGGTAGAGAAAAATAAATTGAAAAAATTAAAAGGCATATATTGATAATGAGTTTAAAAATATATCAAGAATGAACATATAATGTCTTGAATCATTTTGTGTATTATTTTTCAATATTATATGGATTATTTTTGAGACTAGGGGCTGAGATGTTGTACGATTCTAAGACCCAATGTGCCTGGAATAAATGTCTGAATAATATTTAAATATTTAATAGAATGCATGCATAGTTTTCTTGAAAAGGTGACGTATCACCTAAAAGGGTGCCCAAACTAGAAATCTGATGACATCGTTGGATTTAGAATTATGGTTTTACCCTAGGCACAACCTAACATTGGTCAGCATGGGTTGATTGTGAAAAATGTTTCCACTGTGTTAAATTGTTAAAATAAATTCAACTATTTTTTTTCATTGACACTCATAAATTATCCCCAATAAGATCACAGTTAGGGCCCTTGTCTTAGGTTTGACCATAAAGACATGGAGACCTTCACTCCATTCCATGAGAATGATATTTGTGGACAAAAACAGAGTAGGATCAAATCATGGATCTTCATTCCAGCAGAGTTATAGGATCCCATTAATGATGGAAACACAAGTTTTCATCGTCAATGACTGATCCAAACTTTAGTTAGGATGGTTTTTTATATTTATTCTTCCCCACCATAAAATTACTTGATGAATTTGAATCAATCTACGAACAGATTGATTTGTGGATCGATCACCTTGCATTATGGGATTTCTGTTTGTGGGGTTTATTTGGGATAATTTATATGAATATCTGCATTGTTTATCTTTTGGAAATGAATCGATATATTCATGAACATCGATTGAGGATCATTTCTCTCATTTTTTGTGCATTTATCCCCTGATTCATCGTTCGTCTTGGGAATTATTTGTTTGGACCGAAACTCAAATATTCCCAATAAATTGATCACCTCATATACATTTATTGGCATAATGAACTGATATCGTAGATCTAGGATTGGAATGACATGATGGAGGTTTTATGATGGATTATTAATAATTTCACATTCTTCGGCAATATTCAATGAAAAATGAAGAATAGTGGTTGGATCTGATTTCCAAGAAAATATGGAGATAGAACATATTATTGGATGAAGGAGATTCATGGAAATCTTTACATCTTTTTTTTTCATGGGGAATCGACCACTGAATTGAAGTAGGATTACTGGTCTAGATCTGCAGAAGAAGAATGATGATTCTGAAAAATACCATAGAATAAAACATGTAATTTAGGATTACACAGTGTGTGGGGACCATTGAATTGGCTCTAGGGTTTGTTCAGAGTTAGGGATTACATGGTCTGTGACCCATATCACACATTGTGTGACCCTCCCTAGTTGACTCAGTGCGTAACTCAGAAGTACACAAATACTAGTTGGAGTACACAGGCAAGGAATCACCAGGGACTCCTACATGAACATGTCTTGGCATACAAAAACCAATATAGGGACATGGTTTCGATACATAGACATGACCAGGTGACATGGGATGGAACCATGTGTCTCTATATGCCGTTAACTCACCCTAAGCACCGTTTATATAGGGACCACATGTCATGTGAGGTTCTCCCAAACGAGAAGACTTGGGATAGGTGGACATGTCGTGTACCCCTTAGGACATGCCATGTACTCCCATCATTATTGTTTGATTCTCTTATTCTTTCTATCTTGGACCTGTATAGGTTGAGTGTGTTCCCTTGGTCCTTTCCTTAAGGGTACAATGCGACAATACATCCATATCACTGGATTGTAATCCCCTCTTGAGACTCAGTCTCATATTGAGTTGTGACATCCCTCTGTGAGACTATAGTGAGATCCTCTATCATCCTTAGTGGAGTTTTTAGAATCAGAGTGACCTCGCTGTGTAAGAATTTGAGTCTTTATCCAGAGGGATGCATTGGAAGGGTTGGTGGAATCATTGGCATATGATCCCCTACATAGCGGGTGGACCCAGATTGGGTTCGTGGTGTCCCCCAGCAGTTCTGGGTGTGACCCCTCACTATGTATCACAATATAATTTGACCATCATGTTATCTTTGGGTATGGACCAAATGATATTGTAATCTAGATTTCATGTCTCCGATGATATCAAGGATCGAGGACTGAGTTCTCTCATAATGAGCATGCTTTGAGAAAAATCTTGTTGCTAGAAGTTGGTTTTGACTGCCTGATGGTGTGGTGTCTCTCCCGAGTATATATATATTTTTCTCTCTTTCAATCTATAATACAATGATTTTTATACCTAGTATTGTGATGAATAAACTTGGTACATCATGTTTAGTCATTTCATTATATTATACTGAGTATTGTTATACTCACCCCTGCACGGGCATTGCATTCATGTGTCGTGTCTTGTGCAGATGGTGACCCTTTTGACTGTGTATTAGGAGGACCATGAGTGGGTGGAGAATAGATGAAGATGGGAAGACTGAGGTGTTTTTTGGGATAATACCTTTGACTTTTTCATCTCCCTTGGATCATATTATACTTCTATAGTTTTACATATATTTGTGTTACAGAATCATTTTGGTGGGCTTGTATATGGACCTATTTACTTTTACTTTATGTCCTAACATACTCTGGTTGTGGGATGTTATTTTATGCATGAATTCTATTAATTGTTTTATATTTCATAACTGTGTGTCTGGAGATGTGTGTGTGTGTGTGTATAGGTACTTTAGGAAAATGCCTCCCATTTTTGGGATATGCATACATGGTGTTAGTAACCATCCCTTAGATTATAGGAGGCAAGATTGGGGTAGTCATGGAATGGGTCCCTCTAGGATGGGTCATGATAGACTGGTATTAGAGGGGGTTGGTTCTACTTTAGTACTGAGAGTTTGTGAGGTTGGTTTGGGGAAATAGTATAATGTATTTCAAGTTAGGATTTTATCCCAGGGACTCCAGTGTTTCTGTGAAGACTAATGCATCCATACACCAAAATTTTGATCACCTACTTTTCAACATGGTACATGAGGACACTGGAAGCATGGAAAAATTGTACATGCATCATATAGGAATGGTTGTGTTTTCCATGTCCTTCTTGAGTTATATCCCCATATATACTATATTTATTGTGGTACAACTTGTTATATTTTAAGATGCATCCACATAGATATCTATTTTGGATTCCACCACATGATCAAGAGGATGATACACCCAGTGACGAGGCATCAGTACAGGGGCAAGTACCAGAGATAGAAACTTCGGGTGGTTTAACAGCTATAGCACCACACATCAAGAAATAACTACTACCAGAACAACTAGATGAGGTTAAATGTAGGTTGAGTGTGTTTCATGAGTTTTAGAGGTAGTGGCATCCCATGTTTCGGGGTTTTCTAGACCCCTAGATGGATGAGGATTGGCTGGAGGTAGTGATCCACGTTTTCCACCTTGTTTGGATGCCTCCCAACAAGATTTTAGTCCTTACTGGGAGACGTCTTCGGGTCTATGTGGGGAGATGGTGGAGCTTGCAGAGATAGTCCCATAAAAAGAAATCTCTCTCCTAAATAGACTTAGAGCATCTCTTCTAAGAGGATTTCTATTCAGCCACATTGTGATCAGTATGCATATAAGATCTTCTACATATGCAGTAGGGAAATATAGCTATGGTAGAGTATTCAAAAATGATTACAGATCTCTCATGCTACTCTTTGGATAAAGTATATTACCATTTCATCCGGGATTATACCTTCAAGAAGGGCTTGCACCCAAACATCAGGGAATACTTGATATCCCTTAGCATTTCAACTTATGTTGGGGTACTTGAGTGAGCCCTATTAGTAGAATATTTTCTAGCATAGAAGACACCAGTATTTGTAGCTAGAAGTGGGAACCCAGTAGTTGAGATCTCATCAATAGGTGTCCTAAGGCCATAACAAGCATCCAAGAGGGTTAGACACTTTAGGAGGTGATACTAGGACTTAGGTTCATTGGTTTAAAGCTATCAGGGAGACGGGAATTATCCAAGGGATAGGTAGTGTTTCTCTTACGATAGTCAGGGACATATTGCATGATATTACCTGAACCGTCACACAAATAATTGGGTTAATGTCAAGTGACTGCTGAGATAGAGATAGATAAAGGATCAGGGTGGACTTTAGGGAGGCTTACAGGGGAGATGGGAAGGAAGGGAAGTAGGAGGTGGTTGGAGGTTCGACCTATTAGCTCCACCATCCCCTGGGGGTCCACATCAGAATTAGGGAGTTGGTGGGAAGTGATGATGACAGCTATAGTATATATAGGCCTATGAACCTAAAACTCTAGGGATAATATGATGGAATATCTTTGTTTTTCCACCTTAGCTACAGTTTTGATATACACAGGTTCTATTAATTCTTTTCTTTACATGAATCTTGTTTGAGATTCAGAGATTCTAGATGAATTATTAGCTTGAAACTTATGTTTAGAGACTACTATTAGAGGAGACTATATGGACACATGTTGATGCTAATAGTGTGACCTGAATAATGGAGGTGAGAGTTCTAGTGGGGATCTATATGTAGCTGTGTTGAGGTCTTATGACGTTATTCTTGGTATAGACTTGTTATACACATTTCATTCTTAGATGGAGTATTTTATGTGAATAGTGTGGTATGTTCATAGTGATGAAAACAATTTTTTCTTTGTATGTGAAAATGAAGTCCAGACAACATAGGACAGACTCATGCATAGGAGGGTGAATCCTATTACTATATATTTTTCTGGCCTGATCCTCGATAGAGTGGATGTTATGATTCCACAGTTTTCTACAATGGTGGCGGGGTATGAGGATTTTTTTGAAGATATTCCAGGTTTACCTCCCTACCAGGAGATTGAAATTTACATTGATCTACATCCCAAGATGACATTGATATCTACACATGCATATCAGGTGAATCCCGCAGAGCTTCATGAGCAGAGGGTATAGTTAGATGACTTACAATGGAAGGATTTCATTAGGCCTAGTGTTTCACCCTATGAAGCCCCAAGCCTATTTTATAATAAGGAATATGGGATATTGAGGTTTTTTTTTATTTATAGCCCTTGTAGAAGGTGACTATGAAGAACAAGTATCCACTACCAAGGATCGATGACCTATTTGATCAGTTGAAAGGGGAAGGATTTTTCTCAAAGACTGACCTCATATCAGGCTATCACCAGCTACGAGTATGGGATGAGGATATACCGAAGACAACCTCTAGATTTTGTTATAGCCACTATGAGTACTTGGCGATGCCATTTAAAATTATTAATTCCCCAATATTGTTCATGGGACTCATTAACAAGATCCTTTAACCTTTTTTAGACCGGTTCATGGTAGTCCTCATCAATGTAAACCTAGTGTAATTGGAATAAAAGGAGGAGAATGAGAGACACATTAGGTTGGTCCAAAAAACACTCTAAAAGAACCAAATTTAAATTAATATAATCAAGTTCCAGTATTGGATTTTATGGGTCCATTTTATGGGACACTTCATCTTGGATACTAGATTTTTAGTGGTTCAAGTGAAGGTTGAGCAGTGCTTTATTGGGAGCCACCCAAAAGTGTTATAGAGGTGAAGAATTTCATTGGATTGATAGGGTAATATAAATGGTTTTAATCTTAATTATTTATAGTGGAAATACCTTTGAATGATTTTACATGAAATGTGAAACCATTTATGTGGAATGAAAAGTGAAATTAGTGATTTTAGGAGCTAGGGTAGAGGTTGATGAGCGCACCCATCATGAGGTTACTGTAGGAAGGTGTTGAGTAGGTGGTGTCTTGCGATGATTCAGGACTTAGAATTTGTTATGTCCTAATGAAGATACAAGAGGAGATTGCCTATGGTTTATGCCAATTTAGAATGCATGAGAAAAATTACACAACTCATGATCATGATTTAGCAGCGTTTGTCTTCACATTGAATATGTGGAAGCACTAACTAATGAGCAATGGGTTTTCCTTCTACATTCTCCACAAGATTCTCAAGTATATCTTTTATCGTAAGGACCTGAACATGAGACAAAGGTGATGAATTGAGTTCTTCTAGGACTGTGAAATTGGTATTTTATATAATACTGGGAAGGTGAATTTGATGGAAGATGATCTCAGAAGGATATCAAGTTCACTGTTGTTGAACGTGGAATCAGAGAAGATGACATAATTGAAGTTATCCTTTGTGGATAAAGATGGATTAGCTTACCTCTAATTGATGGTTTCCCCACCAATAATCTTATAGAGAGCCAATGAGGCACAACATGGGGATACTGACTGTGATACCCTACATGAGCATATGTCCATAGGTCATGTTCCTGATGGATATTCAAAAGTTTGAGAACACATGATTATTGTCCGAGGACGTATTGTAGTTCCAATGGCGTTGTAGGAGGAGGTTCTAAGAGTGTTTCATACATCGCATTTGGCAGTACATCCCGGTGTGGCGAAGATGTACCTTGAACATTAACATCATTTTTGGTGGCTAGGGATAATGAAAGGAGTTGTAGAGTATGTTTCTCAATGCCTTACTTGTTAGCCAGTGAAGGTTGGGAACCAGGTTCAAGCAAGTTTAACTCAACCCATTGATGTGTAAGAATGGATGTTGTGTGTGATATCTATGGACATTGTGAAAGGATAACCATGTACATCAATGGGACACGATGCCATCTGGGTGATTGTTGACTAACTCACCAAGTCATCCCTCTTCCTAGATATCTAAGAGAAGAGTTAAGTAGAGATATTAGGATGCATCTATGTATAGGATACAGTTAGACTCCATAGAGTTCCATGAACGATAGTTTTATATTGTGATGATATATTTACAACCTTTTCATGGAAGGGATTATAGTAGGTGTTTGGGACTCAGATACACTTGATCATAATGTTTCACCCAAAGATGGACGACCAAACTGTGTGGACCATTCAGGTTTGGGAGGACAAGCTATGAGATTTCATGTTAGAATTTTGCAATAGTTGGTAGAATCACCTACTACTATAGGAGTTTGTGTATACTAACATCTACCAATACACCATTAGTATGGCACCATTTTAGGCCTTATACGGGTGACCCCATAGGTCACCACTTTACTGGACTAACCTAGGAGAGTCGAAACTCATGAGCCCAAAGTTGGTGTGAACTACTATTGAGATGGTGCATATCATCCCAGAATGGATAAAAACAGAAAAAACCCATCAGAAGTCTTATGCTAACAGATGAAGGCGGTATTTGGAGTTTGAGGAAGGAGACCATATGTTCCTTCAGGTTTTACATCAACAGGGATTACAAAGATTTTGGCATGGAAGAAATCTATCTCAAAGGTTCATTAGACCATTCTAGATATTGTGTAGTGTTGGAGAGTTAGAATACCTTTTAGCTATACCTCGAAAATTAGATAGGGTGCATGACATATTCCATGTGTCACAACTGATGAGGTACATGCATGACCTATCACACACCATCAACTGGGGTGATCCAGACATCAAGGCAGGAGCAAAGTTTTTTGAGTATCAGGTGGATATTGAAGATCAAAATGAGAGGATCCTTTGTGGGTGATAAGTTTATTTGGTCTGTGTCTGGTGTTAGGATAGGAATCTCCAAGAGAGAACATGGGAGTTTAAGGCTAAGATTCGTTATCAGTACCCTCATCCATTTGAGTAGCCCTTGTTTTGGATTTTCGGGGATACAATTCCCCATGGTGGGGAGAATGTAACATCTTTTATTTTCCAGTGTATTATTTTTAGATATTATATGGAATATTTTCTAGAATAGTCACTTAGATTGTGTGAATTATGCGGTCTGATGTTCCTGGAATAAATATTTGAAAAATAATAAAATATTTAATGGCACCCATGCATGGTTTTCCATAAAAAAATAATAACTCCTAAATTTTTTCATGGATAAGAAATTTGGGGTCACCATTGGATTACAAATAGTGGAGACACCCTAGGCGTGACCTAACATTGGTTGGCGTGGTTCCTTTGTGAAAATGTTATTGGGGTGGGAAATTAATAAAATTAATTCAAAGAAAAGTTTATTTTATTTTTGTTCTATCGAGTGACATTCACCTCAATAAGTTCATATCTAGGGCCCTTGTCTTAGGGTTTTCCACAAAACCTTGGAGACCCAGGTGTCATTTGAAGAGAATGTTCATGTCAGATGACAACTGATTAGGATCACATCAGGAATCATCAATTCACTGGAGTTGGATGATCTCATCAATAGTAAAAACGCATCCATTCTTTGTCAAAGATCAATTCACAATATGGTAGGATTTGTATTTATGTGGATTCTTCCATGTTCTTAAATTCTACGATGAAAACAAATAAATAAGTGAACATATTGATTTGTGAATTGATCGCCTTGTGGGATGGGATTAATGTTTTTGGGGATTATTTGGGAGAATATATATGAACCTACTAATAGTTTATCTTATGGAAAAGAAACTATATAAATATGAACATCGATCCAGGTTTGTTCCTATAGTTTATTTTTTTATTTTATCTCCCAATTCACCATTCCCCACACCCATTCTTTGTATGGCCTGTGACTCAACTATTCATAGACAATCAATCTCTGTGCATCTACTTATTGGTGTAGTGATATGATATCATAGATCTGAGATTGGAATGACATGAAAGAGGTGGGATAATGGAGACAAAGAAAATCAGATGATGGATGCTTCTAAAATTTCCTTTCTTTGGCATGAAATGAGGAACAACATTTTATCTGATTTATAAATAGATCCAGATATGGAATGCATTGTTTGATGATGATGAGGTATATAAAACTTTGAATCTTCAATTTCATCGATAATAGACTATGAGATCGAAGGAGGTGCACTGGATGAGACGCACAAAGGAAGAACGATGGTTCTGAAAAATCTTATTGAATGCAAAACTTAATCCAAGATTACATGCCATGTGGGGCCTTGACTGCAGTTCTAGGGTTTGGTAGGAGATAAGGATCACATGACATGTGACCGCTATCAAACAATGTGTGAACCTCAATTTTTGACTTGACATGTACTTTGGAAGTACATAATCACCGACTTGAGTACATGGCCACATATATGATGTGTACTCCCATATAAACGGAACTTGGCATACATATAATGGTTCACAGACACAAATTCAATACATCTACACATCCAAGTGACATAGGTAGGGAACCTTGTGTCTCGACACATCGTTTACTCACCCAACATGCTGTGTATATGGAGACTACATGATGTGTGAGGTTCTCCCACATTGGAAGGACTTGGGATAACTATACTCGATGTATACAACCTAAGACACACTATGTAATCCCATAAAGACTTATTATGGACATTTTTACTCCTTGTTATGACAAGTATAGGTTGAATGTGGTACCTTGGTCCTTTCCTTTAGGGTACAATGTTGAATTACATCCACATCACTAGATTGTAATTCCCTATAGAGGCAGATTCTCACATAGATTTGTGGTGCCCCTCTAAGAGACTAGATTGTGATCCTCAATCATACCTAGTGGAGTTTGTGGAATCTGTGTGACCTCCCTAAGTAGGATGTGGATCCTTCATATAGCTAGTTTCATTGGTAAGGTTGGTGAAATCATTGGAATACGATCCCCAACAAAGAGGGTTGATCCATATTGGGTTTGTGGTGTACCCTGGAGGTTCTGGGCCTGACCCCTATCTATGTATCATAATCTTATTTGACTAACACATTCTTTTTGGGAGGGTCCCAAATAGGATATACCTCTTTTTCAAGTGTCTCTGATGATATCAGGGCTTGAGAAGTGAGTTCTCTCAAAACTAGCATGATTTGAGAAGAATCATGTGACTGACAGTTGGTGATGACAACCTAATGGCATGGTGTCTCTACTATGTATATTTCAGTTTTTTATCTTTGTATCTAATAGGCATAGATTTTTACATCTGGTATTATGATGACTATACATGGTGCTTCTTGTTTAGTGTTTTTGGGGTATCCTACTGAGTATTTTTATACTCACCCCAACACGGGATTTTCCAACAAGTGTCATGTCTTGTGCAGATGACAACCCTTTTGATGGTGTCTTAGGAGACCCATGAGTGGGTGAGGAATAGCTAAATTTGGATAGACTAAGGTGTTTTTAGTTAGCGTACCTTTGACGTAGTCCTCACCCTTATAGCAGGTTGGACTTTAATAGTTTTAGTTATAATTTTGTTACAAACTCCTTGTGGTGGTCCGGTATTTGGACCTGTTTACTTTTCCTTTACTTCCTAACATACTCTGGTTGTGAGTTCCTAGTTGTATTCATGAATTCAGTCACTTTTTTTATATTTATTCAGTGTGTGTTTTGGGTGATGTGTGCATGCGTACAAGGAATTTAGGCTAATTACTCCCATTTGTGGGACATTGCTATACAATTCTAGTCACTATCCCCTGGCCTATAAGAGGACAATTTGGGGTATTCATGGCACAAGACACTATGGGATGGGTCGTGAAAGTTCTCTTATATTTCCATACATTAATAAGGATTGATAGTGGTCTATTCGTCCCCTGGTTTTGAAGAAAACAAATAACTAAAAGAAGAAGAAAGGAAACACATGGTTTTAATGGAATACAAGAAAAAAAGATCTTTTTTATTGAAAATCAAAAAACCATAACTCTCAATTTAATGGTGGTGAGAACCAAAATAAGAAGTTAGAATTTAATTTTTAGAAACACTTTACAAATCATTAAATTTACATTAGAATATTTAAAAGAATATTAAATAAGTTGGGTGGGATTAGGAGAATGTAGAAGAATATAATTTTAGGAATTACAATAATGGAAAAATGGCTCAAAGAGAAAAATAAAAAGAAATATTGAAGAATTGTAATCATAGTTACCTTTGAAGAATTATAATTTAATATATCTTATAAAATCATGAAACATCACAACGTGGATCGATTTAGTGGTCAGAATTTTCCATATATATTCATAGTTCAGATATATTCTTCACAATATGTCAATTTATACCCTTCATAAGAACCTTGGGGGTATTTAGTTAATAAAAGGTTTTAATGATTTGAATTAATGAATTTATAGAAATAAATTAATTCTTGGTGACTGATTTGGAATGATTTTACCAATTGGACACTAAATTCCACTATCTAGTTGGTATTATTGATGCAGGCAACAAGTTATCTTGAAATCTCACCATGTAGATTGTGAGATCTAATGGGTAGGCGGTGACCTACCTACCCCTCTTATACCACTTTATAGTGACACCTGATAGTTGTTGATACTCCATCGTGTTGCTGGTAGGATATTTTCATTTAAATAGGTTCTTTCTAATTCCATTGGTAAGCTAGTGATAATCTACTGGGTAGATAATGGTGCTAGACTATGTAGAAATTTGGAGTGTTTCTCCAAGATCATTTTGATAGATTCTCTTTATTAAACTATTCCCTAACAGTATTTATAAAGACTCTACCGAAAAAAACTCATAACAAAAATTTTAGAAACACCTTAAGTAGTTGTTCTCATAGAAACACATTATATGATCAACAATACTCCAATTTTAAGGATAAAAAAACATTTATTAGTAAAAATAAAAGAATAATGATTAAAAATGATTTTAAGAAGAAAAGTTAAATAATAAAAGTGAAGAGATAAAAGATTTAGAATTACTCTTTTCATTAATCAATATGTATCACTATTGAAATCATAATTTTCCCGTATTTAAAATCATTATAATTTTCTCTAAAAAATTAAAATTTTGTCTCCCATAAAAACATATAAATTGGCACCATTTTTTATTAGAAAAAAAATAATTAAAAACAAAAAATTCATAAATTGATAAAAGATAGAACATGAAAAATATAATCAAGGCTATCATAAAAATATGTTTTTGATAATTTACAAAAAAATAAAATATTTTTTTTTCAAAAAACATCGAAGATTTTAAAATAGAAAACAATAAGAGAAAAGTGAAAAATTACACCTGTTTCATTTAAATATCTCCTTTAATAAAATTAAAATGTTCTAAATAAAGAGGTTTTATAAAGATATAGACTTATTAATTACTTATGATAATCTATTCTAACATGATATCTACTTTCATAAAGTGGTCTCTCAAAAAGTAATAATGAATATAAATATTCTTATTATGTGTATATTGAACATGATTTAAAGAGATTCATATGGCACTAAAACTATCCAATTTAATAGGAACATGAATATATTTTTTTGCCAAAATCAAAGATATTTTGTTTTACCATATAATTTGGGCATAATTACTCCTTGCATGTATATATTACATTTTTAATATAGAAAGTCAAACAGAATTTTTTACTACTCTAAGAGATTAAGTAATGTTCAAGAAGGGGGAAGGTCCTACTTATACTTTTATTATCTTTTTGACATCCACCAAAATCGATGTCGGAAAAACTATAAATATTATAATAGGTTTCTTTAAGAAAAAATAAAACATTATATTTATAACCTTTTCAAAAGCGTAAAACCATTTTTAGAAATTTTAAATGGGATTATTATGGATTTTATTGAAAACAATAACAAATAAAAACAATAAACATAATTTTCCTCCTAGAAATAGTATGTTAAATAACTCTCACAATAATATTTATATAAATATTGTTGAAACTAGTTTTCCTACTTCATCAAATATTATTATAGATGAAATACTCATTCATCTATTAGTTTCTATATCTTGATCAATGAAAAAAATGCGTTAGCAGTTCATCAGTGTATTTTCTTTGGCTTAGAAAACTTCCAATATAATTTTTAGATATTTTAAATCCATGAAATCATTCAAAGTCGCCAATAAAACTCATTTAAAATTTTAATATCATATTATTTAAAAATTAATTATAAAATTATTCATTTATGTATTCAAAAATTACATCAACAACATATATTTAAATAATTAAAATATCATTTGAATCATTTTTTAAAATAATTTTGAATCTTCCTTCCCCATTTTAAAATTATTTGGTAAAAGAAAACTCGTTAAACATTGATATCAACCTGAGGGGATAGTATTAAATAATATAAATCATTAGTAAAAATAAAAATTGTATTTATAAATTTTTATTTTATAAATTTTGTGGTTTTTATATGAAAACATTTTCATGAATAAAATCATTTGGAAAATAACATTTAGCATCCGTTTGAAACATTTAAAAATTAGATGGGAAAGAAATCGAAAAAAATATAATAGATTCAATTTAGGAAAAAGGTGAAAATGTTTCACTATAACCAGTTACATATTATTGATTATAGAATATGAATATGATTTTAGATTTTTTATATGTGATGTTTCCTTGATCATATAATTTATTTATTAAAACACATTTTGTATAAATAATAGGTTGATCATTAGGTCTTTCAAAAAGAGTATAAATAATGTTCCATTTCAATTAGTTTATGTATTTTGGAATAGAAAAATATATATTCTGATCATTAATAGAATAATCAAGGATTTTAGGTTATAGTAAATAAGTAAAACAATAATTATCAACTTCATTAATTACTGAACTTCATGTACGATTACCAACATGTAAATCATGCAAAATATTTTACAAGGGATAGTCATTGGATTTTTTCAAAGCATTAGGTAAATGGATAAAATAATATTAAACAAATATATTATTTATAGAGGAATATGGATAATTCAATGTCAATTGTACATGGTTATCTCTGTATTTGAATTGGAATTACGGTTTATAATGATTTTAAATGAATGTGAGAGAAATGGATTCATTAATGGTAAAGGTTATTTTATTTAAGAATCAGTAGGAATTCCTTGAGTTAGAGTATCTAATAAATTTTACTTCTTCTTATTTTAGATAAAAATTATCTATGTTTTATTTTGTGTTTAGAATATAACATTTACATCTAAACACATTAAAATAGAAAATTTTGGTAATTTTATTTTTTGAAATTTCATAAGGGGCATTTTTAAGGAAGCATCTTACAAGAACATGGTATATGATATAATACGTAGTATTTACAGCATAAACCCCAAATTATTATGGGAGTTTTAAATCATTCAATGAGAATCTTTGTATTTCTTAAGATTCTGATTCCATCTTTTGACAAACCAATTTTCTTGAAATGTTATAAGAGCATAAAATGTATGATTATAATATTGTGAATAACAAATTTCAACAAATGTTTTATTATCGAACTCTATCCCATGGTCATATTTAATATAAATTATTTTCTTCACATATTAATTTTCTAACTTATTAGAAAATCATATAAATACATAATATACCCCATTTTTTTATATCATGAAAGAAACCAATTATATCTTTTATAATCACCAAAAATCTGAAAGTGTATTATTTTCCTCCAATACATTCGACATAATTTGGTCCAAAAATATAAATCTGAATATGATCAATGGATTTTGATGTTAATACTTCTTGTTTAGGTTTAATGATTTTTTTTCTTATCGTGCTGTCAAGGTTTACAAACAATATTCTCTTTGAAATAAAACATTATTATATCTCAAAATCGTTTAGGTCAGTTGAGATTAATGTGTGTATTTTTGATACAATAACCAATGAGTCTATGCCAAATATAATACATACTATAATTAATTATCAAACATTTAAAATTTTTAGAATAAATATATTTTAAATTAATAACATAAAAATTTTCAAAATGAACTTTCATAAAGAAAATATTACCTTTGAGTTAAAAATATTGAAAAAAACATTTTAGAATTATATTTTTAAACCATTATATAAAATTTGGACAATTAATTTAAATTATATTAATCCATCAACACATAAAACATCATTTATAAACATAGGACTAAGAAAACTGTTTACACATATACTGATGATTTTACTTCTTGAATTTTAACCAAATGTCAAGTATCCTCCTTCAAGTGTTTCAATATGATTAAATTTAGAGGGTTCACCACACATGTTTTGAGAGAATAAACTATCCTTATAATATGTTTATTTTTTGGATTTACTCTTTATACATGTCTTCTATAAAATTAAGAAATTTAAATTTTTTGTATCGTGACTTTGTGTCCATATAAATTAGCAAAGATAGATTTTGATAACCAGTTTTTGTAAATGATATTTGTGATGGGATATTGAATAAATGATAGATAATTTTTGTATCAAAACATTATTTATAATTCTTTCATATCTAGGGAACAGATCTTTATAGAGACACAAAATTGTTTCCCCATATTCTCAATTTCCAATGGTGAGAAGCCTCTGCCACCGTGGATGGTGATGTTAACTATTTGATCAAAATAAAACAATGGGTTGCTAGTTCATCCTTCCATGGATTCTTTATTGGATATTGTTTCATAGTCCACATATCCTTTATATATTTGATTCATATTCGTGAAACTCATTCCTCGTGGCATATCGTTTTGGACACTAGTTAATTATGCGGCTTCTATCTGATAGGTAATCATCCTTTTGTCGTAGTAGATTTAAACTTCGAGCATATATTGGTATCACATGACAGTAGGTATGTTGGGATATTGTTTTCTCACTTCGATTAGGGAATATAATAGAGTAATATTAGGAGAAGAACCCAAGTAATCCTTTTTCAATCACAAGGTATCTAATGCGAGAGGATTACATCTTCCAAGTCTTTTACCCCATGCATCCCATATTTATCATGAGGTAGTAGTATGTGACATTCCATGAGATAAATTCTTGTAGATATGGAATAATAAATATCATAAGTCCCCATATAATCATATTATATAGGTATATCCCTAAAAAGAAAAACCTTGTGGTTTTACTAATATATGGACCCGAACACCCTATAGAGGTAAATCTATGAGGTGTGTCCCATAAAGGGAAGATGATTCGCTATAATGGTTGATATGAACACCTACGAGGGAAGACCAAGAGAGGTGTGTTTATTGTTGGTGTCCACCTTCGTTTACTATTGGTTAGTATTAAACTTCAAACATGCATCCTATATACCAGGTTTAAAAGAAAATTATCAACACCCATGTAGTTTGATGCCACAATTTAAGGTCGTGTGACTGGATCTATCCGTGCATTTTGAAAACATGAGGTAAAGAATACTTACATCAAAAAAGCTGTATTAGTGAGGGATGTTGTAGATGTAATGATTGCTTTGAACCTCAGGGATGCTTCTTACGTATCATAGTAAGATGGAAATCAAATACCACAGAGTTTGGAATGGGTTGGGTCATACACCTGAGGTGGAGGACCATAGAATTATATGAGTGTCAAGATCATACCAAGGTGTGGTAGATCAAGGTGGATGTGGATGATGGGTTCAGACCGTATATAGCATTACCATGTATACAAAATGATTGGGAATCAAATCTCACATAGTTTATAAGGGACCAGGGATTACACATGGAAGCGGCCTTGATTCCTTACTCATGTCCAGTCATGACTTCATTCCTTTTTCACTTTATGATGTAAGATTATAGTTTAATGTATTGTGAATAGATTTAATGTGAGGGGACTAGGAATTGAGGTTCCTATCATGTCTTCCTCATGTCAGGTCATGATGGAATCCCATGTTCATTACATTAGGGGTAGGATTAGGTTTTAATGTAATGTGAATTGTGAGGTGTGTGAGTTTATGCATTAAGAAGCCCATTGGAATGGAGGTTGAGGCTTTCATCAAGTAAGAGGCCTTTGTGCCACTAAGAGTAGTTATGATGTGAATGTGGATTATGTGTGGAAGAAGCCCATGCGCAGCTACGGATTATAAATGGTGTGAATTTGTCTTACACATTGAATCTACCTAGGTGATGCTATGGAGTAGAAATGATTTGAATGGGGATTATGCATGGAAGTGGCCCACACTATACTAGAATAAAAAATGATATTGTTGGGTCTTATTCATGAGAGTATACAAGGTGAATTTTTAGTGTTCATATCATGATAAGGCGTTTTATACTTTATGCATAACAAATCCAATTCTTGAATTATAGGTTATGTTGTAGTTTAAATTAATATTTTGAGGATTAGTGAATGTAATATGATGACAATGACATGAGGAATATTATGTTTCATTTTGAAGGAATCCTATTCTTGAATTATAGGGTATGATGCAGTTTAAATTATTGCAGTGAGTAATATTAGGTGGAAGAAACCTTCCATTGGCTGGTGTGGGTCTTACAAAAGGGAAACACTTTCTATTTCAACCTGACATAATAGATTGGTGACAAGGTTTGAGTATTTTCTTGAGAAATGGTTTGACACAATGTGTTTGAGGAATCCAATATAATAACCTAAACTAAAAATATAGGAAAGGGAATGAAAGGGGTAGGTCAACTCAACATGTTTTAACAAGTGTGGAGGAGTATCTCAAATCATGGTATTCCATGTGTGGATGTTGGGTTTGCATAATGGTGAAAGGAAAAATGTTGTCAACCCATACTGAAAAGTTCGAAGAGTGAATATCATTTTTTTCACGGGGGTCAGTGGAAGTAGTGAAGGGATTGGGTTAGAGGCCCGAGACCACAACTCGACACTGATCCCAAGTGGGGGTGCAGGTGCGTAGACCCCATAGTATGGACCAGTGTGTGTGTCCAGGAACTGTTGCACGCAAGAATAGAAAACTCAGGACTGTTTCAAGTAAAAATGGACATCTCATTCCTACTACATGAACAAATGAGAAATTCAACAATGTCACACGTAAGAACACATTATTGCGTGAAAGATGGGCTGCAAATAATATAGGTTTCATGAAAGTTGGGTTATTCGCAAGATCAAGGGTACACACAATAAGAGCCTTTTCATACACCGGAAAAGGGTTGAAAAAATATGATAGGGGATTACACAACCATGGGAATACCCAATGGAGGACCCCTAGGGTACCTATCATTAAATATCTCCACCTTAAGGCTTCCATTATTTTTATAATCACACAAAAGATTAATCATATGCACAGAATAATGTCAGTTTGACATATGGAGAATCGCACTAAGGAAAAGGGGCGGGGCGTGTGACCTTCATTATATAGAAGAGATAATTGGTCCTGGTATGAGATATTTTTGTGGTGGAAGTGGTCTTCCATGAGCCCATCCTTTTTCATGGATAGTTCGAACGCAAAGGGTGGTTTGACATCATATTTGGAAATCAAGAGGGTTTTCCCACGGATTGGTTTCTTTTGTGCAATGTTGACATCTTTTTCATGAATACCTTAGTCGTTTGAGCAGCCTGAGAGTAATGGGGACAATTGATGACACATTGGTCATGCAATAATCTTCAGTATAGATTTCAATCTTATGTGCGTGCCTCAAATCTTGGTCACACCTTCTCTGGCCTTCCCATAATGATCTGTTTAGTTTTATGATGGATTTAGTTTTTCCAAAGTTTTTCATTTGTGTATTCATGTGGAATTCAATGGGAAAAAATATAAAGTGTTTTATTTTCAATTTTATTCATAAATTACATGTATAGTTTTAGGTTTATAATTACTAAAAATACTTTTCAAAATAATTTTTACAAAATTCATAATTTTTTTGGATGAAATTGTGTTATTCAAAAAAAATTAAAAAAATTATTTTTATAGGAAATTGAAAACATAACATTTTATTTTAATATTATTCACCTTGTGAGAATTTTATGAAAGTTTTTTTGAGATAATTGATAGAAATCTGTAACTCATTCACATTTGGTTGATCATTTTTTTTATTATTCATATATTTCTATTATGAGTTGATATTTTTATTTATAAAAATTATTATAATTTTTTTATGATATTAGTTCATTGAATTTACTTTAAAAAAACCTTATTCAAGTTAATAAAATGTATATTTTATATTTTCAAATCTTAAGTGATTAAAATAAAAAGAGGTGGAAGAGGAATTTGATGGGGAATAATAATTATATTTTTATTTAACTTCATTATTAATTATTACTTAAACAATTATCCAATTGGAGCTTTCATTGGTTGTATCACTATAGGAGAAGGCTTAATCTCTTTCACTATAGGTTGAAAAATTGATGGATTTTTTGATTTTATTATTTATCTCCTTATTTTTTCTGATCTAGAATCATTGCAGCCAAATGTGGCCCTTTTTTCTTTCATTTTATTCGCATCACTTCTTGTCAAATTTATTTATTATATATTTTAGAATGTAGGTATAATTTATTTATCTGGAAAATTTTGTTCATATTTTTGTATTTATTATCCATTTGATCACTATAATAATATTTATCATTAAATTATTTGAATGAGATCATATTTGTCTCCTTTACTTCACTGGATTACTTTTCATCTATTCTATTCATTATTATCTCATCAATCATGATAGATTAGACGAGTTACTTGAATGAAATTTTCTATATATACTTTGATTTTTTTATCAATTACCTTTGAGTCCAAATAACTAAGAAAACCAAAAGGATTTAATTTACTAGAGTTTTTATAGAAAAATCATCACCAAGAGAATGTTTACCACTAAAAATGTTTGTAAAATGTGTAAACATATTTATAATATATTTATTTATATGAACACTAAAATATTATAAATCATATATAAACATATGAATCCTAGTATCCTTAACAATATTTATTTTATAAAGAGTTAATTCTAGAAATTTACATATTTTATAATCAATTTTATAACTAAAATGAGATTAAACTCCTTACAATCTAAACCACAATATAAAGAATTCATAGAATTATTATTATTTTAAAAAGTTATTATGTCATCAGGAGTTCATTTTTCCTCTGATTATTTACAAGGTAAAAATTGACACATAAATTTTTTTTCAGAGTATATCCTATACTACCAAGAAAATTCATCATGTGAGTTTTCAAAAACTATACTCAAAACCATTAAAGGAAGGTCCACGACCCATATAGTATCCTTCTGGACCATGATTAGTGTTTGAAAAATATTCCATAATAAAAATACCAATCCTTGGTATTATTTAGGATATTTAAAAGAAAGACTAATTTTTGGAGACATGGATATTTTCATAAAATCAACATGATCTCCTAGAACACCAAATTCCCATGAAAGATAAGATGAAACTAGGGGTGAATTTCCATAAAAAGAAATCATAAAATGATTATAAAAAATAAAATAAATTACCATGAAAGAAATTGATTTAATAATTTGAAAATTAAATTATATTAAGTCATAAAATAATTTAAAACATTATATTTAGAAAAAAAAATATATTATAGAAAATAAAATGAATTTTTTTTTATAAATTAGTTCAGAAATTTCTCAATAATGAGCTCCTATTTCTCCTCCACTCAAGAAATATGAAGAGTGTTCTATTCACCCCTTAGTTTTAATGGAAATCAAGATCCAAAAGAATAAGAACAGAAAAAATTGGATGGAATGAATCTAATAAAAAAAATACCCTTGTTTTCAATGAAAACCAAGACACACGAACCATTACATTAATTGGGGTGAGCACACAAGGATGAAGATAAAGAAGATATTGGTATTTTTATAAACCCTATATAGAACACTAAAATCTCCCTAAAATATTATATGTAAATGGAAAAATAAGAAGAAGAGAAAGATAAGTAGTTGGTAGAAGAAAATACTTCTAGTTATTACAATAAAAAGATAACATTATCAATAGGAAAATACAAAAAAAATATTATAGAGGATGAAGTTCAATTGTATTAACAGAATGTGATTTGACTATATCTTATAAAACTCTTGAAATTGATCATCAAAGATTAATATGGTGGAAATTAGTTGTTATGGATGTTTTTAGCTAAGATCCAACCCTTAAAAGATGTATATTTATAGACTTATTAGAACCCGAGGGGGTATTGGGTTGAGCCAAGAGTTTAATTATAATAAATAATGAATTTAGACCTAGATGAACGATTCTACAATCTTTCTAGGAGGCTTGATGTAGGTCACCAATTCTATCATGATGTCACTGGGTAGTCAGTGAGTTCCACTAAGTATCCATTGAACTTCCTCATACTCCACTATTAATTTTTAACTCCATAAACTGGATGATGATTCTCCACATGGTATTCATATGGATCGTTTCTCTTTAGGTGGTTTCTTCCAAAATGATTAGCTTCATTGTGACACTCTACTAGGTAGCCACTACAGCTAGACTGTGCTGAATTTTGAAATCATCTTATAATCTCCTCTTGATTCCTTTACACAGTCTGATTGTACCCTAGGAACAGGTGTAAAACCTTTAAAAAAACAAAATAAGTTTTTTAATCATAAAAACATATTATAGGTTCAACACATTAGAGAGGGGTCGAGGTGATCCTCCGGTTAATTTATTTATAGGTATACAGCACATCATAATGATTGAGGCTCACACTACAACGAGAACTTTATGGGTGATAGATACACCATGACCAAGGGATTTATGGAATGGTGTTGATTTTGGGGTTTTGTTTCCATGAAAAAAAACATTATGCATGGAGATATCTCCCTATATGAGGGATTCATGAAGTAGTATGATTTTGTGAAGTTTTTAGCTAAGGGAAAGACCATTACATATAGGGTCACATGATAGACCATAGGTGGTATTCCAAGATGGTGGCTCATATATAGTAGACTAATGAATCTTCAGTTTTACCATTGATCTTATAGATATAGGATTCTTATTCATGTATTGATCCTTAGTACAAACCACGACGACCATCCATTAGTGATGTCATGATAGGGATTGTGTAGGCACCATGTTCTGAGGAACAAAGTCCATACCTTTTATGCATAGGTATCTCTAAGAGATGTTCATAAAACCATGACCTAGAAGGGTCTTTCTATGATGGTTTTTTGTTGAGGTATATAACATCCTCTATGGGTTAGTCATTCTATGACCTAAAGGGGTCAAATCATGATTGGTCATCTTCGCTATTTTTCTAAATAGTGGAAAACTGGTATTTTTATGGTCAGGACCTTTGTTTTTGGTCATTAATCCACATATAGGGAGGCTATTATAGATGGTTCCTCCCCCTCAATCACCTCTCTTAATTCCCTATTTATGAGGTGTGTTTTCGTGGAATTTTCTATAGTGATTCTTGGTAATTTCATCCCATATTTCCTTTGTTTTACTTCCCATTTGTCACCTCTAATTTGGTATTTAGTTACGTTCTTGAGTGATAATTCAAATAGATCAGAGTGGAATTGCCCCGAATTATGGGTATTTTATATTAAATGGACAGATAATGTCTTAAGATGAAGAACATACAATGTTTTTTCACTATTATTGGAATATCCATATGAATTATTTTAGGGGTTTTTATGTAATTGAACGAAATTTGTGAGTAATTATGCATTGGGTGAAAGGTATTATATTTTCAGGCAATATAGAATCATATATTGTGTAGTTTTCATTAGGTTTATGGAGGTTTCGACCAGTTGGTGTTGTCCGGTGTGATTTTAGGAAATTATTTCCTATTGAATAAAAATGAATAATTTGTTATTTATTATTATTATTAATTTTTTTAAAGTTATGGTAAGTCACAAGAGCATAGGTATTAGAATGGGAAAGGAGGAGTCTTGGATGAGCTATGTTGATTGTAGTAGAGCCTTTCTAAAAGGGTATGACTCTTGATGAGGTAGTTGGTCCCTGAACATCTCCCCTAAAGTTTATATTTAATTTTATATGGTATATCATATATATTCACCTCACAATGTACAATATAAATTTAATTAAACAAATTATTACTATAAATAAAAATGCATATAAATCGAATAAAAGTGACTTTGTCTATAATTGACCCTTGAATCCTAGTTTAATACCTCATGCATTAGTGGCCATGGGATTAATTATATATGTATTACATGTGATATAAAGACCTCATATAGTCATAAATATTAATGTGTAGGGTATATTTTACCTTGGTATAGGTTCCCTTAGTACTCTCTGTGTTTTTAGAAGTGATATATTTCAAATATTGTCCTAGGGATGGTCTATATGTAACATTGGGCCGCCTGGTAGCCTTCATGATAGTTGAGATGAGTGTATAGTAAGATTTCCCTCCACCATCGGTATGTGAGGATTCACGTGGTTATACTCTAGGTTGGTTGACGAGAATTTTGGGTGTGATAATATTGACATAGGTTCATATTGTAAGTGAGATGGTCTTTATTCTATCTATGTATTGTGATTCCTGAGTCTTATCTCTAGTATGATCAATTATTCCATATTGTGAATATAAATAGTCAAGGGATATTTTACACCACTGATTGATGGGTTTGACTCTAATAGATAAGGACATGAGAGGGGATTCCATACAGGGTGTATGTTCTATGATGTGGTATAAGGAACCTCATTATATGCCTTAATATTATGTAAAATCTTGAGATTATTAGTGTAAAGAGGAATTTATGAGTATAGCCTCTTATGGTAATAATTATGAGAATAAGTTGTGCTCTTTAGAGGATACCCTAGGAAAAGTGTAATGGATTTGGGTCATTGGGCAACCTGTATGGGGAAGATAAAATATGGGTATTATAGGGTGGGTAAAAATTCTATCGATTTGATATAAGTTGTTTGAGTTCCATGGAGAGTATATTACCATGGGTATATGTGATATATAAGTTAATATACACACATATTTTCTTCTAGGGTAATCTATACCCTTTAAGTGTATGTGTTTTTAGGTGTTGATGTTGGATGTAGCCCCTAAACTATTGATGGCATATTAATTAGTTGAGGAAGGGGATGTGAGCACATAGATGGATGACATGAAGATTATAGTTATGGGATGGAACCCCTAGGGTGGATGTTATATGTGGTTAGGAGTGAGCTGTAGCCCAGGGTGTATGTGTTATTTGGAACAAGGGTGGGACACAAGCCCTGGGTAAGGATGGCTTGGTAACAGTTCTCCACAGGGGATGTAACCCCCTATCAAGTGGATGATATTGTTGTCTTTAGTAAGGTATTTTACCCCACATGGGAATGATAGGATCCTTTTGGTTAGGGTATGAGACCAATTTGGTTTATAGTATTATGGTATATGTAATGGGGTTGTTTTGGTCCCAAGTAGGTTATGTCCTAATAGATTTTGGGTTATGGAATGGTTCCCTCCAATGGTTATGTGACATGAACATAAACACCAAATATTTGATGAAGCAAGTATGTTTGGCCTCAGGTGTTACCCTACAAACCAAGTATCAATTATGATTATTTTTATTCTGATTTCTAAATTTATTAATTATCATTATAATATCACATTTTCATATAGTTTTTTACTGATTATGTTAGGGACACCATTGGTGGTGGCCTATTGATATTTTATCACACCCTACTTTGGTAGACCTGCCACATTGGTACCCAAGAAGACCTCCAATTCAATGTTTTAGGTAGTGAAGAGGTGTATTATTTTAATATTGTTCTAGATAAATTGGAAGGAGTGAGGGGATGATTCTTATGGATAGTGGTAGAGCCTATTATATTTTTATTTCCTTATTTAATTTTTATATGCGATCATCCCAATGGGAGTTCAATTAGGATGTATGAATTTATTATTTCATTTCACTTGTTACATAGTGATTATTTTTTATTAGATATGTCTTATTACCTCTACATAATCAGAATTATATGGACATTGTTTATTTATTTCATCTAATTTTCTTACTCTAATATAAGGGGATAGTCTCTCTAGAGTAACACCATAGACCCTAAATGCAAGAATGAATCCCCTAGAATATATGTAGGTTCACTTGATGTGACATAAAAAAACTAGTTTGGACACTAGTTAGTGGCCCTAAGTTGAGGCATTACACTTAGTGATCATGAGATATAACCCATAGAGATCTAGGGTAACATTTTCTATTTTATATAATTTTCATTGTATATGGTCATAGTGGCATGAAAAAGTGTGAGATATAATAAGAAAGTGGATTTATATTTCAAACATAATTTTTTAATGTTATAATGTTTTTAAATTCATTAAATGAAATTGGTATCTCTCATTCTATGAACTATATGGTTATTTGATATTTTTTCCTTGATTTGATTATGATTTTTTTTATATTTCCTCCAATATATTTGAATTTACCTTGATAATGTTATTGTAAAGGATAACAATGTAGGAAAATGTTTTATACATTTCTTATACATTTACATAGAATAATGGATTAAAAATAACACTATTAGTTATGTTTATGTTACTCTAATCATTTGAGAATTTGATTTTAAATAATGTTCTTATAGTTAATAGTGGGGTTGGTAATAAGATTAATTGAATTATAATGGGAAGGTAATTGAGGTTCCCTAACTCTTATTTGTGAAATATTTTCACTTTAGCTGATATATTCCCCTCTCTCATTTGAGTATTTGTTGTTATTTTCCAAATGCATTTATACATCCTAATGGAGGTAGTATATACATGATTTTCCCTCTTAGATCATCAATGAGGGTTAAACACTCATATATGTTTTTTTATCATGTATTGAATCAAGTATAGTGGTTTCCATGGTGATTTGACATGATTGTGGAAAACTAATACTAATATTATGTGTTTAATTATGTTTGAGTAGTGTTATATAACTTTATTATTATAATTATTCTCTAATTGTCACCCTATTTTCTATTCATAATATGTACTATATTTTTAATGTAATAATATATATAATAAATAATATTAGTTATTCCATTAGTTGTGTCCTACTGAGTTATATACTAAGTCCTTGTAAGTGTCCTCAATGCTAGACTTTTGGCAAATTTACCTCGTTGGATATCAACAGAGCAGTATGGTTTTGTGAAGGGCCTCTCAATTTAGGGTGTAGTATCTTTGGAACATGAAATGATTAAGGATATTAACACCAAGTCACATGGATCAAACCTGGCCATTAAACTAGACACGAACAAGACTTACAACCGGGTCGAATGGGGGTTCATCAAAAAGGTTCTTTTTAGGTATGGGATTATCCCCTTGGTTTTCTAAACTCATATTTCATTTATTTATTTATTCATGGATGGATGTTCATTTTATGGTAAAGTCACATGGTTTTTTCATGGCTTCCCAGAGAGTATGATAGGGAAACCCCATCTCCCCAATCCTCTTTATACTATCCCTAGAGATCCTTAGTCATCTCATTCACCAAAGCATGAAAAATGTCATGATCCTTCCTTATAGAAGAAATAGGAATATCCCCACAATCTACCATCTCATGTTTTCTGATTATACCCTTATTTTATTAAATACTACCAAGTGATCTATTTGTGACCTTATTAAGGTTCTCGAGGAATATTTTTATTAGTGCGGGTTAGGCATCAATAATATCAAAAGAAACTTATTCAAATCGAGTAAATGTGCCTCCCAAGTGGGATATCACTATTTGCAACAATATTTTCATCCAAATTGGAAGTTGAAAAATGAATTATTTAGGTTCTCTTATTTCCTTAGGCTGCCTCTGAATTCAAGATTTTGACAACATTTTTTGCTGAATCACGGATAGAGTCGTAAACTAGAAAAATAGTTACCAATAGTTTGGGGTTCAAATTGATCTAGTGAATATTATCCTCTTTTCCATCCCTTTTCATGCACTCTCATGTGTTAATGTTCTAAAGAGAGTGATCTAGAAGAAAAAAATGATAATCACATGTTTCATCTAGGATTACCGGGCTAAGGGAAAATGAACCTCACTATTTTGGGAGAATATGGAGAGGCCCATTCAAGAAGGTGGGATCATTGTTTATAGCCTTGTTGATACTCCCATTTTCATGCATGTAAAATTGTCTTGGTAACTTCATGAACATCGATCCTTATGGGGTAAGACCATGGGTAGAGCTTCGGTGGATGGAACTTTGATGGATGAAAGAAACATCTCACCATTCATGTCCATGTTGCTTCCCATATTATCCTCTATCCAACCCCATGTTTAGTGGATTATTGGGGAAGGGATGGTGTCCTTATATCATGTCAACTGGGTGGGATGAATTCTTGGATTCTCGGGGTGTCTTGCTTACAACAGCACATATGAGGAGGCTAGAAGAATCCTGACCATTATCAAGGTAGTGCTTAACAAGGATCAACGAGAAAAATTTCATCTCATCGGCATTAATGTGGAATCTAACAGGTGTATTTTCACTTCTTCAAGCATGGTAACATTCTTTTCTATGTACCATCACCATAACCTGGTGCCCCAACCATAAGATGATCAATGTAATGAACTCCCTAAAGATAATTCAAATGATGTACATCTTCTTTACTTAGAGGATCAGGCATGAGGAAACTTCCAATGATAAGAACATTAGAAAATTTGGTATCTCTGTGGCTTCCTATTTCTCATGTGGCAAAGAAAAAAAAGTGGAGAGAATTGATTTCATATTATCTGAGGACAATGGGATCGTGAGGTATGATCCTTCATCAGTGGGTTCGCCATTTTCCACTCTCATCCTACGATTGATGCCTCCTTTGTTTGTTGGCTTCATGGCTCGAGTAATAAGGGTCTAGGGTGAATGACCATGTGTACAATTTAACAAGCAGGTTTTTGGTGTATCTGGATGGCTATGAACAAAGCTATATTTGAGGGGATCGATTCTACTAGGAGATCCATTACTTCTTGTACAAGAATCCTGCTTCTTGATCTGATTAGATGTATCATTAACTCGTGGGATGCCACTCCCTCCAACTCCCGCAAACAGCTTCCCAGGTTTATACTACTGTTTGTATTTCTCATGAACAGTGGGAATATTGACATCCTCCTCCCTTGGGTGTGAAACTCAATACTGATGGATCTTGTATTGAGGTTTACATGATAGGAGGAGGTGTGATATGTGACTCTAGCAAAACCTTTTTGTTTGCATTATCTGTTTTCCTTGAATGTGGTTCCTTACTTCAGGGGGAGGCCCTTGCATTTATCTCAGGCCTCATTCTGTATATTCAAGGGGGTATTGGTATTATAGAAGTGGAAACTATCTTGTTGATTCTCATCAACTCACTGTAATGCACCAATCATATCCCCTAGTCAATATCCTACCCCATCAGGAAGTGTTGAGCTATTATTTCCAATAACATCAAGCTGAGACACACATGGAGAGAGTAAATCACAGTGGATGATCATCTGGCATAGCTTGCAGTTCATGGTTCGGGTACTTCATGTTTCTAAAACATAAACCATTTGGAACAAGAGGGAGATAAACTTATTAGAGTGGATTCCCTTACTTTTCATTATTTTTCCCCTAGGACACTCTCTTTTATTGGGAACCATGTTTTACTCTCCTATTTCTAATAAATAAATAATAATAATGACAATGAGTGACTATTCTTAGATAATTTGGATGAAAATGATAAATAAATTCATATGAAAAAAATATTTTTATAGCGATGTTCAAATGAACTTATCATGGGGTATGTGCCAAAATGGGTTATGTTGAATTGAAGGAGAAATGGTCATTTTGAAAGGTTTAGACTCATACATTCCTTATAGAAAATCCCTGGGGGGACATAACATAAACATAGTTATCTTTCTCTATATTTTAGAAGAATTTGTAAATGAATAGGCTATGGTTATCAATCGTTATGGGAAATCGAGAGACAAGATGAAGTTATAAAACTTGGAGTAGAGGAAAAAATAGATATATTGCATCCCTTGATAAGAAAGAAAATCACTAAATACCATTCCTTGGTGGAAAATGGTGATATAATATCTCTTTTTTAGTTCAAATATATGAGACATTATGCCATGATTAGAATCACTATGTTGTTTCATCTATTGTATATATGAAAAAGAGGGGAAAATAGATAGTGGAAAAGAAATATATAAGAAAGATATCTAGCCATAGATCTTAGATCTAACAAACATTAGCCAGATCATTCTATGGATAATATGAAAAATATGTGGTCAACCTATGTTTATATTTATGTAATTTTTATTTATATTGTGATTATGAAACATTGAGATAGTTGACCACACTTTATAAAGATAAATTTAGATAGCATTTGGTAAGGACTATAATGATGAATAAAATTAAATATACAGTCCAAACATATAGTCACCTGAGGAGGGAAGTTAAGATTAATTGAATTATTACTCGTTCTATTGAACTTTCTTATACTTAGAGTTAATTACCATATTCAAACTCTATTCCTTTATCTTATTGATAATAAACTAAAAATGTTGATAATAGGACCACAACTTATTAACACCAATGATTAAATACTCAATAAAAAAAGTTTGTGAACCTTATCATAGATATTATGTCATATGTGTTATAAAACATGAAATTTAATTGTTTCATTCATGGGTAATATTTTTAAATATAATAAAAATAATTTATTTTAGATTTAGAGTTTTGGTATCCAATTATTTACTAAACCTCTTAGTGGAGGCACCACTCTCACATGGGCCTATTAATTGGTTTCATCATAGACTAGTTTTACAAATTTTTTATAATAAAAATTTGTTCTTGTGGGTGTTTATAGTACTAGTTTATGGTATTACCAAGGAAATATGCTGTAATAATTATTCCAAACATCTTTTTATTGAATTGATTTTTGGAATGTATATATATATTCAATAATAAAGGAGAATCTACATTTAATAGAAATTGATTTAATCTGTGGAAGGAGATGATGGTTCTATATATTTAATCTATTTAATTTGATGTTCATGACATCACTAATAACGGTGTTAATATTATTGAATTTGGAAAAAACTATAACTTTCATGAAAATAATAATTTTTAATACTATAGGAGATCCAACAATGCTTTATGTTTATCCCTACTAGATAAGGGTTGACACAAATGATTTTCTTTAAGGTAGTAAATAGAACATGGATCAAACTCTATGATATCCATGAGGGATGTAGATTGGTCAAAGTGTTATGATTAAATATATTATATTATCAATTTTAGGAGATTATAATGGGTTAATAAGAATTAGAGGTTGATTAAATCATTTTTGGGATTAAAATTAGGAGCTCGATTAAAAATCATGAATAAGTTTTTTAATATTATTACATGGAGAAAAATAGATGGGGATTCTCCCAAATATATTTTATGTGAAATGAAACAATATTGAGGATAAAATGTTGGATAAGTATACCACTTATAAGATCAATAATGTATTGATAACTTGTAACATATGAGGGTATACTTAGATAATAATGGAAAATATAAAAAAATGGCTACATTCAAATCATCACAAGGTACAAAAACCTTTGAAAAAAGTAGGTATCTTAAAGAAACTACCATTGATATTTATTCCATAAATTTTAATGATTTTAGATCATTATTCTCAAAAGGAATATGGGATGAAATAAGTAAATATAGTGGTAAGCATCCTTTTATTGTTTTAAATTTTTGAAAGATGATAAAAATTACAAATAGTTTACTCAAGAGAAATAGGGAAGGTGAAAACGATGATCAATCTCAATAATCATCATGGATAAGAAAGAATAAAATTGGTCTATGTAGAGGAAAATACTCTAAATTGAAGGGTATGTCCAATTATTTAAAGAAAAATACTTTTCTCTCAAATAAAAATCATACATCCTATTATAAGGGAAATGAAAAGGTAGAAAAATATTTAGAGTATGAATGAGTTAAATCTTATATAGTTAAATGAAAAAAATATAAGAAATCCTATAGTGAGGATATAAGTAGTATAACATAGGGATTTAGTGAATATGATAGATAAGAATATGAGATAAAAATGGAATTCTAGTTGATGTTAATACTTTTTGTGATTTTAAAAGAGTCAATGAATCAAAAAAGGAAAAAATAAATTAATAAAGGAGAATAAATCTCTAAAAAAATCTGATACAAAAAAATACAAGGAAGTCAGTAAATTTTAAGTTGAAATCACATGTAATATGGGAGATATAAATTGAATCCTTGAATAAAGATAAAATAGGCTTGGAATTTCTCTATCAAATATAATTTACTAGAATTAGAATGTTAAGGCTCTTGATGTAATGTTGTTTCACACTGAACATTATTTGAAATATTTTTAGTAAGAAGAGTCTAAAAATTCTATAAAATTAGTGGGCGATTGTTTTTAATAGACTCAATAATTCATTAATGTTATCAAGAAACTCATATATTATCCAAAGAATCATTAAAGAATTTTTTTAGAAATGCAAGATTATAAAAAAAATTAGTGGAAGTAGTAAAAATAAGGGTAACAAGGTGATTTATTAACTAAATAAAAGAGGCATGTCAACTATTACTTCATATGATTCTACTGAATATAAAAAAAGTATTGAGGTGTTAAATATAAAAAGTGTAATTAACTGATTAGGGTCAACATAACATGTCACAAAATCTCATATACCATATGGCCTAAAGTATGTTAATTATTTCCATATGTAGGAAAAAAGTGATGAGGGTATAAAATTATATCCTTGGGAATTATTTTACACTAATAAACTAATAAAAAAGTAATTGAATCTTGTTGAAAATATGGGATTAAGTATCCATACATTATCCAACCATTCTATCAAAGAAATTTTTTCAAAATAAAAATTCATTCTAAAAAATGAATAATAATGTAATTTAACATAACAATTAATATAATGAATTACCTATAAATTTTAAAAAGAGATACATGATATGAAATTATAAAAAGAGACAAGAATGTAATAGAAATACTGGCATTCTCAATACATGATACATAAAAATTATCCTTAAATTATCCCAAAATACCACATAATAATATCAACATGAATTTGGGTAACCACACAAACATCTCCACTAACAATACACAAATTTGGAGATTAAAGAGAACCACCAATATAGGATGATCAATTTCGTTTATCAGTATTAGCTAAAATAATGTCTATATACATAAGAAAATGAGTATATAGAGTGAGAGGAAAGAATCAATAAAGTTCTATTATGGATATAGGTAGTGTTTTTTTTTATTTTTTAATTGATTATTTAAATGAATAGAGTATAATTCAATGATTAGAAATCAAGTTAAGAAGTGATTAGTCACCCATAATAAGTGATAATGCAACCCATAAGTGTTGATTAATGAAGTTTCTACCCTTGAATATCTATATAGATATATTCCGAGGGAATAATATATATAAAATTACTAGTGAGTTGTTTTGTTTGTATAAGAAATATGCTACATTATTAAAAAAAGTATAGTCATCGTCATAGATGTATAAGAGGTAATGGATATGGAAACTGAACCCAGTAATATATTTATATCTATAAATATTAAGCATTAACAAGTTAAAAGGTTATATAAATCTCTATAAATTCATAGAGAAGCCATCCTGGTAGTACTTACCATTTTAGTTATTGAGATGAGTGTGAACATTCATTGAATGATGTTTTCAAAGGGTCTGGATATGGCATTAAACCATTTGAATTCATTTTAATAGATATATAATTTTAGAGTTCAATGTAGAAAATTGGATAAGTCTAGATATTATAAAACTTTTATAATATTAATACTTTTATGGAAAATGTATTACTTTAATCCAATATGTTTGAGTTTTTATTGATCATAATTGTTCAAGTATATTGAAAGATTGTAGGAGGATCATAAGAATTTTAGTAGATAATAACACTTTTAGTTTCCTCATATGAGTTTTATAAATGTTCAGATTTAGCAGATGACTTTAATAATAAGTATTTTTAGAGAATTGGTATTTTTGAGAAGATCATATTTCTATAATCTATAGTGAAATCCTTCATCATAAGTCTTTTTGAGTGAAAGTATATATATACTTATGATATAAATAACATTGTGAAACGTTGTTTTATAAATTTAAATATGATAAAAATGTAATTAAATTAGATGATTCTTAGGATAATATTTAAGAAAAAAACATCACAAACATACCCAATGATACGTGATTCAAGTTGAAAAAAGATGAGAAGTCGATCATCAATTATGATAAAATTGAATGGTATTTTAAATATAATTTTTTGGGGTATATAATTAATTAATTTTTAGAAATTATAAACTAATTTTAAAAAATAATATGATGATACTAAATATGTGATTTAGATTTTCAAATTTCATGAATCTATTTCTACTGATTATCCAATCATACATTCCAAATATTCATAGTGATAGTAGAGAAAACCAAAGTGTGGATTTTTTTTATTAAATTAAAATGTGATGAATTTATATTGATATATTTTCAAAAATATTTAGATGAAGATACATTCAATATTGAACTGTTATTCTTTGGAAATATCATTTATGATGTTTGTTTTTTGAGAGGAGGAATGATAAAGTTGAAGATGAGTTCTATGGCGTGTTATTCCACAAGAATATATTTCAATCCACAAACTAAAACTTTTTATCAAAATAAGAAGTGTACATGTCTTATAGGGAAAGTTATATATTGAGAATATTTTTCTATATATTCTAATATATATATGAATATTGATATCTAAATATTTTGGGAATGTTTTTTTGTAAATGAACCCAAGTCTGCTTTTGATGATTGAGAAGATCATTTTAACCAAGATTAAAAATAAAAATAAATTTTTTAAGGGAAGTGATTTCATACAATGAAGATAGAGTATAAAAGAATGAAAGATATTATATATTTTTTAGATTTTCATGTATCAAAATTGGTACCCAAAATGGTTATAAAATATTGGTTCTTTAGGCCAGTAATGAAAAACATTCTATTGATATCCCATTTGCGGTTATCCAAAATAAAAAAAAAGAAATTAATTTATCCTTACTTGCATGTGATATTATGATATTATCATGAATAAAGATAATAAGAGGTATAAAGAGATCTTACTGATCTGTGAGTGTGAATGAAGTAACCGAAAAGCAATAATCATCTTGAAGAATATGAATCAGCAAAATGAACTACTACAACTTATAGTGGGGAATAAGAAAAGAGTTGATCTTTTTCAACCTACTAGGTCTTTAATAAAGATAAGAATAATAATAATATAATAGTAGGAATCGTTGCATTACTAATTAGTTACAATCAAGAAAATGGGAATAAGAAGAAGAGTTATTGAATATGTTGTTGTGTCTGATCTAACAATATATGTTTACCTGAATATACATTACAATTTTTGAGGGAATATGTTTTGAGTTGGGTTTTTAGAAATGGATTCTATAAAGAAATTTAATATATTAATATTATAATAGATAATGAATTTTCTTTTTTTGTTCTTAAATATATACATGAATTCAAATACATTTAAGTGAGGAAGAAGATAAATATTTGTGGGTGTAGAAAAATCGTTATGTTGTTTTTTGTTGATCAACATCATAGGGAGAAAGAATATGTTAAATAGATATAGTGGGATAATAGTGTAAAAAAGTGTAGTGAGATGCTACAGTGACCACTTATATAATATTGTGATCAAACACCTATGTAATATGGTTTGTTTGAGTTCAATGTCATACATGTCCAACTCTACATTTATTTGGTGATTAGTGGAGAATCCATGAATATAATATCCCATGAATATTAAGGATTAAAATTCCTAGAAATGGATAAACCGTGTAAAAATAACCATGCCATTTACTACATTATTTTCGTTGTATATAGGTTTTTTCTAGGTTAAAAAACACAATATCTATATGTATTAACCAGAACCAAAGGTTCAATGCTATGAGATGTTTTAAAAAATATATTGAAATTTGTAAAATGTGACCCCTACTATTTCACCCCCACTCAGATGTGACTATACAGGTCCACTAGGACACATTATGTGGTATTAAAGCATATGTTCCTTGTGATTTGAATATAATATTCCAATATAAAGTGTAATCAGAACTCTTGATTCCCTTTGATAAATTATAGAAAAATTTATAAACTATTATTTACTTTATATACAGTAAGTGCATTTGTCAAATAGAAGAGGCTAAGATTGAGAAATCTATCTCCTTTATAATCATGAAACATTTGATGTTCTATAAAAATACCTTAGAGAACTGATAGAAGAATGTGGTAAGGAAGGATATAAAGATATCTGTTAAGGACTAAGAGACACCATTAGTTAAAAATAATCATAATGGTAAGAATTAATAATTTAAATTTTATGGTTATTATTATTCAAATGAGTCAATTTCATGTTGTGACATAGATTACATTGAATCTATAGAATAACTCTATCTCTATGTGAAGGAATATATGATGATTTTTCCCATTTAAGTAGTTACACACACGAACACAAATATATATATATGTGTGTGTGTGTGTGTGTAGATATGTACATATATACAAATTTAGATTCATCAAGGAAATGTATGATGATAATTAATAGCATTATGTCGATACTAATAAATTTAGAGAGGCATTGAAATAGAAAATTATTTTTCATAACACCCTCACAATTCTTGTAAAATATAAGAAGTAATATACCACATTCTACAATGAAATATTTTCTTTAACTGATAAATACATAGAAAGTGTTCATTAAGAGAAGGAAAAAAAGTTAATGGTTTCTAAGGAGGTTTTTGAATGATTGGAAAAAATTCACCAAGTACTCATGGAGACCAACTCTAACCAGTTGTAATTTAAATACAAAAGTGTTAAAGAGATGGATAATTCCATAGTGGAAATTGGGAAAATGCCTGGCGATCTAATTTAGAAGGTGAAGAATTTTTGTGGTTATAATATGAGATCTATTGAGAATGATATGTATTATCTAAATATTAAATTTATTAAGTTATAAGTGAAACTATAAAATGTGGTAGTGTAAAATCTTGGAACTTCCCAACATCTTATGTAGAGAAGTCATACCACAAAAACTTAAAAAATGAGTTATTTTTATAAAAATAATTTTAATGGTGTGAAAAATATCATGTGGTCATTAGGAGAATATTACACCTGATTTTAATAGATAAAGGTACCCTAGAAAAATAGAAAATAATCTCATTCCAAATCAATTTTTCCAGAAATAAATGGTAGATGTAAAAATATATACAGGTTTGGATGGAATAAAATTTTGAAACAACCACCAATAAGTTTTGGGTAGTGGTGAGAATTTCCCAGAAATGAAATTCACCAAAATATACCAAAAATATAGTTATACATCCCAAAAATAACTAACATTGAAATATAAATATAATAAATTCATTTGAAAAAGATCAATACTAATCAAAAGATATTGCTTCTACTGGAGATTAAATTTATTATAGGAATAACATATTAGCATGAAAAATTTATAGATTCCCAAATTTAAGGGGGAGAAAATACAAATAAAGGATATAGTTTAATGGACACAAGAATACAAAACTGAATAGAAGAAATCTTCCTTTCAGAAAAATATTTGAAACACATATAAGTTTTTATGAGTTTTACATTATTGGTGTTCATTACAATTTGAATTCTAGTATAAAAATTTGAAGAATTACAAATATATAAAATTGGAAGTAAAATATATAAAAAATTAGAATCATGTGAAAAAATAAAGTGTTTTTACCTTGGTGAATAACCATATGAAATTAATGAATAGAGAAACATCCACAAAGAAAATGAGGATATATGTCCATGATATTTAATCTACTATAAATAAGTGATTCAATTCTGGTAAGATATGAAACATCATGGACCATTTGAAAATATTTATAAATCTCATTGTAAAAGGGAAAAATTTATAATCAAGAAATGGAATCCATTTAAGAGATATATTCGAACATTGGATTAGTGTCTCACACTCATTGTTAGAAAGTTCTAAATCCTTTTTATAAGGTAATGAAAAATGATGATAAAAATGTGTGGGGGAGGTGCAACAAACTATAAAACAAAACATCAAAGATTATGGAATGGATTACTGATAAAGGGAAGATTATAAATAATAGAGAACCTATGAATTATCCTATAATAATATTAAAATGAAAAGTGAGTTACACATCATAATGATTATGAGCATATGAATAAAGGATTAATAACCATATATGAATATTATTTACAGTCAGATAGTAAAATAGAAAAATATTAGAGGATATATTGTTCTATATTATCTCAATTTATGAATTCAAATCCAACTAAGTATAAAATAAAAAAAATAAAGGAAAACCATATTTCTTATAAAATCAAGGATTTGAAAAGATATTAGGGATGTAATCATAAATATTCCTAAACATTATACACCCTCAAAAGGGAAAGCTAATAGGTTGAGAAATAAATCTTAGCTTTATTTATCATATTGAAGACCAGTTAGAAGATATGAATTATTCCTAAGTAAATTGTATTTGTGTTCATGTCAGTGCTAGTTCATAAACTCTCTTGAATTGTTTTTGAAAGATACATCCATAATTTGAAATAAAAAAATCGGTATCATATATTGTGAAATTATAAAGAAAATTATTTTCTAAATTGATCACTATTGTTTTCCACACTGGGTTTCGGCCATATGAACATAGGTTTGGTTAGTATATGAAACCTTTCTAAAACAATTATGATACTATTCTAAATTAGTTGATGATTTATCAATACAAAGTTCCTATAATCACTTTTAATTTGTTAATAATAGTTCTAGATGAAAATTTGTCTCTCAAATATTGGTTTAATGAATCATTCAACAGTGGAGAGGAAACACATGGGAAGAACTTGAGTTTCCTAAATTTTTAAGAGTTTAGAGATGTTAAGAGAATATCCTAGGAACTTTTATATCAAAAGGGGTGGAGAATAACCTTCACATTGAATTTATTTTCTAAAAGGGGTAGAATAATATCATTGAATTTAGTTTAAAATTTATTTTAATAATATAAATAAAAGGGGATATTGTTATATCCAAGGTTTGTAATTTTAGTATTTTTTTTATCATAGATAAATTAAATTATATGAGTTAAAGTCAAGGATATGAAAATAGGGGAAGAAGTGAGTATCCACTCAAAGGAACCAACAAAGCATCCCTTTTTTGGGAAATAAAGATACTTCCCTTGAAAATAAAAATCTTTAGATTCAATGGTTAGACAATATATCAATAAATTGGGGAGATATTGGTATTTCTATGACATGTAATGCAAGAGTAAAAAAATCATACTCATAATTATTAGAAGTGTAAGAGTTAATGTAAATGGATATTGTACCGATTTCTTAATTGGTTGTATACCTATAAATAACAATTGTTAAAAATGTGTATAGGTTATAGAAAGATGGATGATGTTGTTGAGAAACCATCCTATATATTCATAGAATTTTAGATTCTAAAATGAGTGTGAACATTCCTTGGATGAGGTTTTGAAAGGACTATAGAGGCCCTAGATCCATTTGAATCCATTTGAATAAATCATTCATTTTGGAGTTGAAGTGGGAAAACTGGATAAGGAATCACATTGTATGACTATGATAACCGTAATAATTTTATGTAAATATCATAAATTCTATGCAAAAAGATTTTCATTAGTCATATCATAAGTCTTTTAGTAAATCCTAAAAACTCAACTGGATCGCAAGTCTTTAAGTAAATCATAAGATTAAGAGTTTCATTATATGAATTTTTGCCACATATATCTTCATAGTATGGAATCAAACATATGTCTTTACTAAACATAAGTATATTGGAGTAAAATATAATGCCTTTTTACCCAACATAAGCCTCTATATTAAGATTTATTGAGACCAACTTATAAAATAATTAAAATATGATGTACCCTATTCAATGTAATTCTTTTGGACATAGAAATACTTAAGAATGCATATATTTGAAAATTAATGTTTCCAGATTTAAATTTGACTAACATCATATTAAATTGGATGATTACAGGTCTAATTTTAATGTATATAAAAACATCTAAATTGTTTTGTGATACAAGATGAAGTTAGTAGAGAAGATGATCTTCAATCAAGATAAATGAGGATTAAATTTTACGTGTAATTAAATGAGGAATAAAATTTATTTATTTGAGTAAAATATAAATAAATTAAGAATAATAATATCATAATGTTGAAGTTGTTATTTTGAGCTCAAAACACTGTAAAACTATTTCTATCCATGATTAAAGCGTGTATTCATAGTCTTCTTGCTGAGATAGAAGAAGATCAAAGTGTGGGTATTTTTTTCAAAATAAAATGTGCTAAATTTAAAATAATGAATTTTAATGAATATTTATGATGAACATACATAAAATATCAAGACATTTCTTACTTTATAAATCACATTGAAGTGAATTTTTGAGATGAAGAAAGATAAATCGGAAGTTGAGTTCTGTGTTGTATTGTTTTATAGGAATTCCATTCACATTATAATCTATTGCTTTTTGTCACAAGAAAAAGTCTCCGCACCATAAAAGGAGTGCGATACATTGAAATTTTTTATATTATATTATAATATAATTTTAAATATTGATATTTGGAATTCTTAGTGGTTGTTTTCTTAAATTAACATTTGCCACTTATAAATAAAGAATAAATTTTTTTGACCAAGATTTAGAATGTTATGAAAACATAATAAAGGGAATTATTGTCCTTTTATTAAGGAAAAATATTGAAAATAAAATATAGGTGATATTTTTGAGAAGTGCACATATCAAATGGGAACCTGAAGTTTTTTATTAAATGCTGGTTCTTTTTCCTAGAAATGGAAATGTTTCCCTTAATATTGAATTTATATCTATTAATAAGGAAGATATCAATTAATATAGTTTATCGTGAATATAGTATTATGAGTAGATCAATAAAAAATTAAGAAATAAAGAATAATTATTTTCTACTAATATATGAGTGTGAATATAGAAACTAAGAAGCAACATTAATCAATATGTAAAATGAAAAGAATAAAGAACAACAACAATACATAGTAATGGAAGAAGAAGATTCATGATCCTATTCAACATAATGGTTCTCAAATAAAGAGAAGAAGAATAATATATGTTTATTATGCCATCTTATAATGATGATAAACTATAGTTCAGCAATTAAAAATAATAATAAGAGTTCCTAATGTTATGTTTTTGTGTGTTATTATTACATCTTCCTTCCTAGGCTTACAATATTGATTCTGAGGGAAGCATTTTTTTTTGTTAATTTTCCAATAATAGAATCTTGGTGTTACTAGAAGTTGCACAAAAAGTACTAGAGAATTAATTTCAAGTAGTGTTCTTAATGACCTATAGGTAGTCAAAGACACTAAAGTGAGGAAGCATATAAATAGTTTTCAGTGTAGAGACATCCTTGAACGATGTTTTATTGACTTACTTCATTAGGAGAATGAATTAATGAAACTTTTATAGTGGGATTATATTATAAAAAAGTATTGTGAGATGTTATAGTTATCACTTGTGTAATATATTGATCTCAAAGCTATATAATATGGTGTAATTTTTAATAGTGTGATAACTATTTATCTACAATTTTTTTGGTGATTCAATTCATAGTGGATAATATTCTACTTGGACTTGTCAAGAATGAAAACGAGTAGGATTCTTGGGAGGGTCCAAGCCTTGTAAAATCGAATGTTACATTTACTAATTTAAATAAATTTCATATAGGTGTATTATATTTTCCAAAACATAATATCCAAATGAGTATCTAGTATCCAATTTTCCATGTTCAAAGGCAGTTTAAAGGATGAAGGAATTACTTAGAACATGGTAGAATGATACCGTACCTGATTCCCACCCCTCTCAGGTTGTTTTCATAAGTCATGTGGGACATGAAATATATGACCAAGAATCTATGAATTTCCTTTTAAAATATAAAATTTAAATTATATTTTGAAATATGAATAGAAAATTTAAATCTATTACCTCTATATTATAAGAAAAATAAATTAAAATTTATTTTATGTTCAAATCCAATATCTCTTTAAAAATATAAATAAGAAATTATTAAGAAAATGGGAATCCATAAGAGTGATATGAAACCATAATACAAGATAAATTAAAACATAAGGTAACCAAATTTAAAAAAATAGTTATAGATGAAACAAATGATACCATAGGGACAAACATAAACCATGCTAAGAAGAAACATCCACCAACCTATGATGCACTCTAATAAACATATATCCCAACTTGACCCAATTATCCCCATATAGTGGCAATCCCGTAGGTGGGTCATGAACTAAACTAAGTGGAAACATGCCATTTAATAACCATAACTAGTGAGGTAATAATCCTTTATTTACCACATAATACCCAAGGATCCTATTAAAATATAAACTATCTCAAACATAATGGAAAAAATCAAATATATAAATAATAAAACTATCATGTAATATTATAAAACCCATTAATCTGCAACCCCATTATCGATTACATGAAAAATGATCAGTATATCAAATTAATAAATTATATCTATAACACCAAGGTCTATATATAAAGTGGGTGTCAATAATCAATAATAATACTTGCATCACCAAATACACATTATCATGTCATTTTATAATACAAAATCATGAAATTCATTCTATTAAAGTAATAAATTCTTCAAAATACACTTTTTATATGAATTTGAACTAACGATGGTTGAATTTTTTTTAAAAGTCTATGCATGTATTAAAATCCAATTTCGGTATTATAGAATTTTTAAACCACATAAACACCATTTATTTCTGTCTCTAATGTCCTGAAAGAATTATAAAATAATTATATTTTATTAAATAATGATTTATATGTATACAAATTTGTTAAAGAACAAACTTAGAAAACACGATCACCAAAAGTGTGTCACAGAAAAAGAATTACAAAGAAACTATTATCTCAAATAATTAAAACCAATTAAACTTCTTCTAATACTAGAATATTAGGATAAGAAAGGGGCTTCATAATCAGTAGAAACTATAACACATGATTTAAACAAACCTTAGCCATGAATTTAACCAGTATTGATGGTTAAGTAAAATAATGTGAAAGAATATAGAGAAATAAGAGAAGAATAGAATAGGAGAGTGTAATGGAGGGTAGGTGAAATAGAATACCCTAGGTGATATCTTTAGGATCAATGGATAAGTACATATAAGGAATTTTGGGTAGAAGTAGATGGATAAAGAGCTCCACAAAGATGTTTATAATAAACAAATAGAATGAATACAAAGATCCCAAATTAAAATGTGATGAACAGTATAATGAATTTAAAAGATGGGTAGATGTGTGATTTGGATTCCTAGTTATGGAAAATGTGAACGTTCCATAAAATTACTACAAGATTATAAATACACCCTTTCATGCTTTGGATACATAGTTACAACTATGGACACACTGACAATTTATCCTATTTTATCATCCAAATTTTTATATTATTAAATTTCAAACAATAAAAATTTTAATCAATAAATAAATAATAAAATAAATTCATACCATGGACATATTAGGTGTCACAATTGTCCCCAAAATCCCAATTTATTGTCTATAAAGTCATAACTTCTCCTAGATAATAAATAAATGAGGCCAGTATTTCCCCACTAAATGCTTTCATTTCTAAGTCTCATGACTATACTTTCAAAAAACCTATAAAATATTGATTAATTTAATGGATTTTCCCTATAACACATTTTTCATATTAAAATAAATATGAATAAGTTTCTCCACCAAAAATACATCTGATTCTAAATCAATGTGTTTCCATTCAACCACATGAGACAGGTTGGGATGGTATTTATTTTACATGGAAATATCAAATACACAATGAATATATATCAAATGAGGAGGAAAATATAGTTGTTATTTCACATTCCTGAGTCATTCCACTTTTTCAAACGGTCCAGTATACCATGAAATATGTTTACCATACATTCCCAATATTCAATGTGCTAGATTAGGATAGTTGTTTTTGAACATTCAATCACTAAACTCAAACTCTAAGTAATGATGAATTAGACCAACATATGATTTCTAATGACTCTCGTCAATTTCCAATATGTAACAAATTTGTTGAATTAGACTCAAATTCTCTTACACAACTATCTACCCTAATAAAGAGCATTCTCTATCATCAGTTCAATAGAGAAGGGACCGACAAGAACAACCATACATATCTTCAATTATTACCATTTCAATTTAGTGTTAGTAATTATTATCATAATAATACTTAATAAATGAAAAAATTCCCTCCCAAAATCCTTTAACTTGATCGATAATGCATGAATCCTATATTCAAAAAAATAAAAGTGTAATGTTTTTTTTGAAAATTAGTTTTTGAATGATATATTATGTTTAATTTCAACTGAGAGAACATATATTCATGGATTCCATTCTAAAATTTATAATTAATATGAGGGTCTTAGTCTGAAAAATATCAAATGGTACTCATTTTATTATCATTATATCTTGTACATACAAAAATTTATGATCCTATTCATTTATACTCTACATTATTGGGTAAAATTTGGATAATTTGGTCAATCATTCAATAATTTCCCATATATAATTTTTTCCATTAAGAGACTAAGTAAATACATTGATGAAATCAATATAAATATTTTTCCACTTCAAAAAATGAATTTTAAGTGGATATAAATATATAAAAATAATTTAATGTTTATATTTGTGATTCTAAAAGGTTAAAAAATGTCACCCAAACATAGAAATCATTCATATAATCCTTGAAAACCAATGTCAATTCTTCAGAATGTATAACATCTTAGTTTAAATTTGGAAAGTATCCCAACAATAATTATACCCATATTACATAACTTCCAGCATCAGATATTTAAGAACTGACTATCTCTTTTTGTGATTTAATGTTATATCAAAAAACTGAGAATAATCACCTGAGGTCTCCCCCCCATATAAATTTCTACTAATATAGTGTTAATATGGATCATAACCTTACTCCTATAAAATAAAACTATAAATAGAGGGTATTTATTGATAAATATCTAAGAAAACCTATTTATCCACTTAATTTACATCCAATTTCATTTTATTGAAAAAGAATATCAAATATTATTCCTCCATGGATTCGTTAGCTACATAGTTCATAAAAACATTTATAAGAGATTTTATTACTACATTATATTTTCTTGATGTATCTTATGGATCAAAATTCATATTATGATGATACACTACCAACCATCTCTATTAAAGGATCCGGTGCTTTTAGGAGAAAATATAGTTTAAGATCTTATGATTAGTAAATATTGTAATTTTATCAACAAATATGTAGTGTTTCAAAATAATTAGTGCTCAAATCATTGAATCTAACTCACACTCATTTGTGTGGTAATTACTCTCATAAGGGAATAATTTAAGTGACCCATATGCCGCTGCATATTCATTTTGTATGAAAAATTCACCTTACCCACATACCTAAGGTATTGTAGTACAATATGTAATCCTCATCAGACTAAAGAACAATAAGGATATAGGAATATGTCAACCACCTATTCAGCACATCAAATAATATCTTAAATTCATTATTACAATGCAATTTTCTACATTTTTTTGTCAAGGTGATTAATAGAGATTCTATCTTGGGGAAATCCTAAACAAACCGATTAAAATACATCTCTAAACCTATGAAACTTCTAATTATGAAAAAATTATTTCTATATTCCCAATAAATCATTACTTGAATCTGTTCAAGGACTATATTGATTCCCTACCTCAAATTCAACAACACCTAAAAATTTTACATAATTAATCAAGAACTATAAATTATATAACTTGGCATTGAAACATTGATCCTTAAATATTATTAGGGAAATATCAGGATAAACCTTGTCATATTCATTATTCATAGAATGTTTTCAGATGTCATTGAAAATTAAGACAAAATCATTATAGAGGTACCCATGGAATAAATGACTCCTAACCACCATAAATGATACACGATCATTTTTAATCCCAAGGGGAATCACAGGGTATTAAAAAATAACAAATATAATCATGAAGGCTATATTATAAGTAATAACATAGTTTACTCTGTGAATATGGTATCATGATGTGAGATATAATTTTTAATACTATCTTAGTCCATTGAGATATTCAAATAGATAGTAAATTCTAGGATTTATTTATTTATTTTTGAACATCACCTTTTTGAGAATCCTAAAATTTATAAAAATTCATAGATATATGTCCATATAGATCCAAAGATAACCACTATTATATTCTAGGGTGAATAAAACCATTGATCTTAAGAGATCTTAGATATATTTAAAATTCCTTCATCTTAGCTAAGGTCATTTAATATGATAGTAAAGTTATGAGATGTTTCATTAAAATTATATCAATAGAGAATTCACCACCCCTCTCTAGAGGAATCCTAATGAAATTCTTAAGAAAAACATTGAGATATATACCCAATATTATATAAATTAAATATATAGAATATCCATTAATAAAAACTTGAATGAGGATTAATATTTGATAAGTGACAATCCCAATATGTTCATGAATAGTCCTTGTTCTTCTACCTTATAGATTCAAATCACCATGTAAAATGTGTATGTTCCGATCAGAAGAGATAAATAGGACCCTTTTATGATAATAATAAATACAATCCTTATATGTAATCATCTAATACATACAAAAAATAAGGTAAAATATTCCCATTTCAATAACAAGGAACTCCCATATGATCTCAAAATAAGAAAACATGACATGAGATAAAGGGAATTTGAATACCTACCCTTTATTCCCAAAAAGATAAGTGTTCTCTATCAAATAAGGAATTATATTCACTATGGAAGTCGATTTATTATTGAAATTTATTTAAATAAAATAATCAGAGGCACCCATATAAAATTCATATAGAACCATACTATAAGAAATAAGAAGAAAACCTCAAACAATCTCTTGTACAACAAAATATTCTGTAGGTTTATTCTATATTATATACTAATATCTAGATTTAATCCTATTTTGAGACTTCCTTTTTTAAATATTATTCAAAAAATATTTGAATTAATTCTTCATGTCTCTGAGAATGATTCCTCATGTCCTTAGGTTCATTTGAAAAAATCTGATAGCCTCTAATAAAATATGAACATGTTCTAATACCGTGAGCAAGATGAATCTTACAAAATCACTATAGGTGGACTAACATTCTATACTAATATAATAAATTTAGATTATTTCATAAATTAATCTTAAAATATATAAAATTCACACATTGGAAATATATTAAAGGTTTTTGATTCATTAAATAAGGGGGAGTGGGGTTATAGTGTTGTTGGAAACTCCCACCACTTTTTATTTGAGACTCATATATTTTCCTCCTTTTCCAATATGAATAACTTCGGATCCAACTCATTGTAATATATTAATTCCAACCATGTAAATTTTATATATCACCACTTTACTAAAACATAATCATATATCACAATGTATTTATTAAAAACCATTCATGGGGTATTAGTCCTTAATCCCATCTCAAATTAATTAGATTTTGGAGTATAATTTGATAGGTGATAAAAAAAGAATCATCCAACATAGTGATGTGAATGAGATATTCCTTAAAATAACAAAAACCATTATAAAGAGTTAAAAATACGCATCCTTATAATATATTCAAGAATTTTGGATGATTTATTGATTAAAAATTTCATTAAAACCATTCTAAGTGAGGTTTTATATAGTTGTTTTTTCACAAATAATCATTTCCTTCAATGGTTGGGTCCCTAAAAAATGTAATTGAAAAATTTTACTTTATAATTTTTATGTGTCTGATGAAAATTGAAGTGCTTTCAATTTTTCCTAACCACTCCTTGGTTTATAGAGATCCATTATCTCTATGGATGGAAGATGTATTTTTCTTAGTAATTTTTTTCCACAATCCACCATTCGAGCTTCATTTCTCCTTCCTTTAGAACCTAATGTTTTAATAGTTTAATTAAAAAAATAAATAATATTAGGATCTATTTGATGATTTTACTATAGAAAATAATTTATATCCCCTTATTTACATGTCATAGGTGTCTTCCTAGAATGGATTATCTATACACAAACATGAAGTAAAAAATTAAATCATATCATATGTCAAGATTAAAACTAAAATGAAATATAATTATAATTTGATCAAATAACATCTATAAACCATAAATATCCCCCTCGTGTCATTTAAAACAAGTAATAAAAAAATTAATGGAAGCTATCTAAAATATTTTGGAATCAAAATATTAGAAAACATTAAATTTTAATTTAATGTATCATTTGGTTTCATTGTTTTAAAAACTATGAAAAAATCATCAAAACCCTATAGTAGGTATCTATAAAAATATTCACAATATCTGTTCAATTTACCGAACAATGAACAATAACCATTCACCATGGAGTTCAACCCATTTTTACAAGAACGTTGTATTTTCTAAACAAAACTCATATAATCTATATATGAAATATAATAGTAGTAAATTATATTAAAATATCTCAAAGGAATTGGTAATAAGGATCAATTCAAGATACAAATTTATATTAACAATGCAAACTCAAGAATTTTAATGTGAAGGAGCTGTTTAGATACTCACTCGTACCTACCTCTTGATTTATCATGATCCAATATTAAGTTTACCTTCACACCCAAAATATAAAAGGGTTCTAATAAAATTTTATAAAGAACTGAACTTGGTCAACTAAATGTATCAAATGTGAAGAAATTAATCAAGGACCAATGAACTATATAGATCCCCAAAATAAAGTAAAAGATCCTCGGATATCAAAAAAATATTGAGAAAAATCTAACCACCAAAATTTAAATAATGTATACATTATATAATACAAAGGAGACCAAAATGTAAGCTATATACTAGTATGATCGATAAATGATACATATTAACAATCCAAAAGTTTTTAAAACACCACACACGAATCTCAATGCAAAAAAGGTTATGAATTGTTTTCTTTAATGATTACTTTCATTTACATGTATAAGAAAAAATAATTTATATACTTGCAATAAAGTGTCTATGTAATGTGTAAACAAATTCTCAGTAGGATAACAAAAATAATCTATACAATTACATTAACAATCTAAACTAAATATGCAAGTTTTACATAAAAAAATATTTTTTTTACCATTATATGATATGGAATAAAAATAAATTTTTGTTTTATTTTCAAAACCATTATCACATTAAAATAATAATATCATTGTTATAAGAAAACATGAATCGAGAGAAGCCACAAAAACTTATAATACAAGTTAAAAAATAATTTAATGTGATCAAATCATAAAGTAGAACTCAATATGGAATAAAATTCTCTTAGCCTACTGGGAAAAATTATAAATATGAAAAATTGAACCATCTACCAGCATATAATGAAATCCTAGGGATGTAACATTGAATTCCTACCATTGGAGTTTCTGGGTAGAACCTCCAAATTTGGGCATGGACTAAACTAGGGGCACTAGCCGATACATAGTCATAACTAGTATAGTATTCATCTATTGTTTCATAAATAGAAAAATTAATATCCCTTGGAAATCGAAGAAATATCAAATATAATACGACTAGTCAAGTGTATAAACAATTAAAATCTTATGTTATATTAAAATAACCTCTATGTTTCAATCCCTTTATCAATTCTATTAACAAATAAACAATTTATAAATTAAATAATTATATATAATGAAACAAAAAATAATATATAGAAAAGATTTTAAATAATAAATAATAATATACACAATACCAAACAATCCTTTTTAATTCAAAACATAAAACAAAATCATGAAAATTATTTCATAAAAACCATAGATCCTTAAGTACACCCCTTGTAAATAAATTTGAATAAAAATTTCCCAAATTGTTTTGGGAAACACCTTGTGTGTAAAAAATGTTTTTTTCAAGTATAATACTTAAAAAATAAACGAAATAATCTTTATATAAAACTGATGTTTTATAAAGGAATTTTAAAACATTAATAAATTTAGAGAAAACAATTTATATTGCTACTAATTTTATAAAGAAGACACTTAGAAATCCCAAACAGCAAGTGCATGTCAATTAAAAATAATTAAATAGATATACCTAAATCAAATGAATGAAAATATACAACTTTTTCTAATAATTTAATATTTGGATATTAAATATGTTTTAAAATATATATTAATCAAAACCCCATGACTTATATATACTCTATCCATGTATTTAGATACAATGTATGGATGATGAAAATAAATGGAAAGAACATGGAAGAAGAAGAGAATCAAAGAACATACATGGAAGGGATGTAAGAATATTACCATAGAATATCACTTGGGGATCAATGGAGAAGCACTATGGAGGCATATAATACGAGGAATCAATGGTGAGAGATCTCCCAAGACAAGTTCAGACTAAATAGAGTGAAAGAATAAGATCCCAAAAAATTTAATGGTATGAAATTTTTTAAAAAATTCAATTGGGTTAAGTGCATGGTTTTTATTCACAGTTAGGTAAAACATGTGCCTACTATGAAAAAACCAATATATGAAAAATACTCCCCAATATATACTACTGGTAAGGTAATATTATGCATTCATGAACCATGCATGATGAATTGTCTCTCATATTTTTATATTTTTAAATTCAAAACTCCAAATATTATATGAAATAAATATGTGATAAAAAAAATTTATAACCATTACATCATGGATGAAACACTAATTTCAAGCCTAAGGTTTAATCTAAGGTATATGAGAAAATTACAAATAATAATAATTTTAAATAAATGTATTGGAGTTTAATGTCTATGGGAAATAAATGAGTTGACTTTGAGGAAGAAAATTTATATTAAAGGATATTCCATTTTGAGGAGGATATTTGTACTGTGAAATATGGAGGCACAAAACCTACATGTTTAGGAATAATTTTTCAGTCAATTAATATAAAGGAGTTCCATAATCAAGAATTATTCAAGGTGATTTTTTTTGAAGCTAGTTGAGAAATTATCTAAAAGATAAGGTAAAAGAACATAATATGTTTCATTCTCTTGAGGTGATTTGTGGGAGGTATGATCAATGATGACAAATTTCAAAAAAGTGTCTCAAAATAATTCTAGAGCAATTTAATAGGAATGAAAACTATAGGTGTATTAAGAGAATGTTTAATCAAGAAAATAATTGGTGGTTAAGGTTTCTTTAATGAATGAAAAAACTATAAATTCATATATATATGAGAGTTGTTTCTCATCACAAATGATTATAAACACAAATATCTTGAAAATTATCCAATTTTACATTGGATAACTCAATGTTAAAGGAGTTATAAGAAGCAAAATTTTTAAAACAAATCAAATTTAGTGATTTTCTTAAGCAGGAAGGAAGAGAATGATCTTTGGAATAGAATATTTGACCATTATGATCAACATAACATGACTAATATAGTCAAATTAGAAGTTCTAATATTTTTAATAATGATATTAATGAGTCAATCAATACAAGTGATGTGCTTCATCATGTAAATATGGTCATCAAGTGCTACTAACATGTGGAGATCCAAACAAAGAATATTTTTGAATTGTTACACTCAAACATGTGTGGCCAGGTGATATTTGAAACAAATAATGAAAATAAATATTATTTATAACTTTGATTATTATTTTACTCGTAAATATTATATTTATTTTATATTGATTAAATCACAGGATCTATATAAATTTATGAATTTTTTTTGTTGAAAATAAAATTTGATATTGTTCATTGAATTTTTGAACCAGTGTATCTTGGGGTTTGGTTCATTCTGGTCCAATTACCAATTCTAAAGGCAGGTATCCTTTCTATCACTTGGGGTAGTGATGATGAATCCATTTTTTATATGAGATTATGGGAGGAATACTTGTGTAAGTAGGGATATTGTTCCCCACTCCATGATTCTCTTATATATTTAACAAATGTTCATGAAATATTTCTCATAACCAATATCACTCACACTTATTGTGAAAGTGCATGATTGAAACTATGAATTTGTGAGTACAATATATATGATAGGGTCTCTCTATCTATTCCATTTATTTGTAGTGAAATTGTTTAAATCTACATTGGTGATCCCCTTATAATTTATCTATATATATGGAGGTATAATGTGTTGTGGTGTAGGGATTAATCTTGTGAGAAGTGATTCCGATGTGTCCTATTAAATTGAATAAAAAAATGTTGTTAAATTAAATTTAATGAGTCAAATATAACCATTTAAGTTCATATGATAAGGAAAAATGTTGTCACTTTTAAGGCCTTACTATAGTGACCAGTGATGTTCCTTTTATGTTCTTGCATATATGACTATATCTGAGTAATGTACAATCATGGAGAGTGAAAAAATAAGTGAAAGGTACCTAGGAATGGTTTGGTATGGAACTTATGAATAACAAAAACGTTCTGGTTTCATATTACACATGGTTATATGACTATTTATGATCATCTCATATTTCTTGGTTACAATATATGAGGGGGGAATGACTGGTTTCACATGTGGTGTGAAACTACAAAATGAATGGTGGGGATTATATTTGGCCGGCTTCCCTTTGTATCTATGGATCATTGGTTAGATCCAAGGAGGCTGATTAAATACTTGTGAGCTATGTAAACTAGTTTATATAATATTGTATTATTGTCTTGATCAAGTAGATATATAATAAATTGAATAATATTGGATATCATTATCATCAAAGGAGTGTATGAGTGATTTTATTTTGAGGACCCTATCCATTAGGGATCAAATGAATACGTGATTGAATATTTTCATATGATTATACACAATTACCCATTATTGTGAATCCATTTACCATAGAGGATACTGGGATATAACAATATTTTTGGGTTTGTCACAAGAAAAAGAGTTCCAATTAGGAATTTTGGTATATCATGGAATAAGGATTGAAAATAGCCCAAGTATGTTTATTGATTGAATGGGGCACCCATGTGTGACTTGAATAAGTCAACCAATTTAGAGGATTATAAGATTAGATGCCTATAAAATAGAACTTTTTTGAAATGGATTACCCAAGGTCAAATATTATGTGAGTATAGACCATAATAAATAGGGTAATTCTTTTTTCAAGAGGCCCTAATTTTTTATGATATTTAAGATTTTATATGAATAGATGGACATAAAAAAGTTATGGAGGCTTAAGGATAGCCAATACATGAGTTCAATATTGTGGAATGAATTTTTAAAATATTTACAAAGTAACCTTCACAAAGGTTCTATATAGATTATAATGAAAAGGTTTTATGTTAATGAGATGACACTATAAGATATAAACATAGAAGTTGATATCCACATATGGTACTTATATCAAGAGTCTACCTATAAGATCACATCTTGAAATACCATCATGTAAACTATTGGTCATAAAAAAAGTAATTTATTATTCCTTATCCCTATAAACTATATTCATAGATAAATGAATGTCGGGATTCCTTTTTAATGGAAAACGTTGGAGGCTCATAATGAGGAAGCCACCTACGTTCAAGCAACCACAATGGAACTCACCATGGATCCACAAATGATAAAACTTCACTTTATTTTATCGTGACTTCAAGGAATATTTAGTATTCAACCACATATGATGTAGTCATCACGTAACTATATCTTGGTCTCAAATGATATTATTAGTCCTTGGAAAATATAAGTTTATCTTGTACCAAGATACATATTTACCCCTTTTTCTCATGATCTAATTATTAGTATTAGAGGTAATGTATCCACCTTCAGAGTTGGATACATTTGAAACCAAAAGGATTGAATTTCAATGAAAAATAAGTACCTCCCTAAAAGTTGCAGGCTTCATGCATAAGGGGAAATTATAAGGTTACTAGTATCCACATAAATAGGGTGATTATGGGGTGGGGTGTACGAATCCAATGAGACTTATGATAAAATTCCTATTTTTGAATAAATTGAAGTCTCTTAAACATATTCCACTACTTAAATATAGTCTTCATTAACTTTTCAAGGCTTATATAATGAACCAATGACCACATATTAACCATGTGAACTATACTATACTGTAATTTTTTTTAAAATTTATAAATTTAGCCAAATATATGTTACATTATATATCCTTTTCCTATGTTTTGTGTAATGTTTTTTAATTTTTCAAGAAAAATTAAATTGAAATGTTTATAATTTTTTACTATATATAAAAAATTTGGATTTTAGATTATTTTCCCCCAAATTTTAAATATACAAATTAATAGAGGTATTCCAAAATTGGAAATATTGGGGATGAACAATGATATCACATAACATCCTTGAATAGATCTCTCACTAGACTCTATGGACTAGAGATCCTATATTATATATTATATAAATGACAATTTTTATATATTTTTTAGATTTATAATGAAAAAAAATTATTTCTCAAACCATAACATTCGCTAAGTATTTTTTACCACCCTTGATTATATTTAAGATAACATTTCCTTTTAATTCCAACATTTCTAGAATGAGTTTTAATGGAAGGAATAAATTTAAAACCATTCCCTATTGATGCAGTATGATTGGAATCGAAGTCATAAACTCATTTCCAAAGATTAATGAAGCATTATTTCCACATTAATTAGTAATACTATAAGTATATGGATATATCAATGGAATATCTATCCAAAATTAAACATTTTCACAAAATGGGACTAGGCGTTCTTGGTTTATTAGAGTTTAAAAAAATTAATGCATTGTTGCAAGAAGTATACATGTACTAGGTGTCTTGTACCTCATTGTTCATGGTTAATTAGTAAAAATATATCCTTCCAGATCCTATTATCCAATGGTTTCTAGACACAAACACCTTGCATTCACCACATGGGAAGATAATGATCAGTTTATGGGTTACATTTAAACTTAGTTTTTCCCCGATCCAAGGATAAATATATTATCAGTTCCTCCCCACACTAAATTATTAAGAATATATAGTGAACAACTATAAAATTTAAATGAAATTGTTGATAGTGAATGACTAGGAGTTTAGGAAATAACTACAATTTCATTTAATAATCCCCTTCAGATAATATGAAGAAATATTATTATGATCAAATGGGTAAAATACGGAGACAAGGCACCTGAAAATATTTCTTATCATAGTGATCCCATAACATTTAGGGTTTATATTTGGATAATTTGTAAAGTGGATAATACAACACATGAGGCCATAAAACCATAATAGGGGGTCTTTTGGGACTTCTTTATTAGTGTTTTTGGTCATGTTTTTGTCTGTATTTCTCTTCCATACTGGAGATTATTATTTTTGTGTTAGAGTATACAATTTCATAATGCTTATTGAAATGATTTAGGAAATACTGATCAATCATATTATAAAAATTCTTTCATTTATCTACTATAGGGTGGGAGATTTAGAATTGGGAAAAACTGTATACCTAATCAAAGACCCTATCTAATTCTTATATAGTTTTACAAAATAGACTTTCAAATGGAATGAGTTTTAGAATACAGTGGTAATTCAACAATTTGTATTTATGATAAGGTATATCAACATCACTTGTGTCTATAAAATATCAATAAAAATTATTTAGGTCTATAATATATTAATTCCTCACTTTAATTTTACTTACATTCTCTATAAGGAACCCTCTTGTATGATTTTCAATAGTACCCATGGTACTCATAGGGAACATTCCTATATAAGTTTTTTAGGTTAGTGTCTTGGAATCTTTGGTAAATGGATAAATCATTTGAAAACCATATATACTATAAGATGTTTTTTAATAGTTTAGGTTCCTGTTGACATCTTCCTTGTTTCCTCATAATAGAGGTTTCTATAAACAAGAACCTATAGTTGTTCATCAATTTGGGAAAATACGGGAGTTTGAGAATATAAATGAAAAAGTCACACTACCATCTAGTTATTATCGAATGAAAATATCATGTGATCATTCCCAACCATGAAAATATAATTCTCTAAATACAATGCTAGGGAATGTAGTAGGATAGGTGAGAAAACCATTTATCTCTTAAAGCACATGACCATAAGTCATTTTGTATAATTTTTTTTGAGATTGAGGGTAAACCAACCTGACATACTAGAAAACATGGGGATCCCTTATATCTTTTGGATCCTATATATATTGATGTGATGATAGACTCATTGGAAGAAATTAAATATACTAATCAAACAAATGATTGTAGAACTGAGGTGACCCAAGTATCTGGATGGGGAGCTTACTCTTACTGAGTTATCCATAAATAAAAATAGGGGTTGTTGTTGAATATTTCTTGGAACACCCTATATATTAGTACGTTATTAATTAGATCAATTTTTAATATAAATTATGTAATTTTATAATTTTTTTGGTTATAGGTGTTATAAGGGAATCGAGGGTCAGTTTCATGATACCGGCCTTAAGTTTTGGTTAAAAATATAATGTATGATGGAGGACACACCACAACCCATGTGTTTTACTATCATAGTGGGACCAGGTAGGTGGGGTTTTTCTATAATGATTTTTGGTTTAACTATGATATATTTATCTTGGGGAGATCAAGCTATATTAGAGCAGGTCAAACCATGAGGTCCTAGATCAGATCATAATGACGTGGATATGAATTTTAGTTGATGATATAGTAAAGGGAATTATGATATAAAGGGGGTGAATAGACTAATAGGACCCTAAAAATCATGTTCATTATTCTAACATAGATATTGGTAGGGTATTTTTAATTAAGTGTAACCCCAAAATGTGATATTATTTAGGTTGTTTCACTATGACCTTCATGGTTTCGAAAAAATTATCTCCTTTTCCATTTTTTGTTTTTGATTAATTGATTAATAAATATAAATGTAAACGTATTAAAAATTTATGAATAATCCTTTATTTACATTTCCTCAACAAGATACAATTCATCTTCTTCTCTATTCACACCTTCCATATGGTGAATATATATCATCTGTGATTTTATCATTAATCTATCAATCATAGGAGGTTTTCACCAATAAGGATATTATTATCTTACCATATATTCTTCATTTTCTTCACTTTCCCACTTTCTTCAACTTATTATACCAAATTAATGGCCTTATGGATGGTTTTATAATTTCCAGTGAATAAGGTAGCATCAACCTGTGGCTTTCAACAAGTAAAACCCCACTAATCCCTTGTATTATTCTCTAGATTTTCTGTCGGTTTTTACAAGTGTGGCATGTGTTGTATAAAATAAGGGCCGCACTGAAAATATGTGAAATAACTAATTTAAAATGTAAAATTGATTTTTGGTTTCTTTTGACTAATTAAGACCTGTTTGGGATAAGGTGGCCCAAGAATTGGTTCACATCAACCCAATAGTCATTGATGATTATTTTCCTTAGTTTTTGTGCTTTGAAAATGTGTTTAGAAACCGGGGAGGGGTAATTTAGGTTTAGTTGTGACCATAGGAACTATGTTTGTTATACCAGATCTTACTTTGAAAGATATTAACATAGGAAAATGGTAGTGTTGGGCGAGACATCCTAGTGAGACTTTATGATATTTAGTGGATTTGAGAGTGTAACATTTTATGTTAAATTATAATTAATTTTATCTATTGTTTATTAGTGATGGATAGTCCATATTAATAACTACATAGTATTATCCCATCAACCTGAAATAAACTGGTGATCCATTATTCCCTAAGGGGTAAATGTATTTGTGGAATCCAATGCCCAAATATATATTTATTGGTTGTGCATCATCTATTCTTTATATATTGGTACAATATCATCAACCTCAAGACCAGAATATGTGGTCTAATTTCCACCTAAGAATGATGCTTCTATGATTAATTGTTCACATGGACACCTATATTGGTGGTATATAATCTATTAATGGATTTGTTATATGTGGAGAATCATCCACATGGATAATTTTATAGTTGGTATATTATCCACCAATGGGAGTTTTCATGATGGTTCATCATCCACTTGCAGACCTTTTTTGATGGTATATAATCTTCTTATGTATGTCTACGTAGTGATGAACAACCTTGAGACCATTATAATTGGTATACCATCTACCCTATGAGTAAATTAAGTGGTATATCACTCAAATATAGATTTATGTTTGGGGTGAATTTTACACATAGAGATGGTGAGGGGTGGTATATATTTCACTATAGTAGTATATTTTAGTGGTTCCACATCTACATATGGACCATTGTATTAGTGGTGTATCATCTACCTTGTATTTTCATCAATGATATATCATACATATAATATGGAGATACCTTGTTCACTAGGAAATGAATCATTCAACTTTTATATTATATTGATGATAGATCATTTACATGGATTATTAAAAGATTAGTGAGACATGACCTGAAAATTAAATTTTTATTATAGGACACTTTTGTGGAGAAAGTGAGAAAACATCAAGTTCAAACAAGACAATCAAAGAATAGTGACACATCATTCATCCGAAATTTTTATTAAACAATTTGTATATCATCCCATTCTTATACCAGATAAAGAAAGTATGGTCATACAAGGTCTAATAGTTACACATTACTTAATGTGATAGTATCATTTTTGTTTTATTTATTTACCATATTTATTATAATTCTTTATTAATTAACCACTTTTGATCACTGGAATTTCATAGGGACACCTTCGGTGGTGGCCTACTAAGTTATTCTCACACCCTATATATGTGCTTTGGTACCCCCAACAATATTCATGTTTCATAACCCATGTAAGGGAAAGGGCCACAAACTATATATAATTGAGATTGCGGAGATATATTATCATTTGAAGATGGGATTGGTCCAATACTTCAAACTTATTTTTCAAAGAACCGAACAATTATAAATGAAATTCATTTAGTGATTAAATTAAATTACATATTATGGTTATAGAAAACACATGAACTTATTGAGATTTATTATATAATATAGTATTTAATATTCCATTATGTAACATAATCATTGTCAATATAGACATTTAACAGTGATCATTAAATTATTATAAATACAGAGTTATGATAAGTCCATTCCGCAAAGACAAAGGATGTGATGACCTCAACCAGTATGATTATACCATATGAATCCCATTTATCAGATCTTCTAAAGGATATAACATTACTAGACTTTTTCCATAACCAATACTAAGCCAATATCCAACAATAATGAATGAGAAAGCCCATTTACATGAGATTATCATGTTTATCGATATCACAACCCAAACCATGTACGTCGAACCTCCCCATGAAAATGTCACCATCGAACACCTTAACCTTTAGGAGTTTTCTAGTTTAGTAATGGGATATTTATCAAGATCCTAATAACCTGAATATTTATGATAAATAATTTTTATATTTACTCTTTATTATTTTTACTTTATAAATTATTTTGAATTTGATATGATAATACATAAATTAAATTTTTCGTTGTCATGCAATTTCAATTAAGACATTCTTTTGGATGAATTAATGGTTTTTTAAATAAATTATACATTAATGAAATATTAATATTAAATAATGTTTTTTAAATATAAATGATAATAAAAAAAATTAAAATGGAATTTTAGTAAGGGTTCAAAAATCGTTATTGTCAATGAATGGAACATTACTCAATAAATGTTGATTCTTGTTTTAAAACATTAAATTCACATATTTAGAAAATTATTTAGATAAAATAAATATTGTTTTTGTAATAAAAATTTCAAAATTATCCAATAGTAATTTTATACTAATTTTTAGAGATAGTCGACTATATTATATTTAAAGGCTTTAAAATCATTTCTATAAGAACATGACTCACTTATTCATCACCAAAGATAACATTTTAAAAAATTTGGCCCCTGGAATTATAAAAATATTAAAAAATCATATTTTTTAGAACCCATGGGAAATAATCAAAGTAATGTTTGTGGTTATGATTACATTACTAAATAGAGTCCAAAACCAATGTTTGAGAAATAGTATGGAACTACCCTTTCTATTCTTATATAAATACACCACAATCCCATTTCTATTTAGTAAAAAAAAGTTTATAATATCATTAATATTAATTAACCTATCTATTTTCCTCCCATGGTGTCCCAAGATCTCAATAATCTCCTCCCATGTTTTTCGAATCACCCTTTCAAGGTAAGGGTCATCTCTCTATTATTTTTAATTCTAGCACCTTCTTTGTATTTAGTATTTTTAATCTAATTTGATTATGTTTTCATGATGTTATATTGATCCACGTACTATCCAATTTATGTCTTAATAATGATTAATCATTTATACCATCCCATTATAGCATTTACCTACTATGTCGAAATTTAGTTAGAGATCTTTTACTTATCTACATTATTAAAGCATCATCTTTATTTTATGTTTTTTATTTCCAATTCTTAATTTTGGGATATTTTTTTACACATCTATCTCAGTTTAAATTGGATCTAAAATTGATTAATGACACCCATTACATCTAATTAATCCACTTTATGAATCTTTCAGTACTTCTATTTTGCTGCTGGGGTTTCACTACTAATTTTCCATTACAAATCTTTTTATTGTGAATACCAAAACTATTACCACTCAAGTTAATTCACCTAAACAAACCTATACGTCATTTATTGGAGAATTACATGTGTTAATTCCACATTCCTCTATTGTGGAATTAATTGTGATGAAATAATATTCTATGTTGAATGATCTATGTGGCACACTTATGTGTGTACAAGATATGAAAGCAATGAGTTCACCCATAATTATACAGCACTCCAAAGGATTGAGTAATGTTTTTGTTTCATGTGGAATCATAAAAGAGATTAGTGAGTGAGAATAATCCCTCATAGGACTTTTTCCACCATTTTATTATGTATTTGAAGTTATCCTTGACCTATGTCTATGATATAATGTATAGATTTGTTTCCACATTTTACATGTTTCTTTTATATTACCATGATATATAATTATTTATTATTCACGTTTATGATTATCACCCATTTTATGTCCCATTTAATTTACTATTCTATAAAATTTAGCAGTTTTTTAATGTTTTATCATTATTTATTATCTTATTTGGTTTTATATCTCACCAATTTCTCATATATGTCTCTAGCTAGTCCCATGCACTTTTAGAGGATTGATGATTTCTAAGATCAGGTTAACGGATTTTTCAATAATGTTGTCATATCCCATGTTGAAGATGTCATTCAAGGTACCTAATTCTAAAAGACAACAGAATTCAGGATCTTCTAAGTTTTATTATGTGTATTATTATGTTAAAAATCCAGAATTAATGTGAAATAAAGATAAGGGTTATCAAATATTTTGTGGAACACCTTTATTTATTTATTTATAGACCTTGTTTTAGGTGTATTACCCATGAGTGATCCTATTTGAACTTGTATAAATTGAATGAAATTTCCAGTATCTCATTTCTAATAACATGATGGATATTATTACTTTTGAGATAACACTTACCCAATATGTTTATCCTTACATTTATGTCTTATTTTGGTGATCCAATATTGACCTTTTTTAAACTATGATTTATTTGTCTTTTTACTAGATAGGTTATAGAATTATCATGATATACATAGAACCCTTTTCTAGTTGGTAGCCTCTGGCATCTGGGGTGCATTCATGATGTGTGTAGTTACGCAATTAGGTCATGACTAATGTGAATTGTGATGTGGGATGTTATAAACTAGTATCAAATTCTTTTTTACATTTTTCTTAATATTTAGGATATGATTTATGAGATATAGGGTGTTTCAGAGCTTAATGTAGATATGTTTCCTTGGAGTAGCTAACCCATTTATATAAGATATCTAAATTATTGGGGTTATTGTTGATGTTTTATGTTCAAAATTTTAATTTGGGTTAGTTTTTACAAATATGATGTACTGTGTTATTGATTTATGGTTTATTGGGTTTTAAATTTATATTATTGTCTATGATTGGTGTTTTGGATATTATGTAGAGTTAGTTTATTTAACGTTTCAACAAAAACTTATATAGTGATTTTCTATATAAATTTTTTGTGTCACCCAATGTAACCAACTTGAGGATATTGAATTTCTTCACTAACATAATATGTATGGTCAGGTGGACCTGTATGAGATTATGTCATACTTGAGAGTGGATAGGATGGGAAATACATGAGAGAATATATGTGAAACTTATATTATATGGTGTTTTTTTGGATAGATAAGTGAGATCTTATTATAGGAAACCCTAAACAATGATATCTAGAACTATGGTAGAATTTTGTCTAAGGTGTGTTTTTGGCATTATAGTGAAATTCCATCGTGGTGACCACTTATTCAGTGATAAGATCATGGGGAAGATCATGAAATTTTATAAGTTGAGCTATATTTACCTATTATATATATTCTATATTTTGATCAATATATCTGAGAGATTCTTATTCATGTGTTATAGTCTATAGAGAATATGGAACTAAGGTTCAGGCTAAACATATATGACCTTACCATAGAGTTTAGAATCCAAAACTATTTGTGGAATAGTGTCAGCCACATGATAACAACTTTTTCATAGTCTTTATAAAGGCTATTTGTGATCATGTTGAGACCCTCTTTATGTGGTAGGTGAATCATACATTGTACAAGCTTTGAGGACCTTCAAAAAACTAGTGGCATATTCTAGTATTTGTATACCAATATTTAGGTATGACCTAGAAGGATTTAGAGACCCTATTTTTCTATAATTTATTCAATGAGATTCTATGGTCTAGAAAATATAGAGAGTTTATGAATATTGTTTCGGGTTCATGTTAGTGATAGATTATATTATTCTATTTACTAATTTGTTTCACAATATAACTATGTTGGTGAGTAGTAAAACTCATAGGGTAAGACATTTTTAAAATTTACTAAGGATTGATGGATATGGATTGAAATAAATAAATTATGAAAAACATATTGTCACACATGTTTAAAATGAAATCATTAGTTATAAATTATTTATAATTAAAAATAAAAATCATTTGAAAATAAAAAAGTTGTTTTTTTCTTCTAAAAATCTGTTTTTATTATGCGATATATATTTTTATCATAATAAATAAAATAAATCACTCACGGTGAATGATTTTAATGAATTGTACATATTATATATTAAAAAAATGTTTAACGTAAATTTAATATTTTTATATGCATGGGATAATAACAATCTATGTTTTATGCTCAAAAATACATATATTTTAAACAATAGTTTCATAGCATTTTGTGCGCCTATTTTTAAAATTAATTTCTTCCACTTATAGAAATTAAATCATTAAAAATATATTCCATATTTGGAATTATGAGATATAAATATGGTAATTAGGACCATTTTTTGGTAAATAATAATAGTATCTATGTTAAAACTTATCTCCTAGAAAATGGGTAAATTAGGTTTATCTAGGTTAAAACCAACTGATAAAGAAAAATATTTCATATTAATTCTTATTGGTTGAATAGAATTTTATATATTGACCTGATATTTATTTTTTAAATTGATACATTCCCATGAAAATACCTATATAATATTCATTTTAATGAATGTTACAAAATGTCACTCTCTCAATTTTAAATATATCTTATGTGTCCACATAGGGATGAAAGAAAATTATGAAAAAAATATAAATATATTTTTCAAGATTAATGAAATTATTTTCCGGTTGATTTTTTATTAATTTTTTATTAATTATATAGTTACCATAAATTCTTATGAAATGCTAACATAATATGTATTAAATTATTAGAAAAGTAAAATAAATAATTTAAAAAATATTAAATGTATTCTAATTTGGGTTATTTCTAGTATTGCACAAATTTTAGAGATGAATATGTTATATTAGTGTAATTTAGTAGGATTATATTCCAATCCCAAATTATTCTTTAAGTACCTTAATTAAAATTTCATGAATACTATCAAAATTGACATTAATTATATTTTATCAAAATATAAATTTATTTATATATTTAAAAATCATAAAAATAATTAAATTGGGAAAGTTGAATAATATATGGTCTATAATTTTACCCATTGTCCATTTTTGAACCAATTGTTACATAATAATTTAAATTATAACCTTATAAGAGTAAAAAATATATTACCACAGCTAATGATAAAATTGGTTAACTAGGAGGTTAATAAAAATGATAAGGTTTAAAAGATAACTCAAAACCAATAATTTTTTTATGTGGTGGGATTATAACCAAATACTTCCTTTAGAATGACCTAGGATTTTCAAACATGGATGTTACATGTTATTAAATGAATATTCAAAACATTACACAAACACATGTCTAAAGGCCGTAATAGTTTAATGCCTTTGAGAACATGAAAACCATACTTCTAATCTAGAAAAATATATTTAACATTTCCCACAAATATTTTGCGATTTATTACTCTTTATATACATAAACTACATAAATAATTTATTCATAACACGGGGAAATTAAAAATAAGAAAAGAAGATCTCATATTCTCCATAAGGGAAAACAAGAGAGATATATAAGTATAACATGAAAATAAGGGTATGAAAATAAGAGAATAACAAATGAAAACCATATCCTGTATATCAAATATCCAAATATGGAGTCACGGAATAAATATTTGATGTTTATAAGACATGAATCAAAAGGGAATCAATGAATATGATCCCTGATATCATAAAATTGGAAAAATAGAAGTACTTTGTAACATACACAAAATCATAGAAAATTAGTTCCATATTATTAAAGGATCATTTCCAAGACCATCATATGGTAAAATACCTTTATTGAATCAGGTTCACTCCCCATTCCATCCCCATCTTATTAATCCGGGTTAACAACTCATTAAAAACTTATCTTATTGAACCAAACTCACTAACTTTTCCATTACTATCTTACTAAACCGAGTTTATTACCCATTCCAATACAACCTTACTAAATTGAGTTTAGTAACCATTCATGTTTGGGCTTACTGAACCAAGATCACTACCATTTCTAGTACTATTTATCTAATGAGATATAAATCTTTACCCAATGCATTTGAGGTAGATATAGCTCCTACCAATATTTTATTATAATTTAACCACCATCCTTGGTTATAACATAACCAACATCATATAATTAAGATCATTCATATGTGTTCCAAAATATCATAAAACATTCATCATCTCACAATTAATGAAATGAAAATGGTTTCATAAAAACATCATTATATAAAAACCTATGGAAATAGAATATTTTCATAATAATTACATAATTTTTTCATTTCCCAACCTGTGAGAAGAATTGATTTTCATAATAGTTCCATCATAGTATAACATGTGGAAAAGAAATGAGTTTCAAAGATATATTGTTATAAAAAACATGAACCCTTTCCATAAATACTAATAATGGAATCCTTGGTTAACATACCATTTGAAGCATAAATTATATCAAGTGATTTCAACTTATATGGAGAAGGATTCTGAAAGATTACTTGGAAATATTCTTAAGGAAAATAATATTTATTTTAAAATAACTTTATAAAATATAAATTATCTTCAAACTATTTTATTTGAAAATGACCTTGGAAAATTATAAAGAAATATAGGAAATATCGTTTCATATTTAAAAAATTGTTTTTAAAACATAAAACATTTTAAAAATATTTTTGTTTTAATATAACCTTGAAAAATTATAAAGGAAGAATTTAAGAAATGATTGGTTAAAATAAAGATTCATTTCACATTTTTAGTAAAAAAGCAGGATTTTTTTTAAAAAACCCTAAAGATTAACTTCAAAACATTATGTACAAAGTAAAATATTGGTAAAAAAGTCTTTTAAAAATTATAATATAGTAATAAAGAAATTGAAACCATGTTTATAATAAATTGTTTTGATGGAAAGTAGTTTTATGACTCAAGAGATAAATAATGTGATATTTTCTTAAAACCAGTTTCATAATTATCTTGAGTACCAAAGAGTGAAACAATTATACAATTACATGAAGATATCATGAATAACTAGAGAATTATAAATTCCATTAAATTATTAATAGGTATATCATGATATTTAAACATTGGAGACTCAATCATAAATAATCCTGATAAATTATGAGATTGTAACAAAAGAATATTTACCACTTTGGTAACATTGAATCATAATCCCCATAAAGTAATAACAAAAAATCAAACTTAATATATTATGAGGTTAAATAAATTAATTATATTACATGTTAAAACATCTGTATATAAACTCTTTTAGATAATAAAGGCGCATATAAGAATATACATCTCAATGAAGAAAAAATTAGACAAAAATCCCTTACCAATTTGGTAACTTTTGAACCATAAACCCTATGAATATAGATAATAAAAAGGATATTTTAATACAAAAAATGTTATTTAATGTAATTATAAAATTTATTCTTTGGAAATATATACACCACTTGAAATAAATATGTTTTGAATATAGAATGTTTTTCATAGAAACTAAAAGTGAGATATAAATCCCTTACCTTATGTATTGAATCCCTTGGTACTTATTCAAACATCCTATATAATAAATATGATCCTAATATTTATATATTATAGAAAAATATTTATATATATCATGCCATATATTACTTTCTTATTACCTTTTATTACCCTCTTATTAATTATTTCATGTTAAAACTATGTCTCAGGTAATAACTGCTTTGTTTTTCGTATATGTTTTGATTAGTTATTTTTGGTCCTATTAAATTGATCATGATTTAATAATATAAAGAGTGATAAAAATTATATAAACATCATATATAATTAGTATTAATTTATTTATATTAAACCATAATATTTAGTTATATGAAATGAAATACATCGTTCATGGTGACAGTTGGTCATATATAGAAATGAACATTTTTTTCATTTTCTTATCATGTTGAAAGATATAAAATTAAATGTTTTATATATTTATATTATCATTCCAGCATGTGTTTTTCATATATAACTCATTTTTTTATTAAATTCATCCCCAATTCATTCCATGTAATGCATGAATGAATCACAACGCTTCGTGAAGCGGTAGTCTGCGGAACACACGAACGATATCATCATATTCCCACCAAACAAAAAGCATTAAGGTATGTGTGATAGAATGATTAGAGATGAATAATAAAATAATAAATATCATATATATATATATATATACTATATAAACTATAAATATATCATTATTATGAACACTCAAAGGCGGTAATGAAAAAATGAACGACATCAGTTTGTGAGGCGGTAGTCTGCTGTACGCCTAAATGATAATTTCATAACTAATTTTATAGAATTGTGTGAGGTTGTAGGTTATAACTTTTAAATAAATTCATATAATTATATAAAATATACTGAGTTTATTATTTATTAATTATATAATAAGAATTTAAGTGGGTGGAGGAACAAATAAAACGAGGACGCTCATTGTTGAATGTTTCCTCCTCTTCAGGTATCCTCCTTATGTTTTCACTAAATCCATTATTGGTTGGATTTTTGTTAAAAATAAGGCTTCTAGGATGAATCTAGGGAAGTCGGTAAGTTATTTCTGAAGATATTGTTTTAAGAAAATGGATTTATAGGTGTGATGAAGTGGGGAGAGTGAGTGACGTTTTTAGTCGATGAGAAGTTTAATTCTTATAAATACTCAAAAGTAGTCACCATTAAGTGGTGAATCTTACCTCAACTGTCTCTAAATCTGATAATTAATGATTTTGAGGTATGATATGGTTCACCATAACCTATATTAAATAATTAAAACAATTTTTTAAACATTTAATTCCTCATCTTCTTCTTATCCTTAATTGTTTTTACTATTTTTGTTTTTCAATACGGTAACTAGTATTATAAAATTCATAATTTATCATTGAAAAGTAAATTTAGGTAAGAATTAATAGATAATTTGGACACACTAATTATAAATATCATATATAATTTATAAAATATAATGTATATGTTTGAGGGACATTAATTTTAACATAAGTGAATGCAACGTCAAAAAACACCGCTTTAACCTTAACTACGCTAACTAAGTTTTTACTATTTAACCATCAATATAGTCATTTTAATAGAACATTTAGTCCATTAATGGGACATATTTTATATTTATTAAAATTTAAAAATAAATTGTAATAATAAAGTATTTTTAGTAATTTTAAATCATTTTATAAAATTTCATTAATTATAAACTAACATTAATTAAAATATTGACATTACTCATTTAATTTCAATTAGAAAAATATCAAGAAAATTATAGAATTTCAATCTACTGTCTCCAAAAACCTATGTTTCATAAAAAAAATCTGAAAAACAATTTAACATAATAATTCACTCAATTTACTTCACTTTTAATATTTTTAGTATCATTTATTTTATTTTATTGTTAACTAAATGATTAATGTGTCATCGTTTCTTAAGCCTATAAAGTAATTATTTAAGATGAAAAAATTTAAAAAATTATCATAATATAAAAAATAATTTATATTTTAATTCTATATATATAACTAAACATATAATGTTATTCCCTATCCCAAGGAATCATAGATATTAAAATAAAGGAAAGTATCTTTTTTTGGGTTTTTCATTACATAACTTATTATATGGGTCACATTCAAAAGAAAGTGGCTAGAAATTTCCATATTTAACATAATTTTATAACGAGGATATAAATAAATTTATTAAATAAAATTAAGATAATGTTTTAGGATATTTCACTCATATCGTTCTAGTATACACCTTCGATAAACCCATTTTTTACCTTAGCTGTGGAAATCAATTTTTACGACATTCACTGTTCATTTTGAGAGAAATTAAGATGAAATAATTATTAATAAGAAATTATACTTATTAAATTATGGAATATTTTTTTATAATATCAATTGAAAGAAGTGGGAAATTTTAATATATAATTAATCCCACAGACATGGTGAGAAAGCATGTTCTTAATGTCAAAATGTTCAAAATCGTACAAATTTTTTATATCTAAATTCAATATAAAGATGATTAAAATAACCAAAAATGGATTAATATATTTATAATTGAACTAATTATACTTTAAAATTAATTTATAATATAGTATAACATCATAAATAAATTAAACTAAATGATTGTTTTCAATAATAAAATTAATACTTTTCATTATTCCACAAAAAAAGAAACTTTTCAAGAAAATCCAAAAAAAAATACAAAATTTGATAAATTTTTTATTTTTAATTCAAAAATAAATATTATTTTATCAGATTAATTTTGTAAAATTGTAAAAAATTATTAATGTACACAAAAGACATAAAAACATTTTGTTGAAATATAATATTTTTGAAAAATATTAAACTTTATTAATTTTTTTTATTTTATTTTTAAAATGTTTTATTTATATATAACCAATATAATTAAAATTTAATAATTATTTATTAATATTCATATCTCTATTTGTAATGGTTAGTTTTAAACGGAAATGTTAATAATATATCATGGTTTTCTTAAAACTAAGTGTTGGAGTGTAACGCAAGCTAAGTCAACATTGCATATTGCGCATGATAAATGTAGAATTTCATGTAATGAATGTGATAAAATAAATTTAATTTATTCAAAAATAATAAATCATAAAAAATCAGCGTGATATATTAACCCCCCCTAAAATAAATTTCACCCTTGAAATTCATCTAGGTCATCAATGGTTTAATTGAAAGTTTCTTTCATAGAAACCCAAATCATAAAAATGGTAAATAAAACATCCTCTTGAAAAAGATAAAGGGATTTGTGAAGGTTATATATAATAGATCATATTATTTTTCCAAATACTATATCATTGAGGGACGTGAAAAAATAAACATTAAATAGAAAACTAACACCCAAATACTAATAGAGAGTGATAGAGAACATGGTCAATAGAAAGTTAACGATAAAAAATCCATAAAATTAAAAGGTTTCAAAAAGGGAACTCATATAATACAAAATCATGATAATAAGAAAAACAATTTATTTCATTACCCTTCTTTTAAAGTCGAATAATTTTCATTTGAATATATACTTACAATATTTTAATCCATTTCAGAAGCTCAATATCAACCATCTATTGTTCCTGGATGAATTTCTACTTCATATATTACTATAAGAAATAAAAGTGATTTTTTTTGTGCTTTATGTACTAGTGGATCATAAAATCTATATATATAATTCCATCTCATTTTATCTATCTTTAGTTTTCATCACTACAAAATGGTTAACATTGGTTATCCAATACGAAGGAAATATTACATTAATCTATAAAATCTAATTAAAAGTTCAACATAAACTATTTCATAAATGGTTTATCTTATGAACCTTCCATTATATTAAAATTAAAGAACATTAGAAAATTGGTAATTAAACATTAGAAATGAAATTATCATTAATCTCCCAAATAGAATGAAATATATCATAATTTTTATATACGAAACAAGTGAATATTTCGTTCATGTATTCTCTTAAAACCTGGAAATATCCTGAATTACCATAAAACCTTATTAAAAAAATACATTCTTCCTCATTACTTATATAAAACATAGATTATTGGATATGTTACTTAAATCAAGAAATGTTGTAAACTCTGTTAAATCCTTTATCAGTTCTGAGGTCATCAATACCACCTGATTGATTGTATCCAGATCAATCTTTCTTTATCCCAACATCATTATCTCAACATAAGGATCATATTAAGGGTTATATTAACCTTAATCAAGTATTTTCTATGAATATAACCTTTTTATTAAATGACTTTTATTGGTCATCAACATCATGTAACATATTCATTCAAATCCTTAATGAAAATCTTATATCTATAAATCTATATATTTTTCATAATTCTTGATTCTCAATAAAAAAATGCTTCAAATCATACCACTTATTAAACTATAAACCAAGATTCATCATCTTTTCCCTTAATAAATCTTCCCTTTGGTATGTGTTCTATAGTATCTTAATCATCATCGAAGATATAACAATTACTTGTATAATCTTGCCTATTTTATTCCAGAGATTTTCCCTTAGTACATTGATTTGAATAATGACTATACTTTCAAAAATTAATGTATTCAACAGGAAATGGTATCTTAGGGTGACAACTATTACCATATATTTTTTTAATTATACTTTTCATTTACCCTTTGATATTACTTCATTTGTGTCCTTCTTTTCGAAAGTCAAAAATCATCTCATTCCTCTAAAACATTGAATTGGGAGATTATTTATGCATTCTCAACATATATGAAACTGAATATTTATTCCTCCATTTTCACCATCACTAGATCTGTTAGAAAAATCTTTCCTTCCCTTCTTTGGTGTGTCTTATTTTTGTTTATGGTACACATTTTTAATCATGTTCCATGAAAACCTATTAGGAATAATATCTATATCCTTTACACCAATCATCATCTTTTTCGAAAGTTCATTTGTAAATCATCCATCACATAAAATTCTAATTTAGTTCCTTATGGTTCCCACCATTAACTAAGACCAGAATGTACAGTGTGAGTAACACTAATCAGAATTGAAAATTACATAGTCTAAAAAATATTAAGGGGGTGTAAATCAAGACACTTTATTTTTAATATATGAAACCATAGGTTTAAACAAAGTCATTCATATCCACCATCTATTTAAATTTTTCATGATGTTTCATAATTGTTTTTTGAATTTATAAAAAATATCCATCAAGAGTTTCAATCTATGTGTGAAGCAAAGACCATTTTCATGCACTAGTTCTTGATCAAGTCTAGATCAAAATTTGTTTTTGGTTTTTTACCCCTAGTTAGATCTATTCCAGATAAAAATCAACCTATATCATATAGACAAGGATTTAATTGCATATAAATAATTCACTATATCATTGAACATATTTCATGGATTTTTTTCCTTTACATTAACTCGTCCTTAGACTTATCCTTAACGATATCCCTAGACATATCCTTATCAATTTACCTAGGGATATCTGTAAAGATTTCTTATCATAGTTTCTAAATGTTAACTGATTCATTCCTATAATAAAAAATGCAGTGATAAAGGCATTTCATACATGGATATTACATATTTTTTGATGAATACATTAAATCATACACAAACAAATTCCAGAGAACCATAGTATTTTAGTTCCTTTGAGAACATAGAAAACAAACTTCTAATATAGATTATTATCTTTAATATTTCACAAAAATATCATCCTATTTAGTATACTTCATGTACATACCCTATATAAAACCTTTCTTCATAACATGTGGAAAGGAAATATAAGAAAAGATGAGTTTAGATGCTTAGTAAGGGAAACCAATTGAGATACATAATCATAACATGAACATAATTGTTTGAGTTAATGATCATAAAATATGAAATCCATAACCAACCAATCAAATATAATAATATTGATTCATGAAATAGTGATTGGATGTTCATAATACGTGAATCACAAGCGAATAAAAGAAAATGATCCATGAAAAAATAACATTGACATAATACATTGAATTTTTGGAATATGCATAAGAATAGAAAATCATTTCATTATTTGTCAAGGCTAACTAGCAAGTCTATCATAACAGAAAAATCATTTTACTAAATCAGATTTACTCATCGTTAAATCATTGTCTTACTAAACTAGGTTCACTCCACTTTTCATAATTGTATTACTAAACTGAGTTCACTAACCATTCTAATCATGTATTATTAACCCAAGTTCACTACCCATTCCACTCATGTATTACTAAACTGAGTTCGCTACTCATTCTAATCATATCTTTCTAAAACAACTTCACTATGCAATTCATTATTTTCATGAGATATAAATATTTAAGAAAGAAATTGTAGGGATTTATAGGTCCCAAAAAACTTTTTTTATAACATTAAAACTATACTTAGTTATGACAAAACCACTATAACATAATGAAAATCATACATAAGTTTTCCACAAATCTTAAAACATTCATCATTTCATAACCCGTAAAATAAAAAGGTTTCATAAACATTTCATCATTTCATTACCCATGGAAAACAGATAGGTTTCATAATCATTTTTTTATTTCATAATATAATAAACCATGAAAAGAAGAAGGTTTAAAAAGAGTTCCATCATGTTATAACCCATTAAAGAGAAGTTGGTTTCTTAAATACATTTAAAAAAATACACATAACAATTCAATGGGTGAATAAAAATGGTATCCTTGGTTAAAATCCCCAAAAAATCATAAATTATTTAAAAGGATTTTATTATCATAGATAGATAATTATTTTTAAATATCACTTAGAACATTTATTAAGGAAAATAAAATGTTTTTATGAATCGCATTTTTAAAACATAAAACATCATTAAAATCCTTTTATTTGAAAATAACATTGGAAAATTATAAAGAAAACTTTTTAAAATAATATAAAGAATTTATTTAGTAAAATATCATTTCTATTTTGAAAAGATATTACTAAAACATAATTTATTTTTGAAAACATTTTTCTTTTAAAATAGATTTTAAGACTTTTAAAGGATTCGTCAATGAAACGATAAGTTAAAAAGAATATTCATTTAAATTTTTTGGTTAAAGACTAATGATAATTATTTAGAAATCAGCATAAATATTCCAAAAATTATTTCTATTGAAATTAAAATATGGTTAAAATTTTTATTTAAAAATAAAATTATATTAAAAAAGATTAATTTTTTTAAAAAAAAATTATTTTTGATTGAAAAAACATTTACCACCATAGAGATAAATAAAGTCATATTTTATTAAAAAATCATAATTATATTAGGTAAAAATGAGAAAAAAATGGTACTATTACTTTAAGATATCATAAATAATCATATTATAAAATATTTGTTTATAATTATTCAGATTTAGATCATGATATTTCAATATTAGAGACATAATCATAAACAATACTGATAAATGATGAGACTGTAACATAAAATCATTAACACTTTGAAGACATTGAATCGTAACACCCATAAAGGAATAAATTAAAATGGAACATAAAATACCATAAGTATTAACAATTCTATGATATTAATTTTCAGGATTTTTTTATTTATACATAAATAAAGAATATAGTCTCATACCATAATATACATCTTAAAGAATAAAAATTGAGGCACAAACCCTTTACCTATTTGATATCTTTTGAACCATAAACCCCATGAAATATTGATCCTCAAATTGATATGTAAATACTAATAATTTTAACTACAATAATAATAAAATACTTTCATGGTTAGAATATACACCACATAAAATAAACAACTAGTGAATATGGAATTTACCTCAACAAAAATAAAAGTGAGATAAAAATCGCTTACCTTAAGTCTTGAATCATGTGGTAATTGATCAAACATCCTATATAATAAATATAAGTTTAATAAAATTATATTTCATAAGAATATTCATATATATAATATAGTATATTCTTTTCTTATGACCATTTATTATCCAGTTGTTAATGATTTCATGATAATGTTACGTCTCAGGTAATAATTGCTTCGTTTTTCATATATGTTTTGAATGGTTATTTTTTGTAATATTAAATTGATCATGATTTAATAATCTAAAAAATTATAAAAGGTTTATAAAAATTACATATATTTTTTATATATGTATTTATAATAATCCATTTTATTTATTTACAAGAAATTAAATACATCGTTTATAGAGATGGTAGGTTGTACGTACGAATGAATAATATTTCCATTTTATTATCATATTGAAAGAAATAAAATAAAATGATATATATATATATATATATATTATCATTCTAGTATTTTTTTCATATCTACCACATATTTTTAATAAAACCATTCCTTACACACTCCATTTTAATCATGAGAAAATCACATCACTTCGGGAGGAGGTAGTCTACTGTACACATGAACGACGTTATCATATTCACAAAAAATGGAAAAAATGAAGGTAAGTGTGATATAATAATTAAAAAAATGTATAATAAGAAACTAAATATAATATAATAAATATATATATATATATATATGAACTATTAATCTACGATTATTCTCACGTGTGAAAGGTGGTTATGTAAAAAATGAATAACATTGGGTCATAAGGCGGTGGTCCTCCGTACCCATGAATGATGGTATCATAACCCATTTGATGAAAGTTTTTATATATTAAGGTTATAATATTAAAATAACAACATATATTTATATGTTATTTACTATGGTTATTATGTAATAATTTTATAATAATAATTTCTAGGGCTGGAGGAAGAAAAAAAGAAAATGTTTGTTGATGAATCTTACCTCTTCTTCATGTATCCTTCTTAGGTTTTTAATATAGACTTTCTTGATTGGATGTATCTCCAAAATAATAATTCTAGGATAAGGGTACGGAATTTTTGAAGTTATTTTGGAAGAGATCGATGGACCCAAATGGCTTGAGATGTGTGATGAAGGGGGGAGAGTGAGTTCCCTTTTATAGTAGAGGAGGAGTGGAAACCATTTAAATACTCAAAAGTATTCACTATTGGGAGGTTGATATTACCTTATGTGAGTATAGATATTATAATTAAAGGTTCTTAAGGACAAAATAGTTGAGAAAAACTTCTATTAAAAATTGGAAAACATGTTTTAAACATTTCAATACTTAATATATAGGTATCCCTATTTTTATAATTTTAGATTTTCATTATGGTAACTAGTTTTCTATCCTTGATAATTTATCTTTTAAGACAAAATTATAGTTAAAATTACAAGATAATTGTGTCACACTAATTCAAAATATGAAATCTAATTTATAAAATATTAATCCTATGTTTCTTGTAATTTAATTTTAAAATATGCCTTTTAATGTGAAAAAACACCTCTCTATCTTTAATCACGGTATGTTTTTACTATTTAATCTCCAATATATTCAATATAATAGAAAAATTGGCCCATTAAAGGAGAATATTTTACATTTGTTAATATTATGAAATCAATTGGGATAAGATAGAATTCTTATAAACTTTTAATCATTTTATAAAATATCATTTATTATAAACTAATATTAATTTCAATTTGGACATTATTCATTTAATTTCAATTTTAAAAATATCAAGACAAAGATGAATTTGAATTTATTTTTTCACCCATTTATACCATGATATATTAATAAACATAAATAATGGACCAAAATAATTCATTCAATTTACTTCACTTTTAATATTTTTTGTATCATTTAATATATTTAATTTTAAACTAAATAATTACTATGTTAGGGTCTCTTATGAATTTAAAGTAATTATTTTCTCATCAAAAAGTTAAAATAAAATAGCATGTTAAAAGAAATATATTTTTTAAAATGATATATATAACTGAAAATATGTTATTTTCTTCCCTATCACAAGGCTTTAATGATATTAAAAGTAAGAAAAGTATCATTTTTTCTTTTTCATTACATAACATATTATATTGGTCATTTTCAAAGTTAACTGAAAATAAATTTAGATATGTTAGATAATTTGATATAAAATATGAAAATAAATACATTCAATAAAACTAAGATAATATTTTAGGACATTTTCACACTTATAATTACAGTTTAAGCCCTCAGTTAAACGATTTTTACATAAACTGGGGTAATTAATTTTTACCACCTTCACTATTAATTTTTTTAAAAACTTAATTGGAAATTAATATAAATAAAATATTATTATTATTCTCTATATGGTATAAATTTTTTAAAACTCAATTCATATTACTGTAATATTTTAATTTAAAATTAATCCCACAGACATGATGAAAAAGCATGTTTTTAAAGTGAAAATGTTAAAAAGGTTACCATGTTTTATATCCAAATTAAATATTCACCTAATTCAGAGGAACTGAAATTTATGTATAGATTTATAATTAAACTAATTATATTTAAAAAAAATTAAGATATAATTTATCCTTATAAATTAATTAAAGGAAAATCTAGTTTTCAATTAAAATTCACCATTTTTCACTATTCATAAAAAAATGAATCTTTTTTTAGAAATACTAAAAATTCACCTTAAATTATTTTTGAAATTATGAATTCAAAAATTAATTCCTTTTTGTCATATTCATTTTCTAATTTTTTTATTATTCATAAAATCCATAAACATTTTATTGAAAAATAGTATTTTTGAAATATATAAATAAATTACTAGAAATTATTTATCTTACTATCAATATGTCACTAGTGATGAATGTGTTTTGTCATGTCATATTCATTGATTTTTAATGTTGGTTAGTACATGACGTTATTGCAGGTGATGTTGTAAATAATTTTTTGACATCGTTTAAAAACAACTGATGTTGTAAAGGAATTATTGTATTATTTTTCAGATTATCTAGTTTATAACCAATATGGAATATTATTTTTTACATCATTTATCAAATAACCTGTTTGAAAAACCTATATTAATTTTTTTCCACATCATTTATTACCTAAAACATGTAAAAAACCAACAAGATTAAGGGTTTTTCATGCCGGTTCTTTGATAACCAACATGAAAAATATATTACTAATTGTTTTTCATGTTTATTATCATATAAAAATCATAAATAACTATTCTTAATGGGGTTTTCAAATTTTTTATCACTAAAATAAAATTATAAAGAAATCATAATGGGTTTCTCATATTGGTTATAAAAGAAAAGTTGCGAAAAACCATTTTTTAAAAAATTTTACTTTTAGGACTCCTCTCCAATGAAGAAAAGAAGAGAAATAGAAAAAACTAGAAAAAACCAATAAGTATAAGTATAAGAAAAATATAAAAAAACTCATTTATAATTTCAAATTTCAATATTTTAATCTAACTAAAAAAAACAATCAAAAAGATATTCCCATACAAACACATTTAAAATTAAAACATTTAAAATCACAATATATAGTTAAAAATAAACAAAAATCATTCACACCTACAAAAATATTTTTCCATTAAAATTTTAAGAATCTCATCTATTATGAACTACATGTCCAATGGTCACTAAAAAACTAAAAATTAAAAGTAATTCATTTAATATTTATTGTTAATAAAACAAATGAAATATTAAGGAAATGATTATAATGAAATATAACCCGGTGGAGCTTCATAATTATCCCAATTGAAATTATTTCATACATAACTATTAAAAGATAATATATACATTCTTTTACATCTTCTTATTTATGAAACCACTATTCAAATTTGTTTTTAAATTCAATATAAAATTATTAAGTAATATATCTAAAATATTCTAATTATAAATTAAAATTCACCTTTGCTTTTACATATTTTATCATAATGATCTTCTTTCATGTGGTATCTCGAAAGAAATTACATTCTTTGTTTGAAGATAATATGAATAAATTAAATTTAAAATTTATTATAATATATAAATTATTAAAAAACTCTAACTTGTGTGTCCAATACATTTATAATTTTTTTCACGATTCTTTATAGATAGAGGATGACAAGTAACGTTCCTTCTCCCTTAGAAAAAATTCATATCATTCATTATATGCAAATATAAAAGAAAATTTAATGTTTGTGGTCATTATTTTAAATGATATATTACAACTTTTGAGATATTTGGTTCATAATATTTTAGATAAGAAAATATCCAGCACTGAATAATTCTATTCTTTTGTAATATTTTTGCAATATAAAATATTATTTATGCTTCCGTCGTTTTCATCACTATAGTCAAAAATAAATTGTGGGTCCATAAATACATATATATGTGTCTTGTCATTATCCTTATACATATTTTAAAGATACCTAATAAAAATAATAATAAGTATAAATTTTCAATAAATTAATCATACAGGAAGATTTATGATAAGACTTACTAAAAAGAAACATGCATCTTGTTAATGCCCAACTGATCTCCAATTAAAAGCTCCATGATATTATTTTTGAAAAGCACCAAATTAAATGCACTCCCAAAAATACCAGGATTAATTGGAATCTAATAAAAGTCAATTTTTTTGAATGTGTTTAAAATCTATCAAAACTACTCAAATTTTTATCTGAATTCTTAACACTTTTTTTTCTATACAATATTTAATTACCATTAAATCATTACTATAAAAAAATAGATAAATATTTAAAATTTAATTTTTTTTAAAACTCTATTACCAAAATTAAATAAAAGATAAAATATACACATACCTTTATGGTAATATTCTGAATAATTCTAAATGGTAAAACTAAAAAGTGGTCGATACTTTGTCCTACTGTAATCACCTCATCTGTAGGTAACAATACTCAATTTTATCTATCTATAATATCCTATATAATGGCCATATGATTATATATCTCTATCAATTGATGATGTATGGTATCTCTAATATAAAATATATTCCTACGTATAACAACATGATTTATAGGATCATAAACATATAATTCCCAATAAATGAGAATATGTAGAGCCAGGGGTGTAAGAGTAGGATAAGGATTCAGTTCTCCAGGAGTAAGTAGATGAGTGGGAGCTACTGGAATAGGTAGAGGAGTGGGAGTTGCAGCCTGAAACTATCATTTCATGTCTATAAACATCGACTTTATTGAAGATCTAATCCTACCCCCCATCATCACTTGAATATCCAAAAAATATTCTTCCAGGTATTCTATTTTTTATAAAAATCCTCCATTAAAGAAGATATAGAAACTAGAAATGTTTTTTTACTGATACTCCTTCCATGTATCCCCATAAAAGACTTGGTTGTTTAGGAATTACCAATGTTGGAGATAAACTATCCTGACTACCGTCAGCTAAAAATACCCTATGTGTTCTATTCTCCTCAAGAGAATCTAATATGAAATTTTTGGAAAAAATATTTAATAAATCACAATATATATATATATAATTGAATTAACTTAAATAAATAAATATTGTAAAAATATTACAATCTTATTAGCTAAAACCCTCAAATCTTCCATAAGATATTTCCATTTTTTGTTATCCAATCCCTATTCCATTTTTCATGTCTAGCTGGGTGGATGGAGGGGCATCCTCTACAGAGCCTGAAGACTCAGATCTCAGTTTTTGAAAATATTTAGCCATCATTTATTATTATTATAATGTATAAATCCCCCAAGAAAATTTATTAAAATATATGTTTCTATATTTGATATTCTGATTAGATATCCTCTATTTTTAAATTAAAAAGAAATAAATTATTAATAAATCATTAATAAGATAATTATATAAAAACACATAAAAAAGGTATCATTTAACTTACCAAAAATTATTCTTGTATTCTAATTTAAAAACATTTCATCTATGTGTATTCATATATAAAGTGATATATAACAAATGTATTATGATTTTTCTTATGCCCAGAAATGAAATCTTATGTGAGTTTTGATTTAAAATCCCTTCATCTCTTATTAGTCAATGATAAACACTTCCCCCCAACTCCTCTAGTTTCAAGTATATCATATTTCATCTCATAATAACGGGGGAAATATATTACTATAAACATTTAAAGATATTTAAAATAGTAATAAATAATATTATCAATATAGTTTACCACAAGTGAGAGAGTATCAATTTTCCAACACTTCTCCAATATTCAATCAAAATACTGACACAACATTTATCCTAAATTGATATAAAAGTCATGAATTGTTTTAAATTTGGACCTCATGTAATATCATTATCATAAAATTAAACCAATATCCTCTTGTCCTAGCTATAAGAAACCAACAATTTTCGTAATAATGTCTTCCCACATTTACCAACCCTCACACTCTTCTTTTTCTCCCCTGAGAGTAGATGCCTCTTGTAAAGAATGATGAGGCTCATTAAGAGAAGCATGTGTAAATTCCTCCCCAGAGGTATGAGTAAGATCATATCTAGAAGTATGTGGTTGATCATTTTATTTGCCTATCATTATTAAAAAAATTAAATAAATAGACAACTAGTACCTAAATATCAAAATTCATCTATTATATTCTATTCTAAATACAAATGAAAAATTATAAAAAAATAAAGTTAATTTAAACATAAAATAATTTTATTCTTATTTTTTATAGTTAACTAAAATTATAACTAAAACAATTGGATGTTTAATAAAATTTAAAAAAAACTAAGAAACTAAAAATGGTGTGTGAATAGTAAAAATTTTGTTACCAAATAAATAATTTTTTAAACCAAAAAGAATATTTTTTCAATATACTCTTATACAATATATATTTTATATTGAACATATTAGATTTAAAATAATTTTTTTTCATCAAAAAATAACTAATAAATAAGTCACCTAGGTGTAAACATTGTAAAATAAAATAAATAAACTAATATAAAAAAATAATTTGACTTATTATTTATTAGACATGTTTTTATAATTAAAATAAAATTAAAATATCGAAATTTTTACGAAATTTAAAAATTAAATGAGAAATAATCATATATTACCTTTATTATTATAAATTTACTAAAGGATTATTTTCCCAAATTCATTCATCCTAATCATTTTATATGGAATAAACCAAGTGTATGATGTGATCATCAATATTATCTATTAATATTTTCTTAGAAGTAGGGATTTTAGATAAATAAACATATTCTACAAGATTATCATCACCAAAATTCTATTTTTTCTTTTATAACAATATATCACTATATATCGGATTAATCAATAATATAGAAAAGTTTATTTGCATGTGTTTATATTATAAAAGGATAAACTTTTTAATCCAATCTATTATGATTGACTAGTGTTATTTTAAATTCATTGCGTCTCACATTGTTGTTACCGTTAAACCATTTCATTTCAATAATGAAACTTGAAATTTAATGTAATGAACCTCCCATATTTCTTCAACGACTCTATAATATTCACATGATATTGAAATTGGGTTTTTCTCTTTTTCTCTTGAAAAATTAATTTCTTCTACAAACACCAATGCACTAATATTCTGAACTGCACATTTATTGTATTGAACATTTTTATAAAATGTATATCCATTAATTTAATTCCCAAACCATGTTACTAAATTTAAACATGGACCCCCCACTAACTATATAAATGTTTCTAATGTATCTGATCTACCAAGAATGGTCTATTTAATCTAAGGAATAAATGTTTTGTTATGATCATTCCAAATACACATATCCTTGTTCTTTAGATAACATTGTATCAACAAAATAATATGAAATTCAATATATGATTGGGTATCATCAATGTTATTTAAAATTTATAAATGTACCTTATTTATCTATTCACCTGTTAATGATTTGGAATTCAATCCACATATCCCCCTTCCCCTATAATTAACTCGTTCATCGAGATACAGAGGAAAACCAATGTTCTCCACTACAGACAAGTATGTTTTACAAAAATTCAGAACCTCCTTAGAAATTTACTTATCAACGGTGGAGGATTCTGGTAAATAGTTATTCTTAACACACCCCTTTAATATCATCATATACCTTTTAAAAGGATATATCCAATTTAGATATATCAGAATCTTTCACCAAATAAACCATAAAATGTACAATGATATCAAAAAAGTTGGAGGAAAATACATTTCCAATTAAAAATGATGAGAAACCACATCATTCTAGAAATTTTTTAAATCATTCAGATCAATTTTCTTATTAAAATTTGAATTTAATAAATAAAACACATTCATAATAGCTAATCTAATATGGATGATCAATATTTCATGCAATTAAACAGGTTGGATATTTTTCATCATAATGTAACAATCATGATATTTTATACGTATCAACTTCAAATCCATTAAAGTCACAAATTTTATACATTTGTAGAATAACCCTACCACACTTTGATATCATGAAGACACTAAAAAAGTTAATATTCTCACCCTTGGATAATTACCGATAAGATGGGGGTATGAATGTTTTCCTTTCATCTATAGTGGGAGCTAACTACAAACATATACCCTTTGAGAGTATGTCTAAACTTTCCTTAAACCCATTTTTAGTGTTTCATTTAAAATATAACAATTTTCCAACCAATATATCATTTATATTCTTGTCCACATTCATGAAATCGATGTTATGTTTTACCTTATGTTACCTCAAATATGTTTGCTCAAAAAATTGACCTTCAAATCCAAATATTTCTATCATTACCAGATTTATGTGTCTTTCTGAAGGTCACATCAATGTTTTGAAACCTCTTAGAATAATGATCAATCGATACATGATTTGGAGCAATATCAAATTATTGTGAGCCATTGATTTAATTTTTTAATTTTCTGTAATAGTGATCTATAGAAAAAACCTTTTTATGAAAAATCTATACAATTTTTCTACCATAATACAGTTGAAACTATGAAGTCTGTTGTGCACAAATTGGATATGTTTTATGCCCCATAACACTATATCTAAAAAATTCATAAGTTGAGAAGTTATTATATTTTTCTTGTGGCATTAATGCAATATGATTGTGCATTCATGCATCATTATAGGATCCTAGGGATTTAGGTGGCAGGCATCATGGTAGGAACACATGGTAATCATGTTTCAGACTTGAATGGTAGAATGAATTTTCGATTCCATAAAAATTTAAAGAATGTAATTTATAGTAAAGATGATGCAAATGGGTAAATGGGAATAATGTTAAGGAATATTTAAATTTTCATGCTTAAATGAATGTCTATAAATGAGTTAAAAAATAATGGTTTAAGAAGTAGTGAAATGAGAAATGTTCCTAAGAGAGAAAGATACTCATTTTAAAGTATAAAATGGAATAAAAGGGGTGTATAATGAAATTATAATAACTATGTATGTTTTTTTACTCCATGTTACCATGACTCACAATAGGGTTGGTTGAGGTTGTTGTTCTTGGACCTTAACCAGTTCATGGACATAGATATATAAGGTTCAGGGGAAACCCAATTACTAGGGATATGAAATTACAGTTATTGATTATGCTATATATAACTACAATAAATTCACTATTTGGTGACACACTTGTTCTATGATGTTATCATATTTGTAATATTAAAAATGAAAATAGATATTATTCTAACCCGATTAAATGTGGGTATTACATAATATGCATCATACTAGGACAATAAGTGTGATATTTCATGCATTATTCCATGCCATATCTACATTCAGTTTGCATTTCATTCCTTGCAAGTAATTTATTTTTGGGACTTACTTATTGCACCTTGTAGACCTTGTTTTTTTTAAAATTATAGAAGGGATCCAATTTTTCTTATAGGGATATATTATGGGTTGGATTAATTTGACATATATTTCAAGTCATAAGGTGTATTGGTCCAAAAAAAATTGGAATTCAGATCCACCTCATTAAACTTTTTAATGAAAATTGGATGCTTAAAATGAATTGAAATAAGAGTCACCATTAAATTGAAATGGACACCTTAAATGAGAATTGCGAGACATTTCCTTGACCATAATGTTGAAATAGGTAGTAATCCATGTATTAGTGATCCTCATATTTTCATTTTTTTCATTTATCGAGACTTGGCTCTTGGAGTAGGCTATTGGTTCTACTGTTTCTCAGGTAGGCCTTGTGCATTACCTTCTTTGTTTCTTCTTTATCTTCTTCCTACCTGTTACAAATCTTTTCTGAGGTGTGTGTTTTCAAATTATAGAGAATAAAACCACAACTTCCTCAGGATATATTCCAAGAGAGTGGTGATGAGCACACTCCAGAGGTGGTAGGACCTAAGCCACCCATGATACCACCCATAGTGATACCAAAGGAACCTCCTGCTAATTTTTCATTGGGTGTTGATAATAAGTTCTATGAGAGATTCTTTAGCTTTATGAAGTCTGTTCAGAGTGATCCTTGGTTTTCCCCTACCATAGAAGAGTTGACACAAGATTTCCATAAGTATAATCCTCTAATCTTATTGTGGTATGGTGGACCTCATGCTGCATAAGCATGGTTAGAGTCTCTAGTTTCTATCTTCGACCATCTTGATATTCCACCAATGCGGAGGGTCCAAATCACTGCCTATATGTTACATGAAACCAACAAGAATTAGTGGGACATCATCACTTATTTTTAAAATCACTAAGTTATGGTCTGGGTAGATTTGTAAATTCCCTTCTACAATCACCTCATTACACATACTCAGAGGGAAGATCGTGCCCCAGAATAGTACTTGAATCTTGTTATAAATTTTTGATGTTTGATCACATGTATTGTGAGTGAAACATTAATAATGATGATATGTTATGATTTTACATGTATCCTTCCATGATATGTATTCTTTGTGGTATTTTTCTTGAATCCCAAGATAGGTTGAATATCGTGACATGTTATCCCATAGATGGGGGATAAGCATGAATTTCAATAGTGATGTTTAGGCACCGATTCATGAAGTTGGAATACAAAGATAAATTGGTAATTTCTTGTGATTCACATAATGAATAATGGATTTTGAATAACTATTGATCCTTGGTATTCTCTCTATGAAGAGGGGACACTAACTAGATTTTGATCCCTAGTATGTTATTTGATGAAAAAGGGATATAGACTAGCTGTCAGTACATAGTGTATGATTCGAGGACTAAGGGATGATGATTAGATCCTCGTACCTAGTATGTAAATTGATTAAAAAGGGATCTTCAATAGATCTCAGTCCATAGTATATGCTTGGATGGATAAGGGATCCTGATTAGCTCTTAGCCCCTAGAATGTTACTCGGTGAATAAGGGAAATCGATTTTATCTCATTAAATTACATATACATATAACATATCTTTTTTAGGAACATTTATGTGGAGATTCATAGTCAAAAGATTCCAAGTTGTATGATTTACGAACCTTATGGATAATCCTTGATTCATTTGACACCTTGATTATCCATCAAACATAGAGCCAACACAGGTATGGACGATGGAGTTTTGGTAGCTTGGTTAGTGCATGACCTATCAGGTTTATATTGTGTATTATGTTTTATATATTTTACTATGGAATAAACGTGTATATTTGAGTACATCATCTTAAGGATGCATTGGTGGTGTCCAATTGAGTCTTGTACTCACACCCTAATCACGCACTTCGATGCGCTTAATGATTTTATGAGAGATTTAGTAAAGGGAAAGGGTCCCATGGTGGATATCTGATAAAAGGAGTGTGTATATAGTAGAAAAGTGATATGTAATCCAGAGGATCTATGGATTATTTATTTACTTTATCTTCTTTATTTCATTTGGATATAATTCCCACTTACGGGAGCTTATTTATTTATATGAAATGTATGTCATCCTTACTTTTCCACATGGTTCTATATTCATTTATTGTATTTAATATTGTTGATTTTTGATCCTATGAAATGATATTGAGGGTATAGACTCCCCACTGATGGAATCAAATCATCATTTCTTGTCAGAAGCCTCTTGCTTATGGGGAGACATGCATGAGGTCACGTGGAATTCAAGATCAGACCCTGTGATTCTGGTCGGGATGTTATAGTTGTGGAAAGTCTTGGTCTTGCAATACAATACCTCATTGGTGTCATATATCTCAACACTTCATTAGGGGTTCGAAGAGAGGGTATACTTTATTGTGAGGAGTGCCCCTTGAAATAGGTGGGTACCATTCCTTCTTGAATTTCTTCATCTTCAAGATGACCAACTTCAATGCCATTCTCGGTATGGAATATCTTTTTTTATCATTACCAAGTGGTTTACTATCAGCATAGGGTGTTATTCGCATCACCTAAGGTAAACACTTTTATACATAACAGTGGTTTGGATATCCAAGAAGATTGAGCTGGAACCAAGCGAACTGGTCTTGGTGGAGTGATCGTGTAGTGGGTGAGTCTCTTCATGAGTGATTAGGGAATGCAGTTATTAGAGTCCCTACTTGTGGTGGATCATTTATGGTATGTTTTCGCATAATACTCCTCATGTTTAACCCTTTAGATATATGTTTATTTAACCATAGACTTAATTCTATATGTGGCACCAGTGTCCATTCCTCTATATAGGATGACACTTATAAAGCTCTAGGAAGTCAAAAAACAACTCAATGATCTAGAGGATAAGTGTTTTTTTAGACCGAACACATTTCCATTGGGTTAAACAATAATATTTTATAAAAAGGAGGATGTTACCATTCTATTTTTCATGGATTACCACCAACTGAACTGGCTTATGGTGAAGAATCATTATCCAATACCACGTATTGATGACCTATTCGACCAACTTCAACAAGAAACTATTTTCTCTAAGACCAGTTTGAGGTTGGGCTACCAATAGGTCTGTGTGAGGTGATCAAATATACCACGTACAACATTACATAGTATGTATGAATTTTATGAGTTTTTGGTTATTCCATTCATTCTAACAAATGTTCTATCACTCTTCATGGATCTGATGAATTGATATTTCCACCCATATCCTGGTTCCTTGGTGGCCGTTTTTAAGGAAGACATATTAGTGTATTCATGCCCCAGATATGACCATTTATAACATCTTGAGATCATAATAATTACATTAAGAGAGCATAAAATTTACCTAAAGATCATTAAATGACACTTTTGGATCAACAAGGTTCACTTCTTGGGTCATATCATATCAAAGGAAGGTGTATAAGTAGACCCAGAGAAGGTCAGTGTCATGGATTCCTAGAAGTAGAATAAGAATGTGTTCAACATATGAAGCTTCTTTGGGATGGTTATCTTTTACATACATTTCATCCAAAACTTTTCCTACTTAATAGATCCTCTTACATCCTTGACTAAGAAGGGTGTGCAGTTCCTATGTTCTGAGGCTAGTGAGAATGATTTTCAGGAGTTAAAGGGAAGACTCACTTTATCACCGATCCTAATTCTTCTAGAGTCGTGTAAGAGTTATATAGGCAATTTTGATACTTAAAGAATCATACATGGTGTTGTTTTAATGCAGGGTGATTGATTCATGGTGTATGGGTCCCACCTATTGAGTCCACATGAGAAGAATTACCCAACACCCAACCTCGAGCTAGAATCCATTGTCTATTCACTTAACTATTATAGACAAGAACTCTTGGTTGAGTGTTTTGTTATTTACATAGATCATTAATGTCTCAAATACATCTCCACATAGTTAGAAATTAATATATGGAAGCATAGGTGGGTGGAATACCATAAATAATTTGATTTTGAGCTTCATTACACCCTTAGAAAGGTAAATGGCATATCTTATGCCTTGATTAGGAAGACTCAGACAAAATCCATCAAGGTTTTCAATAGTGAGTGGAAGCTAATGGATTTATTTTCTGTGATGCACCAAGAGGTTCAGGAAAAACATGAGAAACTAGTTCTAAAAACTCTATTAGTGACATCTTCCCTTCTATAATGGGGTAGGATAAGGTAGATATCTGATTTTGAGGGCCTCATTTTTAGGGAGAGTGTCACAAGAGAGATCCTAACTCATAATTGGCTTGTTGATGGAATAATGACTCTACTATTCTATGTAAGAATATGAGTGCTTTCTGATGTACAAGAAGAGGTAATGAGGGTATCACTTGTACCGATTTGGGAAGCTCTTCCTAGGATTACCAAGATGTATTGGGATATACTCCATTAGTAATAGTGTCTAGGTATGAAGAGGCATATAACAAGATTTATTAATCTATTCTCCACATATCAGTAGGTGAAGGTAGAGGACCAATGAACTGCTAGAATTCTATATCCTATCTCCATTTCTGAGGGGAAATAAAAAAAAATCACCATAGATTTTGAGATAGGATTGTTGGGATCTCCTTGTGGTAGTGATGAAGTATGGATGATTGAGGACAGGATAACCCATACCACACAATTCTTACTTATCCTAGAGACATTCTGTATTGATGATCTAGTAAAGATATGCACCCAAGATATAGTGCGACTACATGTGGTATCTTATTCTATCATTTTTGACCAAGATTCTTGTTTCACATCATAGTTCTAAAAAGGGTTAGAAAAGTCATTGGGTTCACAACAACTCCTGGGTATGGTATATAATTATCTGACTGACAGAGAGTCCAATTTGACCATACAAGTGTTAGAGGATATGCTACGAGCATTTATTATTGATTTTGAAGGTTTGTGGGAAGAAAAATTTCATCTGGTGGATTTTTCCAATAAAAATAGTTTTTAGGGATTAATTCAGATGGATCCATATGAGTCCCTCTACAGTAGACCTTGTCGTTCCACTTTATGCTTTCTTGAGGTAGGTGAGACACCTCTATGGGGTCCTCATCTTGTTTTGGATACTTCGGATTAAGTACAACTAATTAAAAGGTGTATGAATAATACTCATACAAAGAACAATGCATATAATGATCATTTCTATAGACCTCAAGATTTTGATGTGGGACATCGGGTCTTTCAGCAGGTATCACCTTGATTGGGTCATAGATCAATTAAAAGATAGGGCAAGTTGTCACCTCATTATGTCGAACCATTTGAGATAGTTGATACGGTAGGGCTACTATCTTATCATGTAATCATACCTTAGAGGTACCATGCCATTAATGATGTTTTCCATGTTTCTCAACTTCGACTATGTCATCCAGAATAATCTCATTCATTTGAACCTAGCAATATCAATATAGAATCAGATACTTCCATCAAGGAGTATCCTATATATATCGTCGATCATAACATAATCATTCTCCATGAAAGCTCATTCCCACTATTCTAAGTATAATTAAAGAACGAACACATATAATACGAGGCATGGTATCAGGAGGTCTATGAACGTGCATAGTGGCTGGAACACTTTTTGGATGACATCATACCACCCTTTGAAGGGAAACTTGGGGACATGTTTTCGTAAGGAGGAGAGTTTATAATGTCATGCCTTTCCTTAAAGGTAATGAACTTTAATTTTTATTTTAAATCCCTTTAAAAGACTCTTAAAATGATGAATAAATGTTTGAAGGATGTCTTCTATGTTCATAGGGATTGTTTGAAGCCTATAGCCCCGTAATGGAAGAGTTCGACTGGGTTTTATGGTTAGAGAAACCCATACAGCCTATCCCGCATGGTTTCGTTAAACAGTGCAGTTACACACAGTTCTCAATTGTAATCCACACAGTTTTTCTGAAACCGTGTGACCCAGGGATGATGATAATGTAATGTTCCCCTTAGCATAAGTGAATGGTGCACAGTTTGGAAACTATTTTGCCAAACCAGGTACATTTGTTTTTGGGTGAAGTCTCTAAAATACCCCTCTTTAATTATTTTGACCCTACTTCATTCATTTTTCCACCATTATATCTTGTTTTTCTTTACCACCTTCATGTGTAGCCCTCTTCCTCCCTCTCCATGGAGTTTTGAGCTATCTCCCACCTCTTATGTCCAAATTCATTACTGTAAGAATTCATATAAAGACTTCGGTAATTTCTTCCTTCCAGAATCTTTTTATTTAAAGGTTCCTCTTCCATCTACTATGATATTTTTTGTGATGGATTTTCCCTATTTTTAAGGAATTTCACAAATCCTTCGATTTATTTCATTTTAGGCCAAATCAAGGCTTGATAACAGATTTGTGTTGTACTAATACATTGATGTAAGTGGCTCGGGTCCTTTTTTTTCTTGTTTCATCTCTTTTTAAATACAATTCCATTTTACTTCCTGTTGGATCCTTTTGGTGGTTCCTTGAATTTGATTAATCAATTAACATAAATGGGTTTCATTTCTTTTTTGACATGTAATTATGAAGAAATCAATACGTGGGAGATTATCTTGGTTGTTTTCCAACCCTATGGGTGTTCCCTCCTTAATGGTCTTTCTCCCATGCCATAAATGGTCAGTTTCCATATTCGAGTGCATTTTGATAAAATGAAATAAAGTTTAAATTGGAATTTAGATAAATTTTTGGCCATGAAATTGGCCATTGAGATTCATGCCCCACATCATACATTGAAATGATAATGTTTAATGTTCCATATTTAAATCAATATGTCTTACATTTAAATTATTATAAAAGATGTTTGATGCATATTATTCTTCCATATTCCATTCGTTACACATATTCTATTCTAGTGACTTGGGCTTATGCTTTCCTTCCATTTCTTATGCTTATTGAATGTTTCCTATTGAACAATATTGAAGACTTGAGCGTCCTTTTTCACTTAATGCATTGTTCCATGTTTTATTATTGAATTATATCATTGGGTATCTTGTCTGCATGAGTTATATACATTATTTTAAAGGCATGTAAATATATATTATACGCCTTGTGATGTGACTTATATTATATAGATAACTTGCTACATGTTGAGAGACAACATGGGTCTGGCATTAAGGATTACATAGATGGAATCACCATGCTCGGTTGGAACTACCCAACGTGCCGAGAGTGATACTTTGGATTTTTAGGTATGATCTCTCCAAGAGGTTTAACTATAATATTGAGTGACATTGATTTCCTAAGGGAGAAACTGGGGACCTACTCATGGGAAATTTGGCTACAACAAGACCCAAGTGATACCGACACCCCTGTCTGAGATACTTGGTATTGAATTAGAGTTCACTGTGTCTTGGGTGATACAAGGGATGTCGTATGGGTTTCCTTGGATGGAATTAATCACATTGGATATATTGGAACATCTGTAGAAACCCTAAAGATGTGGTATAGTTCTCATTTAATGGGATTGGGACTCCACTAATGGATTTGATGGTTTTCTTGTGGTATATCTATTTCTTATTATTCATTTTAGAGCATGATTATATGATGACATGGTAATATGACCTCTAATATAAATCAGAAGCTTTGGTTTGACCTGTTACAGTTTCTTGTTTCTTGGGACCATGTTTGTATATATATATATGTGTGTGTGTGTGTTATGGCTTGACTAGGTACTTCTTTTAGATATCCGGATTTGGCCAAAGAATGTGGTATCGATCAGGTGTTATTTTAGAAACCCAGGCCATGAAGTATTGTTATTTAAATTATTTATTTCTCTACAATAATTTATTATGGAACCCCATTAGTTATTTATTGCATGAAATAGATTGGTGTTAGCCTATAAATATTTTTATCTCACACCCTTCTCGAGTGCTTTTGGTACCCAATTATAATTCAGGATCACATGTATCGATAAAGGGAAGAGTACGACTTTTGATGCTTGATTGATTTACAACATTAGGATAGAGCATGCGTAGAAGAATGAGACTATGTTCAAAATACATGTAGTAGTAGTTATATTATTTGGTATATTTTTCCTTCATGTACTATATGTTTGTATCCCCCGCTCTCCATACTCATATTTTTTATAGAAATTTGACATCATGATCATCATTTTTATATTTATTATTGATATTCATCATCCTCTAGTTGTTTACTACTCTTTCATGGTTTATTACTATTATTATTATGATTTTACGGTTGCACTCTATTTATTATATATGATTTATCCTTTTATTACTATCATTTACAACTAGGAATACTCTAATATATGACGAAATAGTGTCCCAATGGACACAACCAAGGTTCTCTCTATAGTTTGACAACATCTTACAATTAGGGAGATGCACTTAAGGTCTTGTAGCCACTATATCAAAGAATTGTTGAGTGGAAACCCGATCAGGATGCTACAGATAATGTACAACTGGAGATAAAGTATAAATGAGGATAATGTATGACTCAGTATATGCAACATATCAATCTCTATTTTCATTTGTACCAAATGGGATAATTAGTCCAAATATAGTCAAAATGTAACACATATCTATCAGAACATTTCAAATATATGTAAAGAAACTAATTAAAATTTTATATTTTTTATTTACCTATAATTTCTACAATATATTGATAGTAACTCATAATATGAATAAGTCATATTTAATATGTGATTTTTCAAGATAATAATATGATCACATCACACGAAAAGTGTTGATATACATATACACTACTTATAAGATATTTCATATTGAACTGTATTTATATTCCCTTATATGTATACATTACATTTTAATATTACTAAGTCACTAATAAATGAATAAAAATAATTTAAATTTATCTATATAAATGGTAATCAGTTAAAAAATAATTAATGATTCACAAACATCATCCAAATAAGAAACATTTAGATATTTAATGCCGAATTTTAAAATGAGATGCATTATAAATATCCGTGAAACAATTTAGTGAAAAATCCCATTCCCTATTGTAGAAACACTAGAACATTTAGATACAATACCAAAATTTATTATTTAACATATAACATTAAGATATAATGACATACATATCTTTTCACATAAATCAATAGATAACTAAGGTATATTAAGAAAGTAATGTGAGATTAAAGACATGAAGATATATAGAAGAACATGAAACGATGAGGATGATGATTTTTAAGGGTTTATAAACATGGTAATATTAGATTTGAGTCAACATAATCGAAAAAATAGGAGTTAGGGTGTCCATGTCATTCATGATCGAAAGAGAGGATCAGTGTTTGAGTCATACTTTATAGTTGAGAGAAGAGAAAATCAAATTCTCAATAATGATTCTTAAAAAAATGACGATGTATACAGATGAGAGTCATATATTGGATTCCACTGGATCAACGAAATGAGGCTAGGGATTCTTCTTGATTGAAATGAGTTCTCTTTTACATGATTAAATAAAATTGAAATGATTCAAAAAAATCACAAAATTTTAAATGGTATATCTCATCAATTATTATATAACCAATCTGATAAATAAATTATTATAGTTTTATCAGATATGGTATAAATTAACCATTGTAAAAAATATTCTATATCATTCTGGTTATAAAAACCCCAATGTGATAAAACAATAAAAAAATATTTATCATGTAAGTTATTATATAACAGGTGTAAAAAATGCTTCAAAAAATTAGATGTGTAATATTTAAATTTATAAATTGGTATACTCGTCTTTTCAATTCATTTATCTGATAACCGATGTGATAAATCAATATACATATCTTTTTCACATCGGTAATTAATAACTGATGTGAAAAGGCCAACATGATAAATATTTTGTGAACTAGTGTGTTTGATTTATATAAAAAAACTATACATAATAATTTAAAATTAATTATTAATTTTAATATCACTATTTTTAATTGATAGTTTATAATTGTCACATTAATAATACATCATGTTTTTTAGAACTCAGTGGTCCATGTAATAAAAGTAAATCCAGTGGTGCATGTAGGATAACGTTAACATGGTTTTTTGTATAGTAAATCCCATCAAAGAAATTTAATTTATTCAATTAATATTCATGAAAAATCATGGGGTTACAAACAAGGACTTGAATGTATGTCCATTTGGAAGAATTTGGATTAATAATGAATTTATTATAATTTAATCTTTTTGGAAAGTCCAAAATCTCCTCTAAAATCATTTATAAAATAAAACCCCCTCCCCTCATTTATTCACACAATTTGATTATTATTAATCATAAATAACCAAAAAATATACCTTAGAAACTTCCTTATATAAATTCTAAAGGTTTTGGCCATCCAAAAATACCATCCCAATGATCTTTAAAAGGACAACTAAATGAGTTCTTTCAAAAAAGAGGCAATCACCTTACCCAATCTCTTTATTTATTTAATTACTAATTGCATACTCTAAATATGTTATATTATTAATAAAAAGGTAAATTGTGTGTCCTAAATATGCTGAAATGTTATTATGATTATTATACCACATTCATTCACCTTCCTCCCATCTAATGGGAGGAGAATGTATCGCTCGTACTTATGTATAACTTACCGTCTCCACATAGCAATACAATTAATTTTCCATTACCATATTTCTTTATTGAATATTATGATGATTTTAATTTTTATATTTTATATTTATGAAATTATTATTCTTATTTAACAACATTATCATATTTTCTTCTTAACTTTTCCATATTTGGGAAAACTGTAATGTCACTTGTGTGTTTGTGTGGACTATCGCCTCCATGAAGCGATTCCATTTGATTTTCATTTCCAATTTACATGGATGGTAGTATGTATTTATTTAATGAATACATATGATATATATGATATAATAGTTATTCTGGAATGTTTATTTATTATTGACATATCTTTTGTTCTATCTGTTGAAAAATGAAAACAATGTTCTTGCGTACGTATGACCTACCATCTCCATAAATGATGTAATTAATTTTTCTATATCTATGTTTTATGAATGATGAAAATTTTGTATATAATATTATTATATTATATTTATAGAATTATTAAAAAAAAATTATGTTGGATCCATGATCAATGTACAAAGACCAACATTAGAGAACCAACACATACATGAAAAATGAAAGAGATATAATTCAAAATAGTGATTTTAAAAAATAATTTTAAATAAAACAGTTATATAAGGTTATAAGTTAAAAATATATGATAACATATATATTATTATAGTTTTTTAATTGGTGTATAATAAATATATGTTTATTATATTGGAGTTTCAAATACGTTTGAAAGAATCCAGACCAGTGGTAAGGGTTTATCGTCACAAATTGTCTTCCTGGGGACATATGTTTTGTTATATACTTATATTATTTTATAAGGTGTATGTACTGGAATATGAAATTTTATAGAATGAAATTATTTTTGTTCATGATATTTAATTTTTAATTTTAATTTACTCTTTTATGGGGCTTTCGATTGAAAAGTTACCTAAGTGGAAAGATTTTTATGTTACAATATCATTATTTATCAGGATTGTTTATGATTAAGTTTCATTAATGAAATATTATGGTATATCTAAAAAAATCATGAATTTTATTCTCATATATTTATTTTTGAAAATTACATATTTTCCATTCATTTATCACTCTTTAAGAACTCATGATACTGACATAATATTTTTATATAAAACAAAATATATTTCTCTCATCGGTCAAAAATCCTTTATATATCATGGCCATGTTTTCTAAAAATATTTTCGAGAGTATTTTTTATATTATCATATGATTTTTTGATGTCATTTTTATCTAGGTTTTTGTTTTTAATAAATTGTTTTAAAGTAATCTTCTTAACATATTCTAAATGAGTTTTATTTTGAATATTTAAAAAAATTAAAAGGAATATTTTCATTTAAATTATACTGAACGGAAATAATTTTCCACCATCGTGGACAGTAAATTATATAAATATTAATTCCTAATTTTATAAGGAAATTTTATAATAAAATTATTTTCACAATATTTTGTGAATTTTTTTTTTGAAATTTTATTTTCAATGTTGAAAGGGTATTTTCCACAATAAATTTTTAATGTTCCTGTGATGGTATTAATATTAATAAAAGGAAAGTACCCATTGATTTTACTTATGATTTACAAGGAAAATTATCCAAGTATATGAATATTATTCTTTGTATTAATGGTTTATTTCTATGAGGACGATATGTTTATGAAACCTATTTCATTTCCACGGGTTATGATATGATGAAATGATAAAATGATTATGATAATTATTTCTTTTAAACTAGTTCTACTATGATAAAATGTTTATGAACCACATATAAAATCATTAATTCCAATATTATTATTTTTAATGATCTTTTGGAACACATATGTATGATTTTTATTATTTGATAAGTGGGAATGTAATTGTATTTACATATAATTTATTGGATAAATATTGATATATCATGATATAATTATGACTCGAAAGGGGATTGAACCCATTTTAGTAATGGTATCTATCGACTTCAATAGTATTTGGAGTGATCCTTGGATACTATGATGGTTTTTGGAGTAAAACCATTCCACTATGATATTATTGTTAGTGAGCCTAGATGACTTAGGAAACAATTTTATATTCTTATTTGTATTCGACAATTCATTTTCTTATTCAGATATTATTCTCTCATGGTTTATATTATTGATTTAATTTATGATTTATATATTATAAACTACCAAGATTTACGTCATTACTAAATATTATGATCTATTATATGAAAAGTATTGTTTTTAAAATTTAATTATCATTTTCTCATACCATTATGCTTGTATTATGTCAATATATACATTTTTTACCCTTATTGAGAATATGATATCACCCTTTATTATGTTTCCCTTTACCTAGGTTATGAAGAAAGGTATTAAGTATGAAATTTATAAGAAGGGATATTGTTATGAAGACATTATTTAGAGATTATTTAGTACCCTTATGAACTACTTTATTATGTATCAAAGTATCAAAAGAAACTAGAACTACATGATTATGGAATGGATTGTTATGTTATGAAATGAATATTAATCTTATAATATGAAATATCTAGGTATGAAATGTATAGGTTACTATAGTCAGTATCATATCATGTTTTAGTTAACCATTGTAAACTGAGATCATAAAATATTTGTAAGAACCCTATGGGTAAGTGTTAAATTAAGATAACTTCATAAGGATTTTATAATGGCCATGAATAACCTATGTTACACCTAAGTATTCATAGATATAGAAAAAGGTTCCGTGATTTATGAAGTTTCCCAATTAGGATTCAATTATCAATGAGAGGGGAGGGGTGAATCAGTGATTTCATTTTCATTTAGGTTTCCATACTTTTAAAACAGCCTTATCCTACTGTTAAATATTTCATTCCCTACTAAACACAAATAAAACACACATCCACTGGAACAGAATAATTTACAAGTTTCACTACTCAACAAGAGTAGCTACGTCCTTAATATGGCTTGGAAAAAATTTAATACCACACAATCCACTAGAAAACAATCCTTTCATACAGAATACAATGAAAAATATTTTTCCTTAAACTGGTGTAGGACTTTTGAAATCAATCTAGTAGTGTGTGTGTGCTACCTATTAGAAATAATAGGGTAAAAATGTTTTTGGTGCCTCTTGATAAGATTTAACAAATTTTATCTTTCAAAACAATTATTCTATTTCCTATCCAAAAGCTAGTAGGAACTTCTCTGAGTCCTACATGAGATTTCATGATTCCTTTGTGAATTAAAAGACACTGCGTATCATTGGTGATTCATAGATATCCTTCCTATTCCATGTACCACCCCTACTTTGCGGATGGCCAATTCTTCGATGGACCAGCACTGCTTCATGAACAACTGGTTCTTCTACAGACCGCCACTCCTACACGATCACCTTTCCATTACAGGATACAGTGCCCTGAAAAATTCTTCTGTGTATTATCCCCACAAACCATCTCAATTGGGTAAATTATCCCATGAAAACTGCTTCTTCCTTCATGGAAACTATACTCCATGAACTACTTCCCTTCACGGAATCCTCCATCATAAACTACTCTGAACTTCTCAAAATTTCTTCCCAGACTGATGATATCTTATTATAAGAATCATATTTTTAATTGTGGGATTATTATTATTTATATATGCAAATAATTATGAAAAATTTCTAATTTAATTTCCCAAAATATCAATGTGGTAAAACCTTCACTGCGGATTGTGCTCCTTCTACGATTTGTTGGCCTTCCACATACTGCAAACCTCCTATGAACTGTGAACCTCTCGCAAATCATTTCTCATACGTAGTCTGTATACTATTTTTCTTCAGTAAAAGTTTCTTATTCCACCCAAAAATGGATTTCCACCTGCATTTTAAAAATGAATGACTTTGCATCAAACTTCATGCCTTCCGCAAACTGAAGTCCTCCCAAGAACCACATTCCTTCCCGCAAACACTTTTCATCCTGCAAACCATTTCCCCTAAGTGTTTAGCATAGCATGCTTCACAGTCTTCATATAGAAGCTATGAGGAATCCTTCCTTTTCCAATTTTTCATCTTTTCTCCATGCACCACCTATGAGTTCCTTGAACTACAATACATGGAAATACCACCTTTTCCAAAAAAAATATCTTGATTTTTAGGCCGAAAAATTTGATACCCTGAGAAATGGAACATACTAAAAAATCTTTTTCGGTAAAAAAACTCATACTACTTCACTATCATATGGATTTTTGGACAATCAGATGATTTCATAACGACCCTTTTCTATCGTGATATCCAGTCTTTGATCAATCACTTATAGAATCATTATATTTTCAATGGAAAGTATGGTAACTTGCGTGCCATCCAACAACATTATTCTTTCCAATCAAAAATGAATATGACTAAAAAAACTTTTCCTCCCCCTCTCAATCATAATGCATGTATCATAGGTTTTTCAAAAAACATATGATATTTGTGAAATAAAAATCAGAAAATATTATTTATATTTTCCAAGGCTTTTTCAAAGTGAATTGATTTATCCTTCTTGGACAATAAAAGATAAAACTCTTCAAAACAACATTTTTTTACTTCCAAAAACTTCTCTGTCAAAATTTAAACCAACAATTTAGAAATGATTTGATTGATATTTCTTGATTATATGATTTATCACTCTAATTAGTGATGAAAAATCATAACAGTATGATGGTCACATCTTGCGTCTATGAATCTTATTCAGTTGGTGTTTGTGGGATTGTGCTTCCTAAAAATATCATTATTCTTTTTTTTGAATTTATGTAATCATAGTAATCGATTATATTTACTTATATAATTTCCACATAAATTTCCAAGGAAGGGATGAACATTTGATATTCTGAACTAACATATAATCATCTACTAAAGAAATGATAAGATTGACATTCTAATGGAAACCATATCCATAGTATGGGTTTTAATTCCTATTAGGATGGGTGGTTATATTATATGGTTAGAGATAAAATCAACATTAAAAATATAAATATTGTGTAGGAATTATATGATATGTTTCTTAATGAGTTTCCCTGTATTTCCCCAAATCGTGATGTTGAGTTTTCAATACATATCATACAAAGTGATATTCCTATTTCAAATATTCTATAAAAAATGGTTCTTATTGAGTTGTAGGAATTTAATATGAAAATCTATAATAATATTTACAAGTGATTCATTAGAAAAAGTGAATCACCATGGGGTGAACATGTTATTTTAGTTATGAAGAATGATGGGTTAATATGACTCTACATTGATTATGAATAGTGTAATAAGGTCAATATCAATACAATATATCCTAATATCCATATTCATTAATTTTTTTATCAACTGTGTGAAGCTCATTAAATTTCCATGATTGAAATTCATTTTGGATTTCATCAATTGGGGGTCATTAAGGAGGATATACCCAAGACAACATTTTGTAAAAGGAATAGACACAATGAATTTATATAGATTCCATTAGGTCTTACTAATTCCCCTACTATCTTCAATGATTTATGGATTTTTTTCTTTATATATTACCTTGTTCAGTTTCTAATAGTATTTATAGTTGATATTATTATATATTCAAAGAGGAAGGAATAGTTTGAAGATCATTTGATATTTTTACTGATCCAAAGGAAGGATAAAATTTATGTGATGTTTTAAAAGTGTGATCCTAGAATACAAAGAATTTTATTTTTGTGTTATATAATCTCAAGTGAGCGTATATCAGTGAATCCTTCAAAGATGGAAGTTATTGAGAAATGTTCGAGACAAACCATGGTAACTGAGTAATATATTTTCCCTAGGTTGGATATCTAAGACTGATTGTTTTTGATATATTTATCATTAATATATTATCCACTCGCCAAGTTAACTTAGAGGGGATCTAATTTTCTTTAGATATATTAATGTGAAGAAAATTTCAAGGAATTGAAGAGAATATTGGTTAGTGCACCTATTCTTTGCTTACCATATAGTAGAGAGGGTTTATAATCAATAATTATGCATCAAATATGTATCTTGGATTGATTATTGTTTATAATGATATGGTAATAGATTACAAATCAATAAAATTTAGTGTTCATGAGTAAAATTACCCAACTCTTGATTTTGAGTTTGCAATGGTATCTTTTTCTTCGAAGATATTGAGAAGTTATCTTAATAGATCAAGTTTTGATATATATATATATATATATATATATTTAAAATTATATATTCTCATAGAAATAGTTGAATATGAACCAGAGAAAATGGTTCGAGCTGATTAAATATTATGACTGCTCAATACATTACCACCCTAGGAAAGCGAAAAAGGTGGAAGATGATATGAGTCGAAAGGATCATTATAGTTTTTCAACGATGAAGAAAAAATATTAAATATTTATACATTTTAAAAGGATGGATATTTGAATCTTAAAAAATGTGGATAAATATTATATTTCTTAAATGATTCTTCAACCATCTATCCATGTGAAGTTTAAAGAGGTGAAAAAGGGGGATGTAGAGCTACAGAATAAGGTGATAAATGTTTCTTAATATAAAATTTATTTTTCTGTAATTAATATGTTTAGAAACAGTTCATTAATTCCATAAATACCATATTTGAAGAAGGAGTTATTGTATGAGGCTTATAGTTCATTATTATCTATTCATCCAGGAACTATTAAGTCATATGGGGATCTGAAAAAATATTTATAGCGGGAGAGAATGAAGAGAAATATTTCAGATTATGTATATTGGTGCTTGATATATTATCATGTATAGTATGATAGATACAATTCACGGGGGATGTTACAACCATTACACGTACCATAATGAAAATGGGAAAGAATCACTATGAACATTACCATTGGATTTCCCAAAATGTCTAAAGGTTACAATGATATTTGGGTTGTAGTAAATCTCTTTACAAATCCAGAACACTTTATTTATAGTATAGAAGATTTATATTGGGATCAAATTCCAAAGATATACATAAAAAAAGTTGTAGGGTTTCATAGAGAACCATATTCTATTGTATTTGATTATTATTCGATGTTTACCTTAAAATTATCATGAGGCCTTCAATAGGCTATGTATATAGAGTTGAGTTTCAGTATTGTGTATCATCTTCACATAGATGGATAGTATGATAGAATCATTCAAACCCTAGAGTATATGTTGAGATCCGTTTCTATGTATTTTAATGGTTTGTGGGATCAATACCTTCCTCTAGATGAGTTTTCTGACAACAACATCATTCACTCAATCATTAAAATGGATCCTTATGAATCCATATATAAAATTTTTGTATAAAACTTCAACAGGATGTGATAAAGTTGGATAAATAATTCTATTAGTACCTGAAATTGAGAAGGAAATGGAGCATAAATTTGGATCCATTCTAAATAACATCAAGGAAGATCAATGTTGATTGAAAAGTTATGTTGAAAATTATTAGTATGATCTGGAATTTTGATATTTTTAGAAGTGTTTTCATTGAATTTATATATGTAATAATATTATGAGATTCAAGAAGAAATGGATGTTGAGCCGAAGGTATATTGTCCTCTTTTTTATTCTTAAATGAGTATGGATTGTAACATATAAGTTGGCAATTCCTTCGAACCCCTCTTAAGTTCATTACATGATCCATGTATCCCTAATGAGGAAGTACATACCTGATCCTTCATATGTACTAAATTAAGTGGACTTAAAACTAGATCCTGATCTTCATTATAAAGAAAAATAAGTAAAAATATTGTATTATATATATAAAAATATATGGATCAAAGCTGTTCACTTGGAGATTGTTATATAGAGGAATTATAAATTCAGTGAAGCCACCTGGGAACCCAAGGATTTAACAAAATAGATGTATCCTTATTTATTTGTTTTAGAGTGATGAATTTTGAGGGTGAAATTAATTTCAAGGGGTACAATAAAACACCCTCATATTTTAGAATATATTTATTTTTAAATGATATTTATTCTTTAATACCTTGCATAACACATAACACCGTGTTTAAAGGAACTCTGATATGGTATTAAAATACTATTATATAATAATTATCACCTAGATATTGGATTTATGGGACTGATTAAGACTAACTATGTTATGAAAAAATTATTGTTTCATATATATAAAGTAAATTCATTGGTTATAAATTAATTACAACAAAGAATAAAAATCTTATGAAAATAAATAATATGTTTTTACCAAAAAAACATTTTTATACACAAAATATTTTGTAAACTTAAAAAATAAAATTAATCAATATTGGTGATTAATTTTATTGAAATTTATATATTACGTATTCAATTAAATATTTTATCATTCATTTAATATTTTTCGCATCATTTGATATTTGTAAACCATGTTTTATTCTTACAAATGTATTTTTTCTAAAAAGTGGTTCTCATTGTGCTTCACATGATTATATTTTGAAATTAAATTCTACCACTTATATAAATGGAGTCCTTAAAATGGAGTAAAATATTTTCAATTAGGAGGTCCAAATTCAAAAAAATAGTCTCTTTTTTGATAATATGAATATTAACCCTGGTAAATTTTTCAGCTTAGTAAAGGTTAAATCAGTTTTATCGGGGGAAAAACTAAGTGCTAAGGCCATAATGTTTCATTTTAATTCTTATTTTATTATTTAAACTCAAAACATATCACTATAGGTTCTAAAAGGATTTGTTTAATGGGATATTGATTTGGAAAATAACCTAAATAATATTTAAAGCAATGAATATTTTCAAATGTAACTCTCATTGTATTAAATATCTCTTCTTTGTCCACATAAGTATGAATTCAAGATATAAATTAATATAAATTTATATTTTCAAATTAATGAAATTATTTTCATGATGATTTTTTTATTTTTTATAAATTATATAATTACTCTAAATTCTTATGAACACCGACGTGGTATTTATTTAAATAATAGAAAAATAAAATAAATGAATTTAAAATATGAAAAGTAATATAATTTAATTGATTTATTGTGTTCCATGAATTTTTTAGTCTAATATGAGATATTAGTGTTGTATAATAGTATTTTATTAGAATATAATCCTTTTATTTATGTAGTTTAAATCAAAATAAATGAATAGTTTCAAAATTTTCAGTAATTAAATATTATCAGAATAATATATTATTGAATTATTTGAAAACAAAAAAAATATTGAAATTGGAAAAGTTGGATAAGATATGGTTAGTTTTTTTTATCTATTTTCCATTTAGAAACCAATATTTTTATTTACATGTAAACTTATAACTGTTTGAGAGTAAAAAAATATGTTACCACAGTTATGATTAAAATTGGTAACCCATGTGGTTAAAAAAAAGATAAGGTTTAAATCAACACTAAAAAATTCCAAAATATTATTTTTTGATGATATTAAAAAATATTCATAAAATATCTATCTATTTGAAAAAAAACATTCATTATAATTATTTTATTATAATTTAATCATTTAAGTATTTCCAAAAGTACCCTCACCTCAATTATAAAAAGAAACTTCCTATCCTCACTTCTTCACACTCATTAAGCCTTATATATCTATGTTAACCTAAAAATCCATTCTAAAATTCTATATACTCATTGTTAATGTGGTGGTTTTTTGAAAATTCCAATCTATGGATCCTTAAGAGGATATCTAAAGAAGTTCTTTCAAAGAATAGTTGATCACCTTAACTGATTAATTAATTAATTTTATTTTTATTTTTATCTCTTATAAATTTGTTATATATTTTTTATAAAATAATATATTAAAAATCTTAAATATACTGATATTTTATTATGATTACTAAACAACCTTTATTTACCCTATACACATTGAATGGGAAATTAATGTATCTCTAGTACATATGTATGTCTTACTGTCTCCACATATCAATACAATTCATTTTCCATCACCATATTTCAGGGATATTTATTTTGATTATTTTAAAGGTTATATTTTATTTTTATGATATAAATATGATACTTGAATGATAATATCATATTCAACTTCTTACCATCAAATACATTGGAAAACAGTAACGATGGTTGTGTGTACGTGTGTACTACCACCACAACAAAGTGATGTAATTTTTTTTTTCATTTCCGTAGTACATGGATTTTAATAAGAATATATGTATTGAATATATATGATATAAATGATATTTAAATTTTTATTTAATGGTGCATAATTATTTACCATTATTTTTTCCATCTATTGAAAAATGAAAAGAACATTCAAGCATGTGTATGGCCTACTATCTCCATAAATAGTGTAATCCATTCTTATATATATACATTTAATGAATGATAATAAATATGAATTTTATGTATATATATATATATTATTTATCTCTTGATTAATGTTATGTGTTTTATTGAACCATGATCAATGTATAAGGATAAAAATTATCAAACCAAAACACAGAGGAATAAACAAAAAAAATATCATCCAGAATAGTGATTTTAATAAAGAATATTTAATGAAATAGTTATTACATGTTTTATATAAATAATATATGGTATTATATATATGATTGTAGTTCTGTAATTTATCTATAATAAATTTATTTTTATTAGAAAAACTTTGGAACAAATACGAAGTAATTCAGACATGAGATAAGGGTTTCTCATCTCTAATTGTCATCTTTGGGACATATGTTTTGTTATGCACCTATATAATTTTATGTGAAGTAATTATTGGAATTTAAAATTTATATAATTTATTTATTTATATTTATTATATATAACTATTAACTTTAATTTATTCTTTAATGGGTATTACGATACAGAAGTCACCAAAGCGGTAAGGGATTTATGTTACAATATCATTATTTATTGGGACTGTTTATGATTAAGTTACATTGATAAAATGTTATGATATATCTCTAAATAAATCAAATTATTTCCTTATCTATTATTTTGGTCAAAATAAATGTTTCTATTTCTTTTTCATATCTTTAAAAATTAATATCTTGAAATAATGTTTTTAATGAAAACAAATTTTTCTTTGTCTTCAATAAAAAATCATTTATCTTCTATGTCTATATTTTATAAAAACGTTTTCAATAATGTTTTAATATTATCAAATTATATATTATAGTCATTTTTATCCATGTCTATAGTTTTATAGAATGGTTAAAAATGAATCATCTTGTTATTTTCGGAATAGGGTACTTTTTTTGAATTTCTACTAAACTGTGAAAGGAATGTTTAATTTTAAATTACATGGCATTAAGTAAATTTCAAACCACTAGGAAAAATAATTTATTTAAATATTACTTTATAATATTTCAATTATATTTCCAAATAAAATTTTTTTATAGTATTTTTTAAATTTTTTAGTTGTGGAAAAGTGATTTTCAAAGTGGAAAGGTCAATTTCATAATGAATTTTCTACCAAAAATATGATGAAATTTCTCTTCATCAAAAAGAAAACACATTATTTCACTTATTAGTTACTTCAGAAATGATCCAATGATGCCATACTTATTAATTATTTTAATAGTTTGTTTTTTGATGAAATATGTTTATGAAAGCTATTTCTTTTCTATTTATTATTCTATGATAAAATGAATTTTTTTATGAAACTCATTTCTTTTCCATAGGGTATGCTATGATGAAATGTCAATGAAACCCATCGTTTTTAATGGGTTCTGATATGATTAATGTTTTATGATATTTGGGGAAACATATGTATGTTTTTTATTATGTGATGGGTGGAACTGAAAATATATATCCCGCTATTATATTAGATAAATATTGATATCTCATGAGATAAACATGATTAGATTGGGAAGTAGACCATGTTTAGTAATGGAATATACCCACTATGATAGTCTTGGGATTGAACCATGACTACTATGATGGACTGTGGAGAGAACCATTTCCACTAATATTGTATTTTAAATGGTCCTTGAATTCTACAGAATTGATTTTATGGGCTTATGTGTCTACTAAAATTCTATGTCTTATGCTAATGTTATTGTCTCATGGAACATGTTCTTTTAAACCATTATGATTAATATCTGAATAACATCCATGATTTCAACTATGAATCAATATTATGATCTATGATATGCATGGTATGGTTTTTTCAAATGTTATTCTCATGTTATTAAACCCGTATGCTCTTATTACATTGATATCTCCCTTGTTTACCATTATAAGCATATGAACTCACCATTTCTTATGTTTACTTTTCCAAAATTTTTGAAGATAAGTATTAAGTATGATATTTCTAATAAGGGTGTAGTTACTAATATTTTTATAGTAGATAGTTTAGTAAACATATGATCTAGTTGTTTATGTATCGAAGTGTTTCCAAGGATACTAAAAAAATTAAATTATAGCATGGTTAATTATGTTATGAAATGATGAATATTCATATAATAATATGTAATATATTTGAATGAAAAGTTTTTTTTGTTATTTTCATCCTTATCCCATGTCTTGAACTAAGAACCTATTATAATGTAAGACATCATGGTGGGTAAACTATGTTTGATGATTTTTTCTCTTGATGGTGCTCGAAGTGGGTTATGAAGTAGTATGATGTTATGGTGTAAGGAGTCACACAATGGTGGAGATTGAAAGAATTTCTAGGGTAGATTTTTATCACATCCATTGAGAGGTAGATACTTGGTTATGTGCTATAAGGGTAGTCTATTAGGCCCTATTCGATGAGATTTTGGATTGTTTCTAAAGGATTTACACTCCTGTAGGTATATGGGGAACCTATAGAAGTTCAATGGAATAGTTCCACATTATTCTTATTGGAATAGATGTGGTCAAATATAGGTTATACAATAAGGGCCCATATTTTAACAGTAATATAGTTATTAGGGGTTCTCCTGCTGTTTGGGTTGTGGAATAGGTTGTTGTGCATTGGGAAAAGGGTGAAAACAATAACACATAGTTGTCCTTCATGTGATCTAGGCATTGAGATCCCATAGATGTGGTTCAATCTTGCTTCATGCCACCAATCAAGCTACCACCATACAGGTAAATATACACATGTAGTTCATGGTATGATTTATATGGAATAGACATTATAATTAATTTTCTTTTAAGTAGTGCATCACAATCAGTTATATTTTCTCATATTATTAGTGATTTGAGGATTTATATATAGAATATTCATGGGGAGATGTATATCGATACACTAATTTGGTTATGATCAAATGGTGCTTGGAATGAATTCACCATCTTCAATGGGGTGGGAGTTTTAGGATTTATCTTGGGAGGTTTTTTTCAATCTTGGTTTCATGGATATAGGATATATATTTAAGAGTGGAAGGAGAGGTTGTCGCTATTTGTGGTTGGGTGTTAATGTATTTGGTTTGAACATAATTGACCAAGTCGTGATGGGATTCCTAGTTATAGATCATCTATTAAATCTAGTGAGATGCCCTTAGATAGGGAACTAACATCACTACTCAGATAAAATGAAATGTCTCCATCCATGCAGAGTATCGTGGTGTATAGAGGTATCACCTTTTCTTTTTACACAGTGGCACCATAAGGAAAGTAGTTATGCTAGATTTCCCCTAATTCTAGATTCAAATTTAACATTAAAAGCTATTGTATGAATATTTTCATGAGGGGTGGGGGAGAAGTTTGTGACTAGAATGGATTCATTTTTATAGCTTTCAGTTTGTGGTTGGGCCATAGTAACTCTCTCCTCAAGGAGTCGTCCACCATGTTCAAGGGGTTGGAATTGTTTTTCTCCCAGGGCATTCTGGTCCACTGGGTGGAAACTGATTCTATGATTCTTCACAAATTAATTCATGGTACATACTATTTTCCCTTGCTTGTGACATATTTTTTTTCATAATTGAAATAAGATTATCTTTAATCACAGTAGACTTATGTACACTTGGAGGGGAGGAAACAAGGTTGTTGACTTCTTGGAATCCTTTAACTCACCTAGCATACCTTATATTATTTTTTGTAGCACATGATCCCATTCTCTTAAGTGATTTGGCTTAGTTTAGGCTAATGTTTTGGGTTTTTATTAATTTAGAATGCCTTGACATGTTTTGGGATTCATACCTCTTTTTTCATTTCAATATGAATCTTAATGTTGGATGAATTAGTGGATGCATGATTCATTTAGATTTCATTATATTGGATAAGTATAGTTTTTATGTAATACTTGGGATTGATTTTTTGATTTTTTATTTAGAGTACATCAAATAATTTAATTTTTATATATCATTCACATCCTTAGGGTGTGATTTTCCCACCTATCTTGATGAATATGGTTTATAGGAAACTCATTCGGGACCTGGCTATTAGTAATTGAGGGTGATTTCAACTTTACTTTCTAGAATTGTTTTAAGGGATAAAGATATGTATCATATGGTTTTACTTATAATTTTAACATGTTAAAAAATTTATTTACTCATAATTTCTCAATATTGAATCTTGATCATGATATTGAGTTCACGATCAAGATTATTCTAGGTAATAATTCCATAAACAATCCGCATTAAATTATATATCCTATAATGGATATCTAGTTTAAAAATCAGTAAGAATATTTTAAAGGAAAAAGATTTATTTACTTGAGAATTTCCTATTGGGGTGATCCTATTTTTTTTCAAGAAATATAATTAATAACTACATTTATGTGTGTATTACAAGAGACTAAACTAAGTGGTGTTTAAAACCTAATATTATCTTTCACATACCAAATAGACTTTTGATTATTTTAAGGGATCCAAGTGGTTCATTAAGATTTATTTGAGTTTAGGATATAATCAGTTTCATGTGATTCCATCTGTTATATCTTAGACTTATTTTATAAGATTTGTTTTGGCCAATATGAAGGTCTTGAGATGTCGATTGAATTGATTAATATAGCTTAAATATTCATGTCTCGGATGAATTTAGACCTCAATCTGTATTTATATTCATTAATGGTTATGTTTTTTATTTAATTTATAGTATACTCTCACTCAAAATCGGACCATGATTTCCATATTGAGATCATATTATGTACACTTAGGTATCATTGAATATATGCCAATTAATTGAAGTGTAAATTTTGGACCAATGAGAAATGTAACTTAGGGTACATGATATATGAGGTTCGTTATTTAGTAATCCCTAATAATGACAAATTTTGTTTCTAGGTAGATAATAAAGATTATTTTTATATTTATGGTTTCTTGGGATTTTTTTGTCAGTTACAATGGTTTACCTAGAGATTTCCTATTTGGTTATGATAATGTCAACCCTAATCAAGAGAGAGGTTAGGTTTGTGTGGGATTATCTTTGTGAGAGTTCCTTTATAAAGTAAAAAATGGGGGTTTATTTTTTCACTAACCAAATTAATATCTGATCCAACTAAGTGATATATGTTGTATTATAATTTTTTAGGAGTCGAGCTTAGAATAGTTCTGATATAGGATGTATGGGTGGTCTTTTATGGGCCCATACAACAATGACTACATTATTGGAATATAAAAAACATGGTTTAGATTCAGCGGTAGCATTTCATGGATTGTTATATTATTGTCACTACATCTCAAGTGAGAGGCTTATGGTGTATATTCAATAGAATATCTTAATGTATATTTTTTAAAAAATGTGACTTGAAACATGATAAGATGTGGCCAGTCTTGAATTTTTAATAACTTGATTATGATATAGAATAATCCCCAATAAAAGAAAATTTAATGATAGATTCGCTGAGTTGGAAGCCCCATGAATAGGTGGTGTAAGTGGCTAGTAGAAAATGATAGTTGATGAGATTTTTTCTGAGATCCACCTCAATTCCTAGGAGTATCATGGAAAAGTGACCATTAACTACTAATTATTCACTCTTAAATTTGGTGAAAAAGAGAAAATTATATTTCATAGATTAATTTTTAATGAAAAGAAGTATATATGGTTATGAGCTACCACCTAATTGGCCCCTATATATTGGTAGGGTCCTTTATATGTGGATTCATGTGGTAGTTTCTATGAGTACTAAAAACTATTTTATATATGTTTACATGAAAAAATATGGTCAATTATCCAGGGGAAAACCAAGATGCATCATAATATATAAAGGTTGTATTTTTGGACCACCAAGGTAAAGAATAACATATATAGGTTTATTTCATGATGCTTTATTTTTTAGTAGGTGAATGCCAACAACCACCAAGCCACAATTATTATTTAGTCTTTCAAATTATTGAATGGATGTTGGATGAATTTATGATGGACATAAAAATGATATTACTGATATCATCGAATGAAAGTTTGTTTTTTTGTGTTATTGTAGTCAAATTTTTAATACCATGTTATTTTATTATAAATTGTCTATTAAATAAATATAATATGTTTGATATATTTTGATACATAAAACACCAAACTAGAGTGAATAATTCTATAGTATAACATCCTAATAAACACATTAAAATGTTTTTAAATAATATATGACTATAAAAATAATTAATTTTCTAAAATAAGGGGGCTATAATCCATATGGGAAAATATCATTGATTTTTATGAAGCTTTTTATAAAAATAATTTATAATTGTTACATCTATTACTTTGGAAAATTTTTATCATTAAACTTATCGATTTAATTCAAATAATTACTAGTATGATCAATTTTCAATATCTAAGAAGTAATTAATTAACTCCAAGGAGTATAAAATTAACTGCTCATGTTAAAAAATATTTTGTTTAAAAATGTTATTTTTATTGAATATTTTATATATTTTTATTTAAAAGTTATATTTTTCATATTTTTAGTATAAGGTATAATTATATGAATTTTAAAATTTTTAATCAAATAAATCACTATTCATTTAATAATTATTAAGGGGAAATTAATACTTATAAATTCACTTTTATGCTTAAAAATGAATTTTCCTAAAAATAGTTTTTATTATGTTATGCATAATAATATTAAAATTAAAATTCCACACTATTAAAAAATAATATGGTAAAATGGTTTTCATATTTTGAATCAAAATATCCAAAAATATTAATAATTTCATTTTCATTTTTGGGTCGTAAAAATAAGTTATGTAAAGGTTAGTCACCATAATAAAGGTTAAAAAAGATAAAATAGCTAAATTAAGGGATGATATCAAACAGTATCACAAAATAATTATCCATAAGTACGAGGATGATGGTTTTATCGACCTATCATTTTATTATCCTCACTGATTGAAAATTTTGGATCCACTTTCCTTGAATATGAAATTCATTTTAACTTTTTAAATGAGTATTTACAAAAATACAACCTCTTATCATCTTTAAAATTACTCCCCCACAAACCAGATCAACAGACACCTTTACTAAGAATTTCTCTTAAATACCTACCCATATTATCTACCAAATAATCCTCTCTCATTTCTATGAACCTATGGATCCAAGATGGAGTCCCAACACCTCATTTCTAGATGGCTCTCTAAGAAGAGATTCATGTCCTCAATATAAGTGTAATTTTTTACATAACCATACTTCTATATATTATTCATATACATGTTATTAAATATTATTTTTCAATTTAATATAATTTTTTTGTATAATTAATATTCAATAAAATGATATTATAACTATGTATTAACATGTCCTTACTCATTTATTCATCATAACGTTTTTGTTTGGGTTCGTTTTATGACCTACACAAATGATGTTATCACATTTTCATAATGGATCAATAAAAAAATTAAAAATAGTTATATTATTTAATAATTATTAATTTAATATGATTTCATGATTATTTATCGTAATATATATAAGTATATTACCCAACAAAGTCAATAATTGTTATTGAATAAAATTTAACAAATTGATAATATTTTATGAGTTCCTTGAAAATAACTTCCATGAGTTACATAAACTGAAAATGGAACTAAAATGATATGTCAAACACATTTGATTCATATTAATGCAAATTTTGGAGGTGTTGAAATTAAGAACATGAAATAAGGATCCAAACTGCCAACTCGAAACATGCATAGGAAAATAGAACAGTTGACACAAAAATATTCATTTTGACAAAAAACAATTAATATATAGGGAGCAAAGAATTATAAATGAATTTTATAATGTAAAATAAATATTAATAATGTTATGATATACAGGAATAATAATGCTGTATTTTTAAACAACAATATATTTCACTTTTTATGAAGCCAAAGTCTGAGGTCGGAGTTTCTCATCTCAAATTTCATTCTTTGAGAAACTTTTATATTAATAACCTATTTTAATTTATATTGTATATATACCAAATCATGTACATATAATAAAATCATTTTATTTTTATCCATGTTATTTAAATTTCCATTTCACATTTTATCCTAAAATGTCATTTCAATCGAACGTTAACAGATGTCTGTGGTTTTTTCCAATATCACCTTTAATTTATGATTATTTGGGAATAAACTCTAATTTGAGGAATTTTTTTTTATTTCCTACTAAAACAAGATCTAGTTACTTACACTATAGTTATTTTTATTTTTTACATGTCATATTATAATTTATATTAACTTTGGTTCATACATTTACCATATAGATGCTTGTAAGTAGATCTAGCCATATCTCTTATTTATGGTCGAGAATATTTCTTCTCCATGTCCAAATTATTTATATTTGTTTGAATGTTCTTATATATAATAATATGATTCATTAAAGCGATTTTATATTTAATTTTATTTTATTTAATAATATTTTAAATTAATCTCATTTCACTTCCATTTTTGTGAACTTTTCATTTTATGATAAATGATATAAAATGAAAAAGATATTTCTACATGTTTTTAAATAATATTTTTTTATGTTATAAAAAGGTTTTTTCATTAATTTTATTGAACATGAAAGATTATTATAAATGAATGGGATATTATTTAATGATTCCATCCAATTTAGTTCCTAGTATGGATTAAGATCATGTTATATGGTAGTTTTCATGAAACTGATTTCTTTTTCACATTTTAACTATGCTCTGATCGATTGAGGAATGTATTCATGTTGATGTGGAACACATATGCGTGGTTTAATAATATGTGATGTTTTGGTCTGTTATACCCCTTTAATTCATTGGGGTATAGTTTTATATCTCATGAGATTACATTTAAGGGATTGGGAAGTGATACCAATGCACTTTGGGAATCATTAAATTAACATTTCAAAGGAATTTGGAGTAAACCCAATCCACCAAGAGACTCTATCCACAATGTGATGATTCATGGGTAGGGATCCCTATCAAAGGAAATGCTTTCCTAGGATTATTTTATTTTAAAATATTATTACTCATTCTTAGGCCTATGTTAGGATTTCATAGAACATGACTATTGAATCATGTTTCCATATCTCTATTTCCCATAATTTATGTTATTCAAAATATTTATTTAATGTATCAGAATTTATGAACTATGTTTTATTAGGTATATTTCTATTATGGTATTTAGAATATCAGTAATTTTTTTCTCATACCCATATTCACATCTTATTCTCACTTATGATCATCAATTATTGTCTTCAATGATTACCCTTACCAATAATTTTAGAGGAACCTTTATTATGTTTCCATTCCCCTAGTTAAAAATAAGTGTATTATGTGAGGTATTTCTAGAATAAGACTATGTGTAATAAATTTTAATGGGATATGTTGAAATATTAGTTGGTAATGTATATAATATCAAAATACTCTAATCCCATAGGTTATAGGATGCAATTTATTATGATATTAAATGAAAATATATAAAAAATGATTTAATATGTATATATATTATGGTTGGGTAATCTAAGAAAGTATTATATAAGGGTTTAGTTATTTCTACGGATCATGAAATGAATAATAATAGGATAAAACATTAAATGGCCTATATTAAACCAAACATGATACAGTATAGATGAAAAATGTCATAGGATTACACAGAGGTGTTATAATTTGGGACATATTAGGATTGATTTCATTATCATATGATTTCATATTATGTTTGCTTCATGATACTCACACTAACCATTTTGGTTTAAGTCAACAACATAAACCCATAGTAATATCATTAAAAATAAGTGTGATGGACCATATGATAATTATATTAAGGAGACATAAAATTTAATGAGATCTATAATGAAAAATCTCATTACTATTTCCACACAAATCTCTGTAGCTCTGGATAATTATATGATTCATCCTAAACTCTGAAATTATTAGTTGAAGGATAAACTATACATTAATTCCTCTATCTAAAAACATCCACCATCATTTAGTGTGTCATAAAATCCACTAATTTATGAGCATTGGATCAATATTATGGACAAGAAATTTTATATAATATAGTTCTTGAAGCAGGAAAATAATATTTTATTCATTTGTCATTTGGATAGACAAGCAGGTTATTTTTGAAATCACCTCAATAAAATGAGGAAATAGGATGAAATTGAATTTGTTGAATGAGAGGAGTTTAAGAAGGTGTTTTTTGTAATTATTTTCCTAAAACTCATTACACTAAAAATGAGAAGTAATTTATGGAGTTGAAATAAAAGGGGATAAATCCATTGGTACATATGAAGAAAACATCACAACACTTTCAAGGTAATATTCTGGTTTTATCACTAAATATAAAGGATATATCAATTATTTGTTTATTTGATTAAAACCTAGTCACCAAAAGGAATTTTAAATAAGTTAATTTCTAAGAAATGAATAAATTGTTTTTTTTAAAGGATGGAATTGAAATTAAGGATCCAATTAATTACTTGTTTTGTAATCCAAAGATGAAAAAATATTTTTTAGGAAAATCAAATGATAATACCTATGGAATAATGAAAATTTACCTTCAAATATATTGAAAATAAGGGAGGAATCATAGTGGAAAATTCCTTAAATGGATAAATACATTTTTTATGTGTTGAATATAAGACCATCGGGGAGTAGAATACTAAATAGATATGAAGATTCTAACCAAAAATATGGATTAAAATAATCTTCAACGTAACGTATCACCCAGAATCCAATTCTTAAATTTTATGGATAATAGATATTATTTTAACTAGTTCCTAGATCTAAGGGTTAATGATTACAATTGATGCCAATGACCCCCCCCCCAATCCAAGGGAGAATGTGAAAGACTTTACAATAACAACTGGATAAGTGGATCACAAAAAAGAAGGGGTGAATGGTACACTCATATTTTACTAAAGAACTAAAAATGATTCATTTAATTATAATTCTTCCCACTCATCAATATATAGGATGTGTTATAAGATCGTAATAATAGCCACCCTAAAAATACTATATTGAGATATTTGTGAGAAGTCCCAATGGTGATATGGTTTCATCCAATATATAAAAATATTCTTAGATTGGATTTTGCAGGAATATACATCCTGAAAACCATATTATTATTCCTTTTGTGTAATTTAATGTGAATTTGAGAATTAATTGAGTCTATATATATACTACATCAATTTTTTGTAATTTTTATATCACATATCATATTCTAAATCAAACAATGATTATCTATCCATGAATGACTTACAATGAACTCCCTATTGAAGTTAATTCCATTGTATGGGTATTTAAATATACTAATGATGGATATATGTCCAAAATTACTAAGGAAAAAACATATAATAAATTTATTTATATTGTTTAAAAAAAATTTATGTGTTTCTAGTAGAGTTTCCTAGTCTTCCTCAAGATCGTGAGGTTGATTTTTCCATTGAATTAATATATGGTTCCAAGATTGTATCAAATAATCCTAATATAATGGAACCGGTTGAATTTCGGGAATTAAATATGAAACTATAAGATAATTTGGATAAGGATTTTATACATCCAATATCTTCACCATGGGGTTCATCGATCCTCTTTGTTAAGAAGAAATATTGATCAATACAGCTCTACATTGATTACCATGAACTTGATAGTATCATGGTGAAGAAAAAGTATCCTTTAACGTATATTGATGTACTTTTACATCAATTTTGAGAGGATAAATACTTCTTAAATATTGAAATTCAATATGGATATCACTAATTATGGGTGAAGTGTGAGGGTATATCTAAGATAACCTTTTATACAAGATATGTACACTTATAATTCCTTATGATTATACTAAAACATACAAGTTCCCCAGATATCTTCATGGAAATGATGAAAATAAACATTATATATTACCTTGATAAATTATTTATAGTATTTATATATATATGATATTATAATATTTTACAATAAAATATAAGAGAATTAATATCATTTCAGTGTTGTTTTTTAAAACCTTGAGAAAGTAGAAAATGTTTTCAAAATTTAAAAAGTGTTAATTCTAGAAAAAAAGATCATTATTGAGTCATGTAATCATAAGTGATGTAATATCAATAGATCCCTCAAAGACAAATGAAATTATGGAATGACCTAGACCGACTATATTTACTGTGATTTATAGGTTTCTTAGATTTTATTAATATTATCAACACTTTATGGGGAATTTCTCATGATTTTCTAATTCAATAACCATGTTAACTCATAAGGGATTCAAGTTACTATACATAAATTAATGGGAAGAAAATTTCAAGGAGCTTAATAGAAGGTTGTTCAATGCACCATTACTCACACTACCCTAATGTGGGGATGGTTTTTTATCTATAGAGATGAATTAAAGACGTTATTGGGATGGTTTCTCATGAAAAATGTTATTATAATAACATATTCATCATGTCAAATAAAATTACATGAAAAAAATTACACAACACAAGATTTGTAGCTAGATGCGGTAATATTTTCATTAAATATAAGGAGGCATTATCTATATGGTAGAAAGTGTGATATATATATATATATTGATTGTGAGATATTAAAGTATTTATTCACACATAAGGTTTTGAACATGTTCCAAAGGGGTTGGTTGTATTTGATATAGGACTACCACTATATGATGCATTACCACCCAAGGAAGGAATATCAGATGGCTATTTCTTTGAGTAGAAAGTATCATGCCACCTTCTATATTATGAGTATTAAAAGAGTCCCAATACTCATGGATATAAAAAGGATAAAAATTTAAATCATAAAGGAAGGGGAAATTCCTATATTTTCCATATTTATAATTATCCATAAACCCATGTGAAGATCAAGGTGGCACAAAATAATGATATGAAGATTAAGAATAAGGCCAGGAATGTTGTAAAGTTCAACCTTGACAATCATTGGTTTACAAGATTCATGAAACATATTTATGTCCCATATATACTAGAAATGAAGAAGGAGTTATTAGATTATATACGTATCCCATCATTATCTATCCATCTTAGAAGTGAAAATTTTATAGTAAATATAAATTTTTATTTTAAATAGGATAACATGAATATGTATATTGAAAAATATGTATATCGATGCTTGGATTTCCATAAAGATAAGGTTGACCAATAAATGTCAAAGGGGATGATGTAACCATTACACATACCGACATATATATGGGATAAAATCACCATGGATTTCATTTTAGGTCATCCCATAACATCAAAATTCCATTATTCCATTTGGGTTATAGTTTATTACCTTATGAAGATGGAGAATTTAATTTTCATTTGAGAATGTTTATCACTCAATAAAATTTCCCCAATATACATAAAAAAAGTTGTAAGGATACCAAGATTACTAGATTTAATTTTATTTGATCGAGAGATTTTTTTTATATCAATGTTTCATAGAATTATCCAAAAATAATTCAATACAGAGTTTACATTTAGTAAGAATTATCATCCTCAGATAAATGGTTAATCTAAAATAACCATTCAGACACATGAAAATATAATATTATCATGTTAAATATATTTCAATGGAAGATTAGATAAATATGCTCCCCTAGTATAATTATCGTATAAAAAATATCAATTCTAGTATATAAATTAATTACTAATTATTTAATGATTATTATGTGGCTCGGAATACATATAAATTAATTTTTGTTCATAGAGATTTTTTTTTCAATTTGTTATATTGCACTAGTTGAAATTTTGGATACAACCATGAATCTAAAGTCCTAGTCTACACTAATTATAAAAACCAAAAATTATCAAACATAGATAATAAATATTTCTAAATGAAAATTCATTACATTACACAAACACAGGCATAAAGATAATAAAGGTATATTCCCTTTAGAAACATGGACACATAAACAAATACTCTATAAGTAAGATACATCATCTCCTTTTATGTTCTTCTTAACTAGAACCCTTATTATACACATCATAAATAATACATTTTTCATAACATATGAAAACAAAACATATGAAAGGGTGATATAAGATTCTTAGTAGTGGTAAGAAATAGAGATATCAACATGTCATGATAATAAGGTTATAATAACATGAGTATAACATTTTAATACCATACCCTTAATATCATAGATCATAAACATGGGTCCAAAAATAAATCATGATATTTCATAATACATTAATCATAATGTAGTCAAAGAACATGAACGATGAGGGAATAATATTTTCATATATCAATGGCATAAACAAAATCATATGAGATAATTTCCTTAGTAGATCAAGTATCATAACCAATAATATCATAGTAGATTAGGCTCAATCCCCAAACTATCATATTAGTCATGGTATAATACAATGACTGTTACATTGGATAGAGTCCCTTACAAAACTATGTTCACTCACCATTCCATACCTATTTAACTCATGAGATTACAATATTTACCCAATGCATTATAGGGAGATATAGTTCTCACCCATCAGATAATTAAAATCATACATATGTGTGAGAAAATATTAAAAAAATCACCATACAGTAACCTATTAAATAAAATGTGTTTTAAAATAATTTTATCATTTCATCAAATCATAAACCATGGAAAAAAGTGGGTTTCATAATCATTTTATAATGGTATAACCCATGGAGGAGAAACGAGTTTCATAAAATTTTTTTTATCATGAAATTAAACCATATAAGGAATGAATAAGGATGGTATTTTTAATAATATCCTCAATAAATCATACGTAACAAAGAAGCACGTCTTGTTATATAGAAAATTATATTTAAAGAAAATCACTTTGAACACTTGTTTTGGAAAATATCATATCTTTGAAAATCATTTTCTAAATATAAACAATACATAAAATAATGTGGAAATAATTTTATTTTAAAATAACCTAAAAATATTATAAATTACGCTTTGAATAAAATAATGGTCACAACTTCAGTAAATTTATATTCATGTCGTACATGTTAAAACAAATATTCCATTTAAATTTTTAGTAAAAGACAAACCGGTCTTCTTTAAAAAAGTACATGAATATTTCATTAAAAGTTTATAAAAAAATAATATATTGTTAATAATATATTTAATAAATAACATGGATAATTTTTAAGATATTTATTTAAATCATTTTAAAAAAACATGGTTTTGGATGAAAATGGGGTTTCGAATAAAGAGATAAATAATACAATTTTTTCTTTAAAATATTATTTTGAACTCATGAGTTTATAAATAGATGAAAATGAAGATAAATTATGTATTATAAAGAAATAAACATAGTATAATAAATAAAATGAGTTTCTTGAGATATATATTATAATATTTCATCAATTTAATCATAATCAAGAGTAATATCGATAAATGGTGAGATTGTAACATAAAACCCTTATCACTTTACTCACTTTGAATCATAATCCAAATAAAATAATAATATTAAATAAAACTTATAATATCTTGATAATAAAAAAATTAATTAAATTAAAATTCAAAGGGCATGTATATACCCCTCATAGATTAATATAAGTGCATACCATAACACTTATCTCAATGAGGGAAAATTGAGACATGAATCCCTTACCTTAAGACTTGAAATCCATCGTACACATTTAAATATGATGTATATTAAATATCAGTTTACTATACATATATTAAAGAAACATAATTACATATATTGTACCATATAATATTTAATTATGACCTTTTATCACCGGTTTATTAACAATTCCACGTTAAAGTCACATTTTTAGAAATAACTACTTTGTTTTTTGAGTACATTTTGATTTGTTAATTATTTTTTTCTCTTAATTTTATAATGATTTCATAAAATAAAAATTTTAAACATGATATAAATATCATATATATTCTTTATATATTTATTTATAGACATCCATTACTTTTAGAGATATAAAATGAAATACATTGTTCATGGAGACAATATGTCGTACATACGTATTAACATAGTTTCCATTTTCCCAAAGGATTGAAAGAAATAAATTTAAATAATAAAATATCATTATAGATTAATTTTTATTTAAAATATATCAAATATTATTCATAAATCCATTCTTATAAACTTCCATGCAAAGTGTGAACGAATCACATCGGTTTTCCAGGCAGTAGCCCTACGTAAAAATGAGCGATGATATTATATTTCCAAATAAGGAGAATTAAGATGGTATATGTGATATAATATTACTAAAAAAATATTAATATTATCAATATAATATATAAACATTGAATACATCATTATATCTAGTTGTTAGAGGTGGTGATGGAAAATGAATAACATTGATTCTCGAGGAGGTAGTCTGCCATACACACGAATGATGATTTTGTATCCCATTGATGGAAGTGGGGGAAAAATAGACAATTAGATTCACATAAAAACATATAATTATATGTAATATACTTAGGGAATTATATAATCAAGGTTTAATAAAAATTCTAGGAGGTGGAGGAGGAAATATAATAAAAAATTCTCATTGTTGAATAATACCTCTTTTTTGGTCAACATGCTTAGGTTTGCACTAAAAGACTTCCTATGTTTGGTTTGTGACAAAAATAGGATTTACAAGATTATATAATGGAATTAATGAAAGTGTTTGGGAATGTATTGGCTGAAACAAATTGTTTTGGATGTTTGAATATGAGAAGATAAGGGGTGGCCATTTATAAGTGAGGTGGGTGGCACAATTGTAATATTTGGAAAGAAAAATGTGTACCAATGTTTCTCACTTGATACAAGGAAAATACATGATAAATTTTTGATATTTTTACATTATAAGGTCTACATATTCCCATTAAATTGGTTTTAGGTGAGTTTTTGGTCATTTAAACACATATCTTTATAGTTTAACCCTAGAAAATAATTTATTACTATTTTTACTATTAATTATAAAAAAAATTAATTTTAAATTCTTAGATAATATAAGTTGTGATTATTTAGAATTTAAAATCCTTTATTTAAAATATAATTAATATAATTGGAATAATATAATTTAAAATTAAACCTAGATATGTTATGTGGAATCAGTTTTCCAAAGATAAAATCTTCAAAGGTTTAAAATATTTTTATATCAAAATCCAACAAGAAAATGATTTTAATGGCCTAAATTGGATTTTTTTTGATATATTATATAACTAATTTTACTTTTAATCCCATTAGATAAAAATGTAACAGTATAAATTCTTTATATGGAAAATAAATTTTCAATAAAACCCATTATTATTTAACCATGCATTGAAAAAATTAAATTTCTCAAAAGATTAAAAAAACTTACCCTAATATAATATTGACATGATAACTTAAAAAATGAATTTTTAAAAAAATTATGATTAAATTTTTTAAAAATTTAATATTATTATTCCTCATAAACATAAATATAAAACAATTTTTTGAGAATTTTTTTGAGACATATAATGGATTTTTCAAAAGTTAATTATTTTTATCAATATATCATCTTTATATAAAACCATTATACTTAATATATAAAACGTGGTTATTCATTTAATTTCCCCCATGATTAATGAATATGTAATAATAATATTTTTTAAATAATAATATTAAAAATTTATTGTGGTTTGTTAAAACTCAGTTTTGTGTGTAATACAAGCAATCACAGGAATTTAATTTATTAAAAAGAATATCCTAAAAACACAGGCTGTTACATTGATCATTAATATATGTGTTACTATAACTATGTTCATGTTTAAAATTTTCAGAATAATTTTTTCCCCAATAGATTATATTTATTTTCCATAGAAAGGGTTTGAGAAAGCCTCTATAGCCATAGTAGGGACAAATACTGGATCTAGGATAACATATAACCATAGTCCTTTTTGAATATCATTATAATACCAGTAAATTAAATTAGAAAATTATTTCACACAAAAAAAAAACACACACACAATATATATATATATATATATTTAAAATGAGTGTGTTAGTGAAGTTATAAAGTATATTGATTTATATACATCAGAAACAATTTCGAATATCACTGGTATAATTTTTTATTTTGTCACCATAGGAAAGAAGATTGTGGCTATAGGTTTCTTCTGTGATAGTGTCTATATACATGGAAATTTATTATAGATATATTCTATTCAATTATAGTGAGGTTACCCATACATAACATATATAGATAGTATATTATTCTAGATGTATATTCAATATATATATATTAATTATACATACTTGAGGACAGTAAGGGTTTATTTTATTTAAAGACTATATACATAAAGAAATTATTTCGTAAAATATTTTCAACATCCCCCATGAAAACATTAAAATTAGTATTATTCTAGAAATAGAATAATTATAACCTTCCATCCTACCATGGTTAAAGAAAACATAATAAAGGGTGAGATAAGATTCTCAATAAAGTTAAAACATCAAAGATATCAATCATTAGAGAATACTACCTATCATAAGAGAATAAGATGATCATAAAGGTATGATAACACAATAATGTTCATGTTATTAAAATAAAATATTTATACACATAAAATATTAGATAATAGATTCTAAAATCAATTCACATCATGAAGCATGATTAACAAGGGTCTTAAAGTAAACGCCATCATTCAAGAGTCATACCATAGGCATGTGGAATTATAAAAATATAATCTCATGAACCCAGATATTTTAAAAAATACCCTCAAATAATATTGTGATTACATAGAGTATCAATCATAATCATACATGAAAATGTGGATATTTCTATTTAAAATCATGTCCATGCATAATCTTGCAATAATAGCCAGATTAAATCATTCTCCCACATAAGAATTGGAAATAGATATATGAAATAATCTCCACTATTTTCATAATCATATCATGAGAGATATATATATATATCATATTAACTAATTCATGGGAGGGTTATAATGGATAAAACCATCATATAAACATAATCTATTAACACGTAAGCCATAATTCCATGAAAATATTTATCACTTCATCATAGCTTATTATGTGGAAAATAGAATGGATTTTCAAAAAACATTATCACTCTAATAATTAAACATATGGAGAAATAATAATCAAGGTATCATTGTATCATATACCTAATTATGAATTAGTAACATCTAAGTATGCTTTCATAAATTAAAATACCTCTAAAAGAACCTAAGAACATTCTTGAGGAAAATGCCTTTTTCATTTTCAAATTTCATATAAAAAATATGCAATTTTATAGAATATTAGGTAAATTTATTTCATTAAAATGAACCATGGAAACATATAATGTAATTTTTAATTAAAATAGTTGTCTTGGTTGTGGGAAAATTCTTTCATGAATAATACATTAAAAAAGTATTGTTCACACCTTTAGTAAAATGTACCACATTCGGAAAAAAGAAAAGAAGATTCATTTTAAAAGTTTTTATAGAAATTAAAATATCCTTAAAAATGAATCTATGAAATCATTTTACATTATTAAATACATTATTTTATTTTTTTAAATAAAACATGGACATGGTAGAAAAATATTCCCCACTAAAGTGGAAATAAGATAAGGTTTTCTTAAAAAAAATTATCAAAAATTTTAAGTAGTAATGATAGGTAAATAAAAATATTATTTTAAATTTAAATGCATAAAAATAATATAATAAAATATTTGTGGGTTAGAGGATAAATATTATATAATTTCTAATAATGGAAATTTAACCTAAATAATTCTAAAAAGACATGAAATCACAACATAAATCTCGTACCTCAAAGCTCATAATTCTACGTATGCATTCAAACATGATATTTAATAAATATATATTTATTTTAACTTTATTACATAACCATATTTATACATAACATAATACATACCATTAATTTATAATTTAAAATTGTAATTTTATTAATATATATTTCATAAAATTAACAATTGGTGTGAAAACTGGTCCATTTTCTATCCTTGTTTCACATCAGTATTTCTCAAACTTGCACCTTGTTTGTGTTTTCATCATAAAAATAATATTATTTAGGAAATAAGCCTCATATTTATTAATTATATATAACTTTAATATTTATCTCATAAAAAGGTGAAGAAAAACTAATTACATCACTTCATGGAGATGGTGGTTCGTACGTACACACGAGTGATGTTTCCACTTTTCAAAGGATAGAATGAAATAATGGTTAATTATAATTCACATTAAAAAAATAATAATTATATTATAAAAATAATATATATTCATTAAATCTATCCTTATTATCATTTATGTAAATTGGAATAGATTAACGAATCACATCGCTTCCTGGATGTGGTAGTCCATCCGTATAAAAAAGAGAATTTATCCTTTTAAAGTGGATGAGAATGTATGAATTTTGAAAATATATTGTAATTCCTAAAGTAAAATAATTTGAAGAATATAATATATAATCATTTAATCCATTATAATAAAAAACCATGAATTACGGTGATTAAAAACAAAACACATCGCATTGCGAGGTAGTCGTCTGCACGTACCATTGAACTATGCTTTCATTTCCCATTTGATAGTGAGGGAAACAAATAAAGGTTTTGAAATAAAGATAATAAAATATCATTATACTATTTTTAATTTATTAAAAAATTTATTATGGATAAACCACGTTGAAATAGGGTGGAATAAGAAATAAAATTTAAACTACTATGTTAAAAGTAATAAATCTTCATTGAAAAGCCTTATTTAGAATTATACTTAATCCTGGAAAGGAAAAAATTATGATCAAACAAATAAATAAAATAGTTTTGAATTATTTTAGGTAATTAGTTTCTTAGTTATTTTCCAAAAAATAAATCTCATAAGGTGTTAGAAATAGAGGAGAGGTGGTTTCCATTTATAAGTGATGGAGAGGACACACTTGTAATTTAGAAAAAGATTAAAATATATTAACATATTACTGACTCCAAATGTATCCAGTATGACACATATTATAATATTAGATTCTATAGGGTATAAATATGAAAAATCAAATTTGACTTATAATTTTTTATATAATACATTTTAACCCTCATATCTTTAGTTTTACCCCTCTTTACCCCTTTTAACCTTTACTCTAATGATAAATTTTTACATCAATTACTATTATTAATGACCAAAAATTAATATTAAATTATATAATAAAATTAATTATTATTATTTAAAATATAAAAACCATTTTAAAATATTCAACCCCTATAAATTGTGTAAAATAATTTTTAAATAAACCCATCAAACACAATGAAAAATGAATTTATAGAAAAATACCTATTTAGATATAAAAATGATTTCAGTCAAAAATGAAGAATAATTTCAGATAGAATTACCTTAATTGGTTTTGTTAATTAAAATTATATAATTAAAATTTAAAATAAAATTTAAATAAACTTTTACTTTTTAAATACGTTATTGTTAAAGACAATATTCTATAAAATCCATATTTTTTCACAATTTACTTAAAAACCCAATCTTTGAAAAATAATTTTTTTTACATTTAGTTAATTTTTAAATAATTATTTTAAAACTATTATACATTTATAAAATAAATTTTCAAAAAGTGTTATAAATTTATTATAAAATTTTCACAAAAAAAATAAATAAAACCCATTTTGAAGAAAAACAATTTTTGAAGAATAAAATAAATTCTCTAAAAATTTAGTGCTTAATTAATAATAATTAATAAATTCAAGTCTATTGAGTATAACTATTATAAATATATTTCATAATGAGTATAATCCTATTTATACTCTCTAATTAAGCAGTTAGGTTATAACATTCATATTAAAAATAAAAATATTTCAATAGCATATCATCGTCCATTTAAACTCGATGTTTCATGTAATGAGATATATTAATGAAATAATATTTATTTTAATATAAATATATCATAAAATAGAAAGGTGATACATTCTACCACACTTATAATAATTTCTCCCTTGAAAATACATCACTTTTATTGAAACAAGTGAGGATTCTTTTTCCATATTACATCCTCAGTTTCCCACATAAAATTTACAAATTTTTCGGTTTCACTATAATATTTTAATAAGGTGAGTGGTCTTATTCCTAAATAATTTCACTATTTGATCTAGAATATTTACATGTTTCCCTATAACAGATATATTTATCTAGTGTTATAACCTCTAAATTTAGTTCATGTGAAGGATAAAGTATCTAAATCCATAGGCAAGATACATAGAACACATTGTGAACTTGAGAGAGATTCAATGGAATATCACAATGATAGGAAAATATCTCAATATAATAAATAATTTAAAAGGGACTGATATATCTAGGGATCAACTTTCCCTTCATTTCAAATGTCATACCCTTTAACTGAGGAGTTATTAAAAGGAATAAATTTTCACAAACATCAAATTCTATATCTCATAAAAAAGTGTGAGCATTAATTGTCTATTGACATTGAGCTATCGTAAATTAATGATTAATAATTTTAACCTTCTCTACCATTTCCTCATCTAACTCAATTCCCAATATGTATCTCATCAAAAAGTGTGAGCATAAATTTTTTAATTAACATTTTGGTATGGATAATTACCTTAATAGACTCATAGAATTCTATATCCTAACCTTAACTTTCTAACATAGTAGTTATCAAGATATACACTCTGATAAATCCCTTCTCATGTTATTAGACCAGAAATAATCTTTTAGATCTCTATACATCTTTATAATTCTAGGATGAATAGTGAATGATAAACTATGGGTTTAATCCAAAAAACCTTCTTTATATATGGTATTTATGAGTCACATACACATATCTTAGAACATATCATTCAATCATAATCATTATTAAACAAATAAACATTTCTCACATTCTACTATAATTAAAAATCCTCCTTATATGCCTCTTTAATCCATGCCTTGATGAATGGTTGGACAATAATCTATGAAATATATAAAATATACCCTTACCTCATGATATAAATATTCATCTTATATAATTCCCTACATATTGGATCCTTATTAATCCCCTTCATTAACAAAATAGCTTGGGAATTTTGACTTAGAGCATCAGCTAGCTTTTTTATCTTCCCAAGGTTGTAGTGTATTGAGAAATCATAATATATAATCAATTATAACTATATAATTTATAACATATTAAACTATTTATATGTGATTATATAATTCCATATTTTATGATCAGTATATATATATATATCACATATGTTACTATAAAGATAATGCATCCAAATTTTTATTTCAAAAATTCCACCTTCCAACTCTAATTCAATGGTTGGGTAATTTTTCTCATGAAACATTACTTTGAATAATAATATGAATATAATGTATAATTATTCATATAGATGAATTCTAGTCTCTTCTTAGATGCATCACTGTAGATTAGAAATCCTTCTATACTGCACTTTTGGTCAATCAATGGTGTGCTAACCGACCTTCTCTTTAACTCCTTTAAATTTTCCTAACATTCATCTATCCAAATAATCTTATCTCCTTTAAAAGTAAACATGGTTAGTGGATTAGATAGAAATTATAAAATTTTAATAAAATTGATAAATATTTGTCCAACCTAATAAAACTATGGATCTTATTTACCATGGTTGGTCTGGGTATTAGTAAACAACTTCTTTCTTTGAAGAATATATTGATATACCCTCGTTTGAGATTCTATGTCCTAGGAATGAAAAATTTCATATCCACAATTCATACATGTATAATTTTGAATAAATCATGTCATTACTAAAGGTATTAATTGAAATCCTAAAACGATCTTCAATATCTTCTAATAGAGAACATTTCTTTTCATATATTAACTTTAAATCAATTTTCCAGAATAATTAATACATTAGAAAAATAGATGCCCAAAGACTGAATTAGTCTAGTGCCTTTGGAAACATATAAACATAGATACTAGTATAGAAGTGAGGTAAATTATCTCCCACTAATTTCTTCATGAATATAACTCTTATTTGACACATCATACATAATACATATCTTCATAACCTGGGGAATGGAAATAGAAAATTGGGTGAGCTCAAATTCTCAGTAAGGATAATAAATTGATATATTTAAGTATAAACACAAGCATAAGGGTTTTAGAATGAGATAATGACATTATAAGATTATTCCATTTATATAAAATATCATAAATAAGAATCATGTAATAAATATTGGATGTTCATAAGACATTAATAATAATAGAATTTAGAGTATAAGACATGAAAGCACAATATATGAATAAGACATTGAATTTTGGAATACACATAAACCTGAAATATCATTCCATATAAGTCAAAAATAAATTTCTAGAACTAATTAGGGAACTTCATGAGGACTAGAAATATGGGTTTATACACCTCATTATCCCTAGTCGTAATCCTTTCCGGACAAGGGATTTGGTTTCCAAATCATTCCATAGTAGAGCGGGATTCCCCATCTTCTTTAATAGATCAATACCGTTATCTTGATTCCAATAATTATATCATGAGATATAAGTATTTACTCAATGAATTGAAGGTATGTATAGGTCCCACCCATCATAAAAAGAAATGATTCATAAATTTTCCAAAAATTAATAAACTATCATATCATAATCCATGCAAATAAATGGGTATCATAAACATGTAATCATATCACAACCTGTAGAAAAAAGATAGGTTTCATAATTATTTCATCAAATGAATAACCCATGAAAATAATTTGGTTTCATATAAATATGACCCATGAATAATAAATGGGTTTAATAAACATGTAACCTAATAAATAGAATGTGTTTTATAAACAAAATTCCACCAAAATAGTAATCATTAAAAAAAATAAAAAGAATGGATCCTTTGGATAATTTCCCCAGAAAGGAGTGAGTAACACCAACATACGTAATATTAGTGGAACATAATTTTTAAATAACTTTTAAAAGCATTTCTTGTGTAAAATATCTTTTATTCATTGAAAAATTATTTTTAAAACATAATATTGTCATGACCCATCCCCCGGGGCCTGTGCCGTGACTACTCCAAGCGTGCCTTCCATAGGCCAAAGGCTGGCGACTAGCACCAAAGGTGTAAATCCCAAAAATCTGGAAGGTAATTCCTTTATATCCTAAAAATGCACACAACATAGTATAAGCTGGAAGTAAAACACTAAGTAAAACTATATAAATAAAAAGAGTGCTGAAAAATAAAAGAGGTCGGAAATACAAGACCAACTGTAAAGTACAAGAAACAAAAAGTACAAGTACTCAAAAAAGAAGAAGAACATCTCTTGGATCACCCACTGGGTAATCCTACCTGAAGGGTAGGTACAGATAGCCTCTACATAACTCTACGTCCGTCCGTCTGCACCTCCGTGTACTGTCATATCGTGTGGTCCACCTCCAGGTATCTTCTAGTCTAGGTAAACTCAGCCTCGGTCAGCGATGTCCATCGTCTGCATCGAACAGAATGAGTTTCAAGCATAGCCTGTGTATGGGTGAGTATAACGATACTTAGTAGGGACCCCAAGACCCTCATGGTCTCTCAAAATACAAAAAGGGTAAACCAAATGGTATGAAATCAACAGTTAACCCCACTTAGGTATAGGCCCATACATATACCTATGTTATTAAGTAATCCATCTCAATCAGGAGGTAATCAAAAAAGTTACTGACTCAGCGCACACAGGTATACAACTCACGTGGAGTGTTAGAGATGATTAGATGTAGCCACTAAATCTTATATTCTGCCAAACCCATGTAGGATCCTAGTATAGAAATCAAAACTATCAAACCCACATAGGATCTAGGAACAATATTCAGAATTGTTGAACCCACACAGGATCCAAGAACAATTGTCAAAGCTGTCAAAGCCACACAGGATCTAGGGAGAGTAGTTAGAGCTGTCGAACCCATACAGGATCCGGGAATAGTCGACAAAGCTGTTAAACCCACACAGGATCTAGGAAAAGTAGTCAGAGCTGTCGAATCCACACAGGATCCAAAAATAGTAGTCAGAGCACAGCCAGCCATACGGTTTCCGCACAAGCACTCTTGATTCCAGGAGGGTCTGCTTCTCAAGCCAAGTTTTGATACATAAACTACCATGAAGACACATGAAGAAGTATCCCTAAGGTCTGTCATGTCATAGGGGTGTCAACGCAACTGAAGGTGCGTTAAAAGGACACACGGTATGTGAGTTGTTAGCCTTTTAGTCCTAGGGGCCTGGTTGGATTCGTGCACGATCCAACCTGACCGTTACTCAACTATACCTCGAACTCCAGTGGGGTATACTCATATAGACCATCACACTCCAAGATTACCAGTGCCACTGATGGTTTGTCAAACTAACGTACGGTGCCAAAGATATGGCCCAATGAAAGTAAAGGGGGCGCAATGGTCCTGGGTCCGGTCTAACCCGACCAGACCAACCCGGCCCAGCCGTCCGTGATGTTCGCGAGTAGTACGGGGGCGCAGTCTAGTCACGAGGGCGCGGGCCAGCCGCGCATCGGTGTAAGGGTGTTTCGGCCCGGAAGCGTCGCGAAGGGCGCGGAAGGCCGGCTTGGCCAGGCGCGAGCGGGGCGCGACTCGGCGGGTCAGCCCATATGGATGAGGTCGGTTCGGCCAGCATCGTGAGGGGCGTGGCTCAGCACGGATGGTCGAGGCTAGTCCGACTAGGGTGGCACGGGGCGCGCGGGGTGTGTGGACCGATGCAATTTGTCTGGGCACACGGGAGGCTACCGGGCAGGCCGGGAGGCGGCTGGGCAGGCGGGCCGGTGGGTGTCCGGGCAGGGCAGCGTCCAGGCAGGTCGGCAGGTGGCCGGGGCCGGTTCGGCCTGCAGTGGTGCCAGACACGGTGGGGGCAGAGCGGGTCATGGAGGTCGCAGGTAGCATGGACTTGGTCTTTTCTTCCTTCGTCGCCTCATAATTTCGTCACCATGCGTAATATCATCATAAAAAAGAACGGTAGAGGGGTCGGGCCATGTTTGTTTGGCCCACACCCTCCTCGTTTAGGGTGGTAACATTTGGCTCATCAAGTAAGAAGAAAGATGAACTTCAATTCTTTTACAACCACCGCAACGATTCCATTCCAACTAGAGAAGAAAATAAGGAAAGTAATATTACACAAATAAACCCCCTACCATTGATTGTTGTTCGACGATGAAGTCATAGAAAGAAGATGAAGGATATCTTCGTTCGATGCATCTGCCGCACACTTGCAATCCCGAGGTGTGTCGGCTCATTGATGACGATGCGGAGGAAAGGTCATTTGTGGAAGACGCTCCACATCGGTATGATCCTGGGATGAAGGCCGAAGGAGATCGTTTTTGGCGTTCTTTGTTGGAAGAATGTGTTCATCGTTCTTCGTTGGGATCTTTCTCCCAATAATCCTCCTCTCAAAATCCCACCCAAAATACAAATGCCAACCAAAATAAATGATTGTGTTTATCTATTATTTACTTGTTGGCACAAAATTCAAATGCGTTAATTAATTAGGTTAGCTCAAATTAATTAATTCAAGAGGTTGGCACAAAATTAATGTGGATGATTTGGCACCTTAAAGGATTGTGTGTTGGCTCCATTAAGGCGGAGGGGTGGTGGCACCATTAAGTGGGGAGATCAAGAGGATTCTCCCCTCTTAATGGGCAGTTCAAGAGGTTTTAACCTCAGGTGGTCCCCACCATATTTAACATGAATAAGAGGTTAGGTTCAGGTGGGCCCCACCACCATAACCTCTCATGGGAGGTTAATGTGTGGTGGTCCCCACCACCAACTTCCACATGTATGCTTCAACCAACCAAAATAAAACTAAAGCTAAAACATCATTTTTATTTAATTATTTCATTAAGAACCCAAATACTATCTTTTTTTCTCGACCCACTATCATCGAGGGGAATGTATTCTTTACCGAATACCGGCACTGCGAGGACAATGGTGCCCTCAAATTTCAATTCCAAGCACCTGTTCAAAAGTTATGAAAATCTTCTTATAAGATTGGTGAATGTAACCGAACAAAACTTCATAAATTTATTCCGGGCACAATTGGCCTCCAAATCACGCACTGTCAATTTTTGGAGACTTGTAAAATATCAATGTATTTTAAAAAAATTCCATGGAAAATTTGAGTCTTTACATTCTCCCCACCTCAGCGATTTACATCCTCGTGAGCAAAAACTTGAACTAAGGGAACAAGTGGGGGTACTGAGCACGCATCTGAGCCTCCCATTACCATGTTCTCTTCTAGAGGTTCCCTTGCTTCCAGAAAATGTGAACCAGAAGTATCAACCATCCACGAAGGACCCGCTCTTGTCGATCCTCAATCCCCACTAGGACCTCCATAAAAGTATCCCCATCGTTGATGTCCAGCTCTCTACGGTTGATGATTTGATAAGGGTCATGCACATATCTCCTCAGATGTGACACATGGAAGATGTCATGCACCCTGTGCAACTGAGGTGGAAGAGCTAAGCGGTAAGCCACCTCACAAACTCTACTGAGGACCTATAAAGTTATGTTGAATCTCGAAGATAACTTTCCACCTCAGCCAAATCTCCGTAAACCACGTCGAGGTGAGACCCTTAGAAAGACGTGGTCATGAACCTCGAACTCCAGAGGTCTCTGTCTCCTCTCAGCATACGTCTTATTCCTTCTTTGTGAAATCTTCATTTGATCATAAATGATCTACACCTTCTTCGTGTTAGCTCATACCATCTCTGGTCCCACTAGTGCTGACTCCCGAGGGTCAGTCCTACAAAAGGATGATCTGCAAGGTCACCTGAATAACGCCTCAAAAGGTACCATCCTAATAGTGGAGTGATAGTTATTGTTGTATGAAAACTCCACCAAAGGTAAGTGATCATCCCAGATATGAATGAAGTCTAGGACACAAGCACACATCATTCCCTTGAGGGTATGAATGGTCCACTCAGTCTAACCATCCGTTCGAGGATGGAAGGCGGTGCTCAAACGAAGCTGCGTCCCGAAAGCCTCCTACAACCCCTTCCCTAGCTGGGAAGTAAATCGTGCATCACTATAGGAGATAATCATCAAGGGTATACCATGTAAACGCACAGTCTCTTACACATAGAGGCATCCCAAGCTCTCTACTATACACTGCTCTCTGATCGGTAGGAAGTGGTCCGACTTGATGAGTTGGTCGATAATCACCCAAATTGAGTCGTTACCCCTGGGTGTACATGGAAGTCCTATCACAAAATCCATGGATATCCCATCCCACTTCCACTCTGGGACCTCTAATGGATGAACCAAGACAACAGGTACCTGGTGCTCTGCCTTCACCTACTGACAAGTGAGGCACCGAGAGACAAACTATGCAACTGGCTTCTTCATCCCCGACCACAAGATCTATCACTATAGATCCTGGTACATTTTCTCCAGTCCTAGATGTACCAATAGATGAGATGTGTGTAAAACCCTCATCAATTCCTCCTGAAGTGACATTGGGACCATAGTATTTCCTCTGAATAACATTTCGTGCTCCCCACCTTCAGAAAAACCATCAGGTGCTTGCCCAGTAGATATCTGAGCATGTCGTGTCTCGCAGTCAGCGTCCCCACACTGCGCCTCCCTGAATCGCGGAAGGAGTGGGGGTGTAACTGTGAGAGACTCTAGGAATGTTTCTCCGTCTCTACCCACAAATTATATCTTCAAAGAGGCTAGCTGCTATGTTGCTTCGCCTAACAGTTGTATACCTGACCTCCTACCAAGTTCATCTGCAACAACGTTCCCCTTCCCAAGAGTATGGACTATCTCTAAGTCATAGTCTTGTAGGAACTCAGGCCATAGTTGTTGTCTCAGGTTCAGGTCCTTCTGAGAGAAGATATACCTGAGACTCTTGAGATCAGTGTACATGGTAAAATTCTCACCCATCAGAGAGTGTCTCCACATATTCAAGGTGAAGACCACTACTGCTAAATCCAGGTCATGGTTAGTGTAGTTCTTCTCATGTTGTCTCAGCTACTGAAACCCATATGTGATCACTACTCGCTCCTACATCAAGACACACCTGAGTCATGTCCCTGATGCATCACAGTAGACTACGTACCCCACACTTTCCTCTGAAGCCTCATGATGGGGGCACTAGTCAGCTTCTACCTCAGCTCCTGAAAGACCTATTGTCATCTCCCCGACCACAAATAGTATTACCCCTTCTTCTTCAACGCTGATAGTGGGGCTGCAACTCTGGAGAAGTCTGAAACGAATCTCTTGTAGTATCCAGCCAAACCCAGGAAACTCTATACCTCTGTCATGCTCTTGGGTGGTTCCCAAGCAAGTAACGCATCAATCTTTGGTGGATCCACTGCAAGTCCATCATCTGAGATGACATTTCCTAAATATTAATCCTCATGGATCCATAAATGGAACATTGAGAGGTTACCATAAAGTTGTTGCTCTCGTAGAGTATCCAGTACTACCTGTAAATGGTAGGCATGCTCCTCCTCAGTAGTCGAGTAGATCAGAATGTCATCGATGAGGAATACGAAAAAGTGATTGAGGTATGGATAGGAAATCTTTTTCATTAGTCCCATGAACACTATTGGAGCATTGGTTACGCCAAAATTCATAACCCAGAACGTGTAGTGGTTGTACCAACATCTGAAAGTCGTCTACGGCACATCCTCGTCTCGAACTCTGAGGTAGTGATTCCCTGATCTGAGGTCTATCTTCGAGAACCACCGTGCTCCCCTCGGCTGATCAAATAGGACTTCAATCCTTGGGTGTGGGTACTTGTTCTTCATGGTCACATGGTTTAGGTGATGGTAGTCGACACAAATCCATAAGCTTCCATCCACCTTCTTGGCGAATAGAATCGGGGTTTCCTAGGGAGAAACACTGGTCCGGAAGAATCCCTTCCCCTACAAGTCGTCCAGTTGTACCTACAGCTGACGAAGTCAGCGGGAGCCATCCGATATGCTGGTGTAGATATCAGTGTCGTCCCGAGGTACAGGTCAATGTAAAAGTCCACCTTTATGTGAGGAGGTAGACCTGGGACATCACCAGGGAAAACATCCGTGTACTGGTCCACCGCTACAGGATAAGTCAGACTCCCCACATCAACTACGTTGAGGGTAAGGCAAGCCAACTGAAGAGTGATCGGTTGTACTGTATTTTGGAAAATTCTATCCTACACTACAAAGGCTCCCTTCTCACCGATTAAGGTGAACCTGGTCCCATCTGTGTGGACACCCCACACTTTGTGCCTAATATAGTAAATATTATCATGGACTATAGATAACCAGTCCATACCCAATATGACGTCGTAAGGATTCGACGCTACTACGAGGAGATCCTAGCCGAAGGTCTCGCCTCCTAGAGTAAGCTCACACTGCCGGCACCAGTGTGTAATCTTCGAGTCTGCTTCTGTAGGAGTCTCTAGTTGTAAGGATCGAGCCAACGGCTCCGTTGGAATCTTTGAGATCTGAATGAGGGAAGTTGAAATGAAAGAGTGACTGGCACCTATGTCTAAAAGAACTATATGTATGGTGTAGTAGACACAGATCGTACCTCGAATCATCTCCAGAGTGTCGTGATCATAAGCCTCAGTTGCTTGGAGCTGAGATCTCTCCTGTCCACCTTTCCCCGTAGTTGGGGTGGACCTCCTGGTGGTGGCAGTGGTAACATCTCAAAACATCATCCATTTCTAGCTGGTTGGCCAGCTCCTCTTCCACATCCGCCTTCTCCCTACTGACCTCCACGATCGAACCTCTACCTCTGCATGGGAGGTCCCTTAACTATCTGTTGATCATCCAAACAACGGGTCATAGAGTCACGAGCCATGTGACCCTGCCCGCCACATGTGAAACACAACATGTTCCTTGAATGACCGGCTCTGTCTCATGTGCCTCGCACTACCAGACCCAAGTCCTGAGGTCGTCCACCAGATGGTATGGTCTACTTGGATCTCTGCGACATCTATCTGCTTCCAGCTGCAGAAGAATCCGCTACGTGATGCTCGATGGCAGATCTTGCTGCTAGTGACTGCTCAGCAAGGAAACTCTATACTGAGAGGGCTCACTCCAACACCCCCTCCTATGTTGGGATGCTGAGAGAGATAATCAAAGCCCTAATCTCTTTCATGGGCTCCTACTCAAAGGTTTGAGCCCTAAAGAATGGGTCTAGCACCATATCTATGGAGTAGCACGAGAGGTCAGTGAACCTCGCTGAGTATTGTGCTACCGTCATTCTGCCCTACTGCAGATGAAGTAGATCATATATACGCACTACACGTATGGTGGCTGGGACAAACTCCACCCAAAACAGGCTCTTGAAGTCTTCCCAGAGAAGTGTCGCCTCTTCAAGCACCTAGAGCATCGGGATCCACCATCTACCTATTACTGCCTGAAGAAGGCTCACGGTTAGGATCACCATAAGGTCTGCTGGTGTCCCTACCAGTCTCAAGACTCTCACCACAGCCTCCAGTCAATCCTAAACTGCCTATGGGTCCATATCACCCCTGTACCTGGGTGGCCCCTAGCACTGTAACTCGTGCAACGTGGTCAGGTGGCATGCACTCTCTACGGATAGGGCTGGTGGCATCGGTGGCCCAACGGGTAGTGGTACCAATGGTGCCTCTGCTATGATAGGGACCTGCACTGAGGCATCATCGATCAGTGGGCTTCCATCTCATACAAAGCCTAGAACCCTGGATGGATGTTTGTGTGGAGACATCCGGAAAAGAAACAGGTGTGCCATAGTAAAAAAGTTATACCTGGTGAGATGAATCAAAGAGATCACAAGGAAAACTCTTCATAACACATATGCAAATAGTGTTTTCATGCACTGAGTTCGAAATCAGAAGTTAGGATCTTTTTGTATGGATACATCGACCGCCACACCAACAATGGACTCTCTGAACTGAAAACCACACTCAGTACCCTTAACATAGTTGTTTCACAGAAAAGATCAGAATCCTAAGTTCTATGTTAGAACTGACTCCTCTGATACCAATTTTCACGACCCGCCCCCTGGGGCCTGTTCCGTGACTACCCCAATCCCGCCTTCCATAGGCCAGGGGATGGAGACCGGCACTAATGGCATAAATCCCTAAAATCGGGAAGGCATTGCCTTTGTATCCTAAAAAGACACAGAACAGAGTACAAGCTGGAAGAAAAACAATAAGTAAAACTGTATAACAATAGAGTGGTGAAAAGTAAAAGGGGTCGGAAATTCATGCCCAACAATAAAGTACAAGAAACTGAAAGTATAATTACTGGAAAAATGTAGAACAGCTCCTGGATCATCCACCGGGTAATCCTACCTGAAGGGTAGGTACAGATAGCCTCTGTAGCACTCCACGTTCATCCGTCCACACCTTTGTGTACTGTCACACCGTGTGGTCCACCTCCAGGTACCATCCAGTCCTGGTACACTCATCCTCGGTCAGCGATATCCGTCGTATTCATCCAACATAATGATGTGCGGGCATATCCTGTGCAGGGGTGAGTATAACGATACTCAGTAGGGACCCAGAGACCCCCAATGTCTCAAAAAATACAACAAGGGCAAACCACAAGGTATGAAATCAACGGTTAACCCCATTTAGGTATATGCCCATACATATACCTAAGTTATCAAGTAATCCATCTCAATAATGAGGTAAAAAAAAGATACTAACTTAGCTCACACATGTATACATCTCACGTAGAGTGTTAGAGATGATTAAATGTAGCCACTAAATAATTTATTCTATAGAAACCACTTAGGATCCTGGTACAGAAATTAGAACTGTCGAACCCACACAGGATCCAGGAATAGTATTCAGAACTGTCAAACCCACACAGGATCCAGGAACAGTCGTCAGAGCTGTCGGAGCCACACAGGATCCAGGAATAGTAGTCAGAGCCGTTAAACCCACACAGGATCTAGGAACAGTCGTCGGAGTTTTCGAACCCACATAGGATCCAGGAATAGTACTCAGAGCTATCGAACCCACATAGGATCTAGGAACAATAGTCAGAGCGCATCCATCCAGAGAGTTTCGCACAAGCATGCTTGACTCCAGGAGGGTCCTCTCCTCATGTCACGTGTAGATACATCAACTGCCACGAAGTCCCATGATGAAGTATCCCGAAGGTCTGCCATGTCATAGGGGTATCAACGTAACTGACAGTGCGTCAAACGGATGCCCGATCTGCGAATTATTAGCCTTTTAGTCCCAGGGACCCGGTTGGATTCGGGCTGGATCCAACCTGACCGTAACTCAACTATACCCCAAACTCTAGTGGGGTATACTCAGAGGGAACATCATGCTCCAAGATTACCATTGCTTCTGACGTTTTTTCAAATGGACGTATGGTGCCAATGATAAGGCCCAAAGAAAGTAAAGGTGTCACAGTGGGCCTGGGTACGGTCCGACCTGGTCAGACCGACCCTGCCTGACATAGTCTGGGCCGACCCGTTGGGTTCAGCCAAGCCTAGAAGGCCGCGAAAGTTGCTAGTATCTTGGGGGTGCGGATCTGTAGCGAGGGCGTGGAGTGGCCATGTGTCAGTGTAAGGGTTGTTCAGTCAAGAAGTTCTGCAAGGGGCACGGAAGGCCGACTTTCTAGGTGCGCGTGGGGCATGGCTCGACCCAAATGGTTGAGGACAGTTTGACCAGTGCTATGAGGGTTGCGACTCAGGTGGCTCAGCCCAGACGGCTGAGGCCGGTTCGGCCAGTGGAAACGTAGGGCACACGAACTGGCGCAATTCGTTCAGGCGCACAGGAAGAGGCCGGGAAGGTCGGGAGGCGGCCAGGCAGGCCGGTGGGGTGAGGCCAGGGCGGCTGCCTGCCGGGCCAGGTCAGGCGGTGGCTAGGCAGGGTACGTCCAGGCTGATAGGCAGGCCAACAGCGGTGCGGGATGCCATGGGGGCGGCATGGGTCACGGAGGCCCTGGGTAGGGTGACCTTTTGTCTTTTCCACATTCTTTTCCTAGTCGTTTCGTCGTTATTCCAAAGATCATCATAAAAAATAACAACAGAGGGGTCGGGCCATGTTGGTTTCGTCAGAACCCTCTACGTTTAGGGTGGTAACATTTGGCTCATCAAGTAAGAATAAAGATGAACTTCAATTCTTTTACAACCACCACAACAATTCCTTTCTAACCAAAGAAGAATATTAGGAAAGTAATATTACACAAATACACCCCCTACCTTTGATTGTTGTTCAATTATGAAGTCGTGGAAAGAAGACGAAAAAGATCGTCATTCGTCGCGTCCGTTGTACACTTCCAATCCCGAGTTGTGTCTACTCATTGACGATGATGCGGAGTAAAGGTCAGTTGTGGAAGACGCTACACGTCAGTAGGATACGAGGATGAAGGTCGAAGGAGATCGTTTCCGGCATTCTTTGTTCAAAGAATGTGTTCGTCATTCTTCATTGGGAGATTTCTCCCAATAATCCTCCTCTCAAAATCCCACCCAAAATTCAAATGCCAACCAAAATAATAGATTTTGTCTATCTATTATTTAATTTTTGGCATAAAATTCAAATGGGTTAATTAATCAGGTTAACTCCAATTAATTAATTCAAGAGGTTGGCACAAAATTAATGTGGAGGATTTAGCACAATAAATTCTTGTGTGTTGGATCTATTAAGGAGGATGGGTGGTGGCACCATTAAGTGGGGAGCTCAAGAGGTTCCCCCCCACTTAATGGTGAGTTAAAGAGGTTTTAACATCGGTTAGTCACCACTATATTTAACATGACGAGGAGGTAAGGTTGGGGTGGCCCCCACCACCATAACCTCTTATGGGAGGTTAAGGTGTGGTGGTCCCCACCTCCAACTTCCACTGGGAGGATTCAACCAACCAAAATAAAAATAAAGATACAACATCATTTTTATTTAATTATTTCATTAAAAAACCCAAAAAATAACTTTTAATCTCAACCCACTGACATTAAGGTGAAAGTCCTTACAGATAACTTTTAAAAACCCTTTTCTTTTAAAATGAACAAGAAAACATACAATTAAATCTTGGAAACATTTGAAAATCCATTTCTTTGAAAAAAAAATAAAAAACATATAAATAAATATGGAAAAGTTTTTAAAAACCAATTATTTTAAACCATTTTTTAAAATTATAAATAAATGTTGAGAATGTTTTGAAAACTATTTCTTTGAAAACTCATTGAAAACTTATAAATAAATCATGAAAACATTTTAAAATCCATTTATTTTAAAACACCCTGAAAACATATATAGGATTAATTAAAAATCATAAATCATTTTTAAATTTATTTTTCCTTTCAAACTTTCTTAAAAGATCATATCTTATAACTTTTTTGAAGACAGTTTTGAAAACAAGGTTTTTCAAATTAATGACATGTGTCTAAAATAAGGAAAATAGAGACAAAAATACTTTACTGATTTTATAACATTAAAAACATAAACCCCATAAAATTTATATCATAAAATGGATATTTAAATACCCATCGATTTAAAGATAATAATCATAAAATATATTAATTGGAAATATTTTCACTATATAAATAAATGAGTGGTGAATAAGTGATTAGCCACTAAATGAGGCTAAAATTCATTGTTAATATATATGATATTCATGTTCTTTATTATTCATAAACACCATTTTAGTGCATTTTACACTTTGAACATCATTTCACAGTATGATTATAACACCTTCTTAAAATGCACTATTATGTGGTACATTTTTTAACATCATTTGAAGTACTCAATGATTTATATGATATTAAGAAATTTAATTATACATATTTTAATTTGATATTTTTGAAAATTTATCTACACTTTAATATGAACATGTTTGATTCATGGGTCAATGGAGATTTCATGGAAGAAGACAAGGATATTTTGTGATGAAAGGAAACAATTCTGGAGAAGTCAGATTGGACACCAGCTCACTGATAAGACTTTGGGGCCAAACTTACAAGTACAATGAATCCCAAATTTCGTGGTATTATAGAATACAAGTATAGTAACAAATCATTCTTCATGATTGAATTCTAATTCGGCCTCCATGGTGTCCATTTAGGCATCCCAAGATAGAGATAAAATTCTGGGCCAGATTCTGTGGGCCAGAAAAACAGTCCACTAATCTAATCATATCTCATAATCTACAACTCCAAATGGGCCCAAATGTTACATTCGGGTATGTGACATCCAGGGATCCATTTTATTATCCTATGGAACAATCTGATTCGGCCATCTAGAGGTACTTACAAGCGTGTCTATTCGGTGGAAGCAAGCTGGATGCCACCTCGGGTCAAGGGTGGAAAAGTCTCATCTCCCTTACATCCCACCACCCTCGGCCTACCATACTCAAGTGGGATTTTTTTTACTGTTGGATACTTGACCCAAGGCTCCCAAAATGCCTATTTAAGTCAGTGGTGGTGAAGGAGTTTTTCATCTTTGAACTTTGTTTTCATCTTAATGTTATGCTGCCAATTTCTCTTTGTGACGTTCTTCCTTCACATGTAAGTTGCTTTAATTCATCCTATTTTCTTAATAAGAGTACTTATTATACTCTTATTATGTTGTTATACATATCATGTTGATACTGTTGGTTCAGGGTGTGAATTTATTTACACAATACTTTGTGATATTTATCACACAACGGTGGAGTGATCAATTTTTGTTGTTGTTTTTTACTTCTCCATTTCCTCCCTCATAAGTCTACTTCCCGCTTCCGTTGAAGACATGTCATCAATGGAAGGATAACCCACTTATGGGTTGATCCAAGAGAGTAGAAAAGGGCTGTATTGGATTTTATTTATCACCCCATTAATGTATAATCACTTCTTTAATTGAGATTTTTATTTGATGATTTTTAAAACATCTTCATCCTTATTGAATTTTAGGTCGCACATTTCAAGTGCTAATACGAACCTTTACCTTGGAGTGCTCAATTATTTGATCCTTAAAGTGTATAGGTGATTAGTATTAGGTTGTGTAGGCATTAAACCAGTAATTGATGATTATGTTTGATCTTCTTAAATTAACCCATCTCAATTATATGAAATTGAAATCATTAAAAAAGGGATTCATCCAATACACCCCGAGCGATTACCTAGGATCAAATCATTATTTTAAATCGAATTAACGTAAATCTTCATAGGTTTTTGTGGATTAGACAACCCAAGCTAGACTACATGTACCGTTATACCTTCGTCTCTTAGGTAAATTTGAGCGAGAATCAAATTTTGGCACTGTTGCCGGGGACCCAAGTAAGTTATCTTAGACACTAGCATCCTCTTCTCACCCCACATTCTCTATTCTCACCCCCATCTCTCTTATCTTTACCCCTTTCTATTTTTTGCATCCTAAGAATATAGAATCCTACTTTATATCTTATCCAATAGAGTATCTTCCAAATTATCATGTCACAAACTCATGCTGGAATCAAATAGAAAATCAATATTGGGAATCCCCTAAATTAGAAAATTTCTTTGATCAACCTTGGATTAATTACCACACAACTAGTGAGATGTACAATCAATGGGATGATTATTGTTTAAAGGATCAATTTCCATCCCTCTTGAGGATGATTGATGATATCAAACTTAATGAAGGTCATGATTTATAAACTTCTATCCAGCCTAATCCTCAAAAACTGATTGAACAATTGTGTAATCAAATGGAGATAATGAGTTCTGAGGTATCATTATTGAGATTAGAACTACAATGCATTATTAATTTTGAGGAACTCATCTATACACAAATTGTACCTTCCAAAATCTTATGTGAAGTGTCTAGTTTCCCAAACAACTCTCATGAATTTATTGAAGAACCAACCTTTGGATTTGGGTTTGGGGAAGTGAATCAAGAAATTGTTGAACGGTCTTTAAATTATGAAGAAATTGATTTCATGTATTCACAAAAGGGAAATTTGACATCGTGGATTGAGTCTCTTAAGTATATCTCTATTGACGATTTTTCAAAAACGCCAATCCCTAAAATATTGAGTGAAATAAAAAAAATCGAGTCCATACCCATTCCTAACACTGTTCTTTCAATTTTTTTGGTTGAATCTTCTGTTCAAAGTGAAACAATTTTGTTAAGGAATTTGGAAAATGGAACTGAGTTGGATTAAAATTATAAACTTGTGTCTAAATCTCCTATCCAACCCGAGCTCAAAATTATTTTCCTTACCTCCCCGCTAAATAATCCCTTCATAAGGTATAATCATGAACTTTCAATTGGAATTCATTCTTCTCTTGAAACCAAAAAAGTTGTAATGATCATTGATGTCTTAGGAAAGACTTGAGAGGAAACAAGGTCAACCATTTCTAATATTCATTGTATTTTACCACTCATTTTAGAATATAGGTTTGTGCATGAAAAAAACTATAAAAATATAATCAATCTCAACCTAGTAGAAGTGGTGAAACATGTGGTCCTTAAAATTTTGAATGTTGGTATTGGGTAAGTAACAGGTTCATGTCGAGATAGCGACATTAAACAAAGCGTTGCATGGGAGGCGACACATGGTTTTTAGACTTCCTATCATTTTGTTGTTTTAATAAAATTTATATTTTAAATAAGATTAATTAAAAAAATTTATATTAAAAAAACATATTGTTGACATGTTCTTATATTATGAGTATGGATGGGTATGAAAGGGGGCACCATATTCATTTGTGTCACGTGGTGTGATCCTTGAGTAATTCCCTACCCAAAAATTTAAAAAGAAGACAATGTATCATCAGTTTATTTTATTTTAATGTTTTTGTAGGTTAAAATAAAAATACAAAAAGATAAATAAATAATATAATAATAATAACAATAAAAAGGGACACGTCGTGGGTCATGGGTCAAACCCCGTCACAACCGGTGATGCTGCAGGGATTCAAACCCGGGACCAAAGGGAGATAGGGGTGCGCGCTTACCACTGAACTACAGATTTTTATTCTTCCTTATTCTACAATTTTTATATAAGTACATATATTTTACTTTCATTTATAAATATATATATATATAGTGTTTTGTTTTGTTTTTTTTGTTTTGTTTTTCATTTTTCTACTAGGAAACTCTGCAAGTGACATGGATATCAAGGGATTAAAAGGGAGCAGCAAGATTTTCAAACTTCAACCACCAGGTGACTTCATTCCATGATTCTTATTTTCAATTTCCTTTTTGAACTTTCATTCTCTACCTCTACCCCCTTCAAAATTTTCTTTTCATTAAACACTGGGGACAGTGTTATTTTATATTGGGGGGGAGGAAAGATAAAATAAAAAATGCTTTTATGTCAAAAAATGAATGATTTGAAAAAAAATGTGTAAATGGAAGGTAAAATTCCTTTAACTTTGAACATGGTAATACACATTGCACACTTTGAAACTGAATATCAAATAATTTAGCATGCCCCGATTCTTATTTTAATCCTATTATAATTTCATGAGCATAGATTTTGGAAAGTGTGCCTACCCAATGTGATATTTCATTGTTTATATATTCATCCAAATAAAAAAAATCACAATGCACGTCCTTTGGATAGTGGGGTATTAGTTTGATTTCATGGGGTCCCACAAATAAATAGCATAGGTTTGGTGATCATTTTAGTTTTAATATGAGTATTCAATAAAAAAAATTTGTGCGTAGAGCAATGAAATGACCTAATGTGTGGCTTTCAGCACTTGGGGATCGTGACTCCATAGTTGTCTGGCCCAGAGTTTGTAATTTAATCTCTATTTTTGGTAATTTGAATTTGTTTTTGACTGAGTTAACTCGAGATAATGCCCGAGTATGTGGGCTTTACTTGGTTCCCTAAGGTCCTTGGGCCTGGGAGTCATCGGCAAAGTCTCGCTACAGGGGTTGACTCTTTTGAGTGCAACTTCAATTACCATGGAAAAATTTCAAAAAAAAAACAAAACAAAACAAAATACAATAAAAAAAATACAATAAAAAAATTAATACTCATCTTAATATTGAAATGTGACTCCACCTAGCTCTTCCGTCATTTCCCTCTTGAATAAAGATGAACCCTCATGTCTATTTTGATGCACAACACAACCTCATACTTAATTGATATTGGATGAAATATGGCATTGAATTTGAACAAATGAATGAGCTTGGGATTAGGATCTGATTATGAAACTATCTTGTATTAAAATATTTTGATGGGTTTCATGATTTTTTGGTATAAGGGTTTCTGGTGATCATTGTGTTTTAAAATTTTTATGGAAAAGGGAATTGGAATTTCATATTGTTGAGATATATTTTCCTCAGGACTAGCAAAACTCAAGTTAAGGGTGTGATTAGCCACTAAATTAGGATAATATTCATTGTTAATATATATAATATTCATGTTATTTTTTATTCATAAACACCATTTTAGTTCATTTTACACTTTGAACATCATTTCACATTATGATTGTAATACCTTCTTAAAATTCACTACTATGTGGTACATTTTTTAACATCATTTGAAGTACTCAATGATTCATCTGATTTTAAGGAATATAATTATACATATTTTAATTTTATATTTTCGTAAATTGATCTACACTTCAATATGAACATGTTTTATTCAGTGATCATTGGAGAATTCATGGAAGAAGATGATGATATTTTGTGATGAAAGGAAACAATTCTGGAGAAGTCATATTGGACACCAGCTCACTGATGAGACTTTGGGGCCCAACATACAGGCCCAATTAATTCAAAATTTCGTGGGATTCTATAAGACATGTAGAGGAACAAATAACTCTACATGATAAAATGCTAATTAGGCCTCCATGGTGTCCATTTAGGCGGCCCAAGTTAGAGATAAAATTATGGTCAAGATTCTGCGGCCCCGAAAAACAGTCCACTAATCTAATCATATTTCCGAATCCACAACTCCAAATGGGCCCAACTTTTATAGGCGGGTAGGAGCCATCCAGGGATCCATTTTATTATGCTATTTCCCACTCGGATTCAGCCATCTATAAGGACTTACAAGCGCTTCAGTTCAGTGGAAGCAAGCTGGCTGCCACCTCGGGTCAGGGGTGGAAAAGTCTCCTCTTCCTTACTCTCCACCACCCTAGGCCTTCCATATTCACATGGAATATTTTGTAATGTTGGAGGATAGACCCAAGTCTCCCAAAATTCCTATTTAAGGTAGTGGTGGTGAAAGAGATTTTCATCTTTGAGCTTTGTTTTCATCTTAATGTTATGCTGCCAATTTCTCTTTGTAACGTTCTTTCTTCACATGTAAGTTGTTTTAATTCATCCTAGTTTCTTAATAAAAGTTCTGCCTATACTCCTATTCTGTTTTTCTAAATATCATGTTGATACTATTAGTTCAAGGTGTGAATTTATTCACACAATACTTTGTGATATTTATCACACAATGGTGGAGTGATCTATTTTTGTTGTTTTTTTAGTTCTCCATTTCCTCCCTCATAAGTCTACTTCCCGCTTCCGTTGAAGACATGTCATCAATGGAGGGATAACCCACTTATGGGTTGATCCAATGGAGTAGCAAGAGGCTGGATTAGATGTTATTTATCACCCCATTAATGTATAATCACTTCTTTAATTGAGATTTTTATTTGATGATTTTTAAAACATCTTCATCCTTATTGAATTTAAGGTAACACATTTCAAGTGCTAATACGAACCTTTACCTTGGAGTGCTCAATTATTTGATCCTTCAAGTTTATAGGTGATTAGTATTAGGTTTTGTAGGCATTAAACCAGTAAGTGATGATTATGTTTGATCTTATTAGATGAACCCATCTCAATTATAATAAATTGAAATCATTAAAAAAGGAATTCATCCAATCCACCCCAAGCGATAACCTAGGATAAACTCATTATTTTAAATCGAATTCACATAAATCTGTTATTGATCCTTTAAACCCATCTAAAATCAACCCAAGTTTTCCACTTCATATCCAAATAAATTCCTCAGAATGCATGCGTCTATAGGTTACTTCTTAGATCTGTGTGGATTTGAAAACCCAAGCTAGACTACAATAACCATTCTACCTTCATCTCTTGGGTAAATTTGAGCGAGAACCAATAAGATATAAATCTCACAAAAATAAAAGTGAGACTAGAAATCCCATTACCTTATGTATTATCTCTCACTGTTATCATTAAAAACTCCTTCATAATAAATATAAGTTTATTATTCATCTACCATAAAACAATATTGTTATATCTAATACGATATATGGATTTATATTACCTTCATATTAACACTTCGATGTTAAGGTTATGTTTGAGATAAAATATTCTTTGTTTTTCGCATTTGTCTTAATTTTTATATTTTTTGTCCTAATACTTATATCATAATTTATAGAATTTGAAATGTGATTCAAATATCATTTATATTCAGTATATATATATATATATATTTATAATAATATATAGAAGATAATGATATTAAATGGAATAAATCATTCATGGATACATTAGGTCATACGTATGTGTGAATGATGTTTCTGTTTAAAAATCTCATTGAATGAAAAAATGTAAATAATATATATATATATTATAACTAATTTATCATTATAATTTCATATATATCACATTAATTCATTAAAAAAACCTTAATACATTCCATGTATGGTGTGCATGAATGACATCACTTTGAAGATGTAGTTGTCATACCCCCAAACAAAGTTATCATACTTACAAAAAATTGAAATCATGAATGTATTTGTTATATAAAAATTTTAAAAGAAACAATTAATCATAAATATCATATATAACATATTAAAATTCATTTTACATAATAATTTTCAACCATGAGAGTTGGTAAAGTAAAAATGAACAACAACATTTCATGAGGCGGCCGTTCGACATACACAAGAATGGTAAGTTCATTACCCATTAGATGGAAGTGTGTTTAAGTACAGGTCAAAAAATTATAATTAAAACAACTTAGTATATTTATGATACAACTGTTATTATATAATAATGTAATAATAAGAATTTAGGTGGTGGAGGAGAAAATAAATTAAATGATCTTGATGAAAGATGTTACCTCTTCATTGGGTAACAACTATTACTTTGCACAAAATGTCTTCCTTGATTGGATTTCTAAAAAAGGGAGGCTTTAATTAGTAATTGATGGATTTTGGGAGCTTATTTGAGTAATTTTTGGTCAATAAAAAGGGCTTGACAAGTGTTAATTTTTGGTAGGCTTGTGTTCGTTTTTTATAGTGAATGAGAAGTGGAAATCATGAAAGTTTTTGAAAAGGAAATTCAAGCCACGTTTTTATGATAAAAAGGGTCTCCAATAACAGATAAAATTATATCCAAGGGAGTACAGGGTAAAAGAACATTCATCTGATTGATTTTGGAAATGTTTCATTATCATTTTGGCCCTTAAAAGTAAGGTTTAGTCCTCTGTTATGTTAATTTACCTCTTAATGATTGTAATTAATTTTAATCACTTTCACTAATATTTTTTGTTAGAAAATATGTTTAAATTATTTTAAATTATAAATTATTCTGATTCAAAACAATAAATACACTTTCTAAATTCTAATAACTGAAAATTCTTAAATTAATTTAAAATTAATCCTGCATAGAGGTCGTGACAATGAATTTTTAAGAACAAATGTTTAAATGTTTGAGTTGTTTTGATATCCAATTTCAATGTGAAATTAGTTAAAATGAAATAAACTGGATTAATTTATGTACAATTAATCTCATTAAAGTTAAAAAAATAGATTATAATTTAACTATATAAATTAATAAGACAAAAAACAGTTTTGAAATAAAATATTTCATTTTTTACTATTCATCAAAAATACATTTTTTATAAAATTACATAAAATTTACCCTAAGATAATTTTGAAATTAGGAATTAAAAATTATTTTAATTTAATCAAATTAAATTTCTAATTTTTTTAAAATTTATTTTATTACTCTTTATAGAAGGACATAAAAGTGGTTCTTTTAAAAAATCATATTTCTAAACATATAAACATTTTAATAAAAATGTAAGTATTATTACGAATATTCTTTATTTATATAAATACATTATATATAATATTTAAAAATTATTTGTTACAATTATTATTACTATGATTAATTTCTATGTTATAACTACATCCATTGAATAATTACCATAATAAAATATTCTTCCGTAGAAATATAGTGTGACATGTAATATAAGCCAAGTCGATGTTACATGTATCAAAAAGTTAACTTGGTGTTGCATATAAATAATTTTTGAATTATTTTATCAGGAATTTAAATACATTAAAGAATATTAATTTATTAAAAATAACGTTCACAAAAATATAAGGTTGTCACATTCAACCTCACATAAAATGAATTTCTCCCTCGAAATCCATCATTATAATACCAATAAATGAGGATATTTCTACCTCATAATATCTTCAAGTTCCAACGTAGCTTGCTATAACAGGTGATTTATCTTAAAAACATTAACATGGTGAGTAGTATTGTTTCTTATAACTTTCCCTAAATGATCCATAATTTCAACTGGTTGTTCCTCATAAGAAAGATCCTACTCTAGCAGTATGATCTCTAAGTTTAGTATATATAAAGGGTGAGTCATGTATATCCATAGGAGAGATACATGTAACATAGTGTAGAATTGGGAGATATTTAGAGGAAGTTCCATGTTATAGGATACCATTCTAATACGATCATGAATCTCAAAAGGACAGATATACCTAGGGATTTGTTTTCCTTTCTTCCCGAAGATCATAACCATATTCTAGGAAGATATTCCGAGAAATAGATGCTCACCGACTTCAAATTATGGATCAGTCAAACAGTTATCAGAAAAAATTTACTATCAACTTTTTTCTACCATGATATACTTCTAAATTGTTCTAACCTTTTATGTAATTTCTTAAGCTATCTCAAGTCACAGTTTCTTTCGTTCTCCATCTTCATCCCATCATGTTGCAGCTCTACATTCCTTACAATAAATGTCTTCATAAGGAGCCATATTAATGCTTACATGGAAGCTATTGTTGTATGAAAACTCAACTATATGAAGGTGATTATCCCAAAAACATTTTAAATCCAACAAATAAGGTCTTAAAATTCTTATAGTGTTTGAATTTTTCATTTATACTAACCATCCATCTGAGGATGATAAAAAGTTATGAAACTCAATTCTTTATCAAATTATTTTAAAGGATTCAACAAAACCTTGAGATGAATCTCATATCCCAACCAGATACAACAAAATATTGTACTCCATACATCCTTACCAATTTTGTAATATATATCCTAAAACTTTGATCCATATTGAAGAATTCTATGATATTTTTGAAGGGTGTTGACTTAGTAAGGTGACAAACTACCACCATATAGCATTACAACCTTTAGAGGGTTTGGTAAGTCCAAGTAATGAATCCATAGTGATGTTCTACCATTTAGAATCTTGTAATGCTAAGGGATTCAACATCTCTTTAGACATTTGTCTTTCTTCCTCAACATGCTAGCATACCAAGAACCAAGATACAAACTCTACGCTGCCCCTATTCATACAATCCCACCATAAGTATTCCTCCAAATATCTATACATATTTTTACTTCTTGGATGAATACAAAATTAAGAAGTGTGATCACCCTCTAATAGCTCATTCTTCAAATACGATATGGAAAGAACTCATACATGGTTCCTGAACCTTATCATTTCATCCTGATCAAGGTTTAACTCAAGAACATTTCTGTCTTTCTTTTTCAACTCTACATATTTCTTCTACAACCATTTAATTTTCACTTGGATAGAGGGTTTAAAATTAAATTGAGAAAGATAATATTACCCCCTTCATTTAGTATTTCTAGATCCTTACATTTCACATCTAAAAATATTGGATCAATTATGATCCTCATAATGGATATGCTATTATGATGATTTTGAGTCAAAGAATTATCCACCTTGTTCATTTTCCAAGGGTCTTAATGTATTGAGAAGTCAAAATAATTTATCATATCTAACCATATTCTCTAGAGCATGTTCAAATCCTTCTATGTGAATATATATTTTAGACATTTACGATCAGTATATATGTCACAATTTATACGCAAAGATAAATCTTTTATATATTTAAGGCAAAAAATTACTACTTCTAACTCTAAATCATGAGTTGGGTTATTTTTCTCATGGATATTCAATTTTCACGAGGCATAAGCGATAACCATATTATTATTAATATGAATAAATCCCAATAACTTCTTGGATGAATAACTATAGATTATAAACCCTTCTCTACAATAGGGTAATGTAAGCACAGGTGTGATGACCAACCTTCTCTTTAGTTACATGAAATATCATCACATTCATCTATCTAGAAGCACTTGACACCCTTATGAGTTATCTTGGTCAGAGGATTCAATATTCATGAAAAATTCTCCACAAACCATCAATAATATCAAGCTGATCTATGAGAACTATGGATCTCAGTCACTCTGGTTGGTTTAGAACAATATTCAATTGCCTATATATTTGATGGATCTACTACTATATAATATCTTGGTATTATGTGACCTTAAAATGAAACAATTTATTGACAAAATTCTCACTTTGTAAATTTTTTCGTAAATTTTATCCTTCCTTAGTGTCTTTAGTATAATTCTAAGTTTGTATTTATTCTCATCCTTTCTCTTTGAATAGATAAGAATATCATATATATATATATATATGACCAAAAACTAATTGGGATAATCATTAAAGACTCTATTCATCAAATCAATGAATATTATAGGGGAATTCATAACACCAAATGAATCACTATATATTCACAGTGTCCATACCTTGTAAGAAATCCTATCTTAAGTATGTCCTTTTTATTGGCCCTCAATTGATGATAACTGGAATGAAGGTTAATCTTGGAAAAGTATTGAGATACGTGAAGATGATAAAACAAGTCATTAATATGGGGAAGAGGATACTTTTTCCTGAATGTGATGTAGTTAACCAAAAGTCCCAGGGGTAGTTCAAAACCCACCCCTACCAAATTTATTGAAAAATAAATACAAAGACAAAACATAAAAAAGAGGGTTTACAGAGTCTAGTAAACAATGTGCCGCATGCATCTATCTCAAAAAAGGCACACAACAATCAAGATCCTTAAATGACCATTCCGAACTAGACTCCACAATAGCCTTCTTAGACAAGGAATTAGTGACCTGATTGGCCTCCCTAAAAACATGAGTCACATCTAGAATAACACCATCAAGGAGTTGTAGTCATTTTATCAAGGAAGGAAACATAACCCAAGGAACATTCCTTGACCGTCTCTTAAGAATCTCAACAGCCGCCATAGAGTCCGATTCCAACCAAAGAAACCTCCAACCATATTTAACTGTATATGTAATAGCCTTGATCATCACCCATAACTCTTCCTCAATACAAGAGCCCTTCCCAATATAATGGTAGAATCATCCCTTAACGAAGACCCGATAGGTACGAAAGACACCACCACAGCCTGAAGGCCCAGGTGCACCTGTATCCGCCCCATCAACATTAACTATTACCTAAGAAGGAATATGAGGAATTCACCTTATATACTTCATCACCAATGGTTTTCTTGTCCGTCCCAATATACCAATTTTTCTTAGAAGAACAAGATCATTAAATTCGTTGTTCATACAACCCAACTACTCCCTGGAGGCAGTATATACCGCACGATGAATGGCTCTAACACCTAACTGAACAGTGGGCTTTAAATTCTAAAAAATCTGATTATTTCGGGCCTTCCACATAATCCAAAAGTTGATGCAGTAGCTACCAGTAGGATATTCCACACCTTATCACTGTAGCTAGAATAAAAAATGGAAGAGAGAAGCCCTTCAATCGATCTCAAGTCCAAACAGAAACCTATCATGTCCTGGATATATCTCTAGAGCCTGTATATAAGAGAACAGTGCAGAAAGTGATGATTAATTGATTCCATATTGGTAACACAAATCGGATAGGACGAGTCCAGATGAATCCCATTCCGTTGGAGAAGACATTGCACTGGTAGCCTTCTATTCCATATCCTCCATATAAACAAGAAATCAGTAGAAGGAATGAAAGTATTCTGGTAGTCAAGTAGCCACCAAGGAGCAACATTCTCCCCAGCACATAGAAATTGATACAAAGCTCGAGTAGATAAAGTTTCATTAGAGGATAGTTTCTAGATAAGCGTGTCAATATCAATTTAGATATATCCTTGAATTTTAGATATAATTTGGGAAGGAATAAACTAATGTAACTCTGCACTAGAAACCTGCAAAGTGGAAATTGAGTGATGCAACATATCAGTTGGAATGAAAACATACTCATAAATTGGTTTCGTTAGCCAAAGTGTGTTACATGCATTCAGGGAGGAATCCCTATAAACAAACCACTTCGAGTGGGCCATGATTTCATGAATGGATGACTTTAGAGGAGGCCATAATGAGGATGAATGATAGTGAGAATAGCCAGCCCACAACCTATGGGTGAACCGTGCTGCATGAAACTCCATATACATGTCATTGGAAGTGATGAGGCTTCATGTAAACTTGCTAAGCAGGTCCTCATTGAATAGACCCAAATCTTTAATACCAAGGCCCTCCATATTCACTGGTTTAATACAATCCTTCCAAGCCACTACGAGCAGCTTTCTTTCATAGATGGATCTAGTCCATATGATGTTTTTAATCATCCTTTGAAGTTCCTTAATAAGAATATTCAGCCACCTGTAAATAGAGAACACATAGACAAACATAGTTGTGATCACAGAATTAACAAGAAAAAATCTTCCATATTGTGACATTGATTTCCCTTTCCAAGTTTCCATCTGAGCAATAATACGTGAGAAGATGGATTCAAGATGACACCTCTTGACATGTCACCAAAAGAGAGGAACACCATTATAGTTAAAAGGCAATGATCCCTTCTTAATCCCAAGTGAACTCTTGATTTTATGTTCTTCTGATAGAGATCCCCTGCCCAAAAAATGCAAATGATTTTTGAAGACTAATATCCTGGCCAGCCACATCTTCATAATGCATGAAATTGGCTTTGATAGAAGACACAGTCCATTTATCCTCACTACCAAATAAAAGGATGTCATCAGCATAAAGTAGCTGAATGGGGGCATAAATATCCCTTCCAACATTAATCTGATTTTATAAACCATCTTGAAAAAGTCTATTAAAACATAGACTTAAATAATCTGTTGCAAGGGAAAATAAAAGTCCAGAGAGAGGGTACCCTTTCCAAAAACCCCTAGAGCACTTAAAGAATCCCCTGGGTGAGCCATTGACTAGAATAGATAGCTTGTCACTTCAAAGAATAGTATGAATCAAATTGATAAACCATGTAGAAAACCCATTCATTCTAAGAATAGACAGAAGGATGCTCCATTTCATAGTATCAAAGGCCTTAGAAATATCATTTTTTACTGCTAAACTTCCATACTTCCCCTTCCTTCTTAAATCATTGATGCATTCAGAGGAAGTGAAAATACAAGTTTGGATACTCCTTCCCGGGACAAACCCAAATTGATTTGGGGTGATGAGTCCTTTAACCACATTTTCCAACCTGGTTGCAATAATTTTTCTAATTATCTTGGGAATGGTGTTTCCAATAACAACTGGTCGGTAGTCCTTAATATCCATTGCACTATCCTTCATTGGTATTAGAGAAATAAATTTGAAGTTAGCACCATAATACATAGAAACGGAAGTGAAGAACACCCTCTATGTATTGATAACATTATAATGTACAATCTCCCTGTTAAACATGAAGAACTTATTTGTGAAACCACCCGGGCCTGCAGCACTGTCATTATTCATAGAAAACAAGGCTTCCTGAACCTCTTTCCCCCCAAGTAAAGCAACAAGTTCTCTATTGACCTGGTCATCAATGCAAGGGGTAATGTTATGTACAATCATATGATATCTGTCTTCCCCATCATCAGAGTAGAGATTTGAAAAATAACTAACAACCACATTAGAGATACCATTCTCATTAGTGAGGATTCTTCTATTGATATTTATGGAAAAAAATCCCCTTCTGAATTTTCTTTCTTTAGGAAGGAAATGGAAAAAGTTAAAGTTTATATCACCTTTCTTTAACCACCTTACATTGTAAACATATATGGCCAGATTATCCTTTGTGTTGGTCAACTCATCCATCTTTGATGAAGCCTAGATTTCATTAAAAGATGGCATGGAATTAAGTTTATTTGAATTATGACAGTTGTGAAGATGACTTTCAGCAGATTTTATGTCCTCATACATCTTAGAGAAATAATGTTTACTAAATTCCATTAGCTTCATCTTTGTACATTTCTGTTCGAATGAAAGAATATGTGAAGCAGATCCTGATGTCCATGAATTCCAAGACACAATAACATTCTCCTGACACCCTTGAATCACAAGCTAGGAATTATAGATCGTAAAAGGAATAGGGGTCATACGGCTACCACCATTTGAGATATCAACCACCAAGGAATTATGATCAGAGTGAGTTTTGGGAAGAAGATGACCAACAGCACTGAGAGAGTCATTTCCTTCATCAACATGAAGGGAAAACCTATCCAATTTACTATCCCACCTCTCATTAAGAGTGTACCTTCCCCAGGTAAATTCAACACCAATGGTTGACACCTCAATCAGGTTACTTTTATCAATTCATTTAGAAAAATCATTGGCTAAAACCCGGTTAAAATAGATGTGATGTATTTAAACTCTTTATAATTAATGAAGAGTCACATTGATCCATCTTTCTTTTCTAATAAGAGAATACGTGCACCCCAAGGTCACCCACATGGCCGAATAATAAATCTACTTCTTATTTTCATGGAAGTTTTTGAAACTAATCTAGAAAGACCTCCAAAAACTAAAAAACAATAGTCATATCATCAATGTTGATTTGATACCTAATATTTTGAGATAAACAACCCTTCAAAATGGGAATTAAGACCCATTCACAATTAATGGAAAGAGTAGTAAATTGTTTTAAAAATATATCTGCATAATCCTAAAAAATAGGAATATCATTGATGTTATGTTTCTCCCCAAACATTTGAGATAAATATGCATCCTGAATAGGTATAAAAGACCATATAATAAAAGTAACTTCCGTTATAAGTTCATATTAATCCTCAAATAAAAATAGAATCATAAAATGATTTGGAATATCAAACATGAATTCACTTTCTTAACAATTGATAAAGGATATATATATATATATATATAATGATCCCATATACGCCTATAATCACACCATGTTCAACTTGAGGAAGAAAAAAAATATTTTAATGAAGGAAATTACCATAAAATTCTACCAAATATGTGATATAGACTCTATATGTGATCATTATACAATTAGTAGTTTATAATGATAAAATATATCTAATATTTTAGGCGGTTATATGATACCGTTTGAAAATACATCATATATAAATGAGTTGGTTGATCTAGAATCAAATAAGGAATTTTTAATTTTAAAGTGGACTGTATGTATACCTTTCACCACACCATTCCCTTTATCCACATCCTTTATGACAAAATATGAATTACCCTTATCCAAGTATATAGGGGTTTGTTATGTCCAACCATTCTCATTAGTTATTGGATTCAGGAATTTATTACCATAATTCCCAATATCCTTGGATTATAAAAATTGAACAGAATTGGTCAAATACTTCTTCTACTCTATTAGATTTTATAACCTTTTCAACCCTGTTGAAAATAACTATCTCTATGACCATCCCTTACACAGTTAATGAATTACTCTGTTCCTTTTAAAAAATTATTGAGTTCTTCCCCAATTTTCTTTTTATTTTTGTGGTGAGTTTTTATTTTCTATGTGGGATTCAAAACATGGTTTTCAATAATGCTCCATTTTTCTCTTATTATCACTAAAACAAGAAGAATAATTGGAGTTAAAAATATCCATTTCTACATTCAAAGTGCGTTGAATGATTTCGTTATAGTTACTAAATTCTATAATGGATAACAGCTTTATAATAATTTGTTTCATTACACTAAAGAATCAATAAATTTTTCTTTACAGGGTTGATGATAATGACATAAGAATACATTGAAAATAATGTAAGGTTTCCTCCATAGGTACAAATGGATTCATCATCATTATACTTTAGCTCTATAATTTCCCTTTTCATCTTAGTATAATGAGTTCGTTGAAATTATTTATTATGAAATGCCCTATTAAACTCTTCCCAGCCTATGAACATCATTTATTCCAGTTTCCTTGTATTATCAAAAAGAGTCGACCATTGATCATAATCTCCATACATGTGATAGACTGTTAAAAAAACAATCTCCTTATTTGATAACAGAATAACATAAAGTATCTTTTCCAATGAGTTGATCAATTTTCAAGAATATAGCGGATTATAGTGGCCATGTAAAGAAGATAGACGTTATTGAATAAAAGAGTCAAATATATGTTTATCCCTCATTAGTGTATTCATAATCTAAACATGGATCATGTTATAACTCATATATTTAGATAATTTAGTGAAAATATACATATTATATCACATAACACCCCAAAATCCATTTTCTTTCGCATAAGGATGGTCATTTTATTTCCCATATCAATAATTGTAATCATAATTAATTCTCTTTACATCCATTGTTTTAAATAAGAAAAGGAATCATAAGTATTGAAAGAAAATAATCATAGTGATAATCATAATAAAATTATTTCTAAGAAATTGTAATTTATTACACAATCTTATGACTGAAAATTAATTTTTAATTCACATAAAACCCCTTTTAAGGGGCGATGGGGAACCCAACAAGACATTTCCACTTAAACAAATTTCAAGCCTCCAAAATTAGTTCAAGGACAAAAACAAATCATTCAAAATTTAAGAGGTGAGTCCCCTACCCCAGATCATAGCCATGTAGACCCACTTCCACCTACTCATCACTACTCGGCAAGCTGTCATGTGCATGAAAGCATGGGCCTAGTTTTGATGGAAACGCCATACCCTCTTACATGTCTGAATTTGAATAGAAATTCTATTTGAAAGCTCTTTGATCTGAACCTCATATGGAGAACATCTTGTTGGTGAGCTGGTTTTCAATTTCCTTTATCAAAAACAATAGTGCCACAATTAAAAAATTTCCACAAAAATAAATCCACAAAGAAAAAAATTCAGCAACATCACAAGAAAAAATATCACAAATCCAAGTCATATATTGCATCTCCTTTAGAAAAAACTACATCAAAGATCATAAATCATCCACCTTCAGCCTCTCGAATGCAATATCAACCTCTAGCAACAAACAAGAATCCAAAAAAATGTCACAAAAGAACCCCATCTCGAATCCAGTTTCATAAACCATAATTCTATAAAATCAAAAGTCCAACACCAAAGAACTGTAAAATCAAAACCTTCATTCCAAAACACCATAAAATCTCATCCATAATCCAGTTCACGAAAGAATCACCACCAAAGAAAAATCTTGATCACCGAAAAACCCCACCACCATAAAACATTGGAAAGGAACCATTGAACGAATGGAGAGGTGATCCGATGATGGCCACACCACAAAAAATATCAGACCAATAAACTTCAACACATTAGGACTCACTGGGTTCCGTGAATATCGTCGGACTCCAAGAAAACCTCACTGCAAGCCGGATCTACAGATCCCTTCACTGCCATTAGAACCTTATATAGAGACCATAGAAAACCACCTCCCACACTCCCAACTGATAGAAAACAACGTAGAAACCCTCTGACCATAGTGGTTGGGGAACTGTAAAGGCATGAGTTGACTCGTACGTAACGTATATAAATATTATATCATTGTAGATGAATATTAAATATATATCTTAATTAATCATTTTCGAGTAAAGTAAAGTCTTATTTTCTTTGGATACAAGACACATAATCAACTTATTTATTGAAATACTTTTTACATCTCCCATAATGACCTTTATGATAGCACCAATATAGAAATATTATACATAGAACCTTCCATCAAACCCTAATGAAGAAAAACATAAGAAAGTTTGATCTCAGATTATCAGTAAGGGAAAACATGGGATATACCGATCATAATAGTTGTAGATGATCATAACTGTATGATAACATAATCAAGTGAATGTTCTAAACACAAAATATTTATTACCAAAAAAAATTAGATCATGAATTGCACACTCATGTCACATCTAGAATCATGATTAAAAAGTTGGTCAAAGAAGTAATCATCCTTCAAGATTCACTACACAGGTATGTGGAATTAAATGAATAATAATATTGGGAACATAGATATTCATAATCATTTACATACATAATCATGAAAGAATATCTATAAGAAACAATACACACACATCAAAATGTGAACATTTATATTCACAATCGTGTTTATTCGTAAATTTTGGTGAATAACTAGAAGAAATAAAACACACACATCTGAATGTGATCACAGCTATATGTAATCATGTTCACACTTATCATCATTATTTCATGAGATATCTATATAACATTATACAATTCATTAGAGGTATATAATGGACTTAACTATCATGTAATAATATTCTATTCACTTATATTCCATAAGTCCAAAAAAATTATCATTTCATCATAGCTTAACCCATGGAAACGAAAATAGGTTTCATCAAAACATCACCATCATAATCAATAACCACATAGATAAAGAATAAGTATGGTATAATGGGATCAATTACCTAGTGATTTATATGTAATATAAAATTATATTTTCAGATATGAAAATACCTTTAAAAGGTCACAATAATATTTAATTTAGAAAAAAAAAATCATTTTCGAATCAATTAATTAAAATATAAAAAATTCCATAATATTAAAAAAAATATTTGGAAATAACCATGAAAATTTATAAATATGATTTAATTAAAAGTATATTCAAGATATTCATAAAATCTTTTCGTGTGTTATATGTTAAAAAATATATTCTACTGAACAATTTGTTAAAAAGTACCTTGTTTGGAAAATTATGAGATGATTCCTTTTAATCCTTTTTATAGAGAGTAAAATATGGGTAAAAATGACTTTTATAAATAAATTTATCATAGAGAAAACATTTTAAATAAAATATTTACATGGAAGATATATATTCCCAACCAAAGAGGAAATAATGATTATTTTTATTAAAAACATTTTTTCAATCTTTTTTTTACCAATGAGTGGAAAATGGTTCTGTTTCATGAATATTATATCAATAAATATAGGTGTATAAATTATATGGGGTTTAAATGATAAATATTTTTTAACTACCCTCAATAAAAAGTTAATATAAAAAATCTCAAAAAGAAATTTGATTATAACATAAACTCATTCCCTCATGTCTCATCCTACTTCATATGTGGTCACACATAACATACTATTTACCATTGTTTTTATAATTACCAATTATAATTTATTAATAATTATTCCAAAAAAACTGACATTTTGGGTGAAAGTAGTTCCTTTTTTATGCGTGTTTCAATTCGATGGATTAGGTACCTGTAACATGGTTATTATTTCATAATTTTCAGAATATTTTTCATGATAATGTATCATATTTATTCATTATATACTCCTTTATAACCATTTACGTAATGAATTGATAAGAAATTAATTACATACCCTCGTGGACATGATAGTCTGTATATACATGCGAGTTATGATTCCAAAATTCGATGCATGGAAAATCATAAAGATAAATCATAATTCACCTTTATAAAATAATTATTATAACATAAAAATAATATATTTTCATTAAATATATCCTTATTACTCGACATGTAAGGAATAAATGAAATATGAATCACATCGATTAATGGAGGTGGCAGTCCACATGTATGCATAACTGACATTATCATTTTCCAATGGAGGAGAAGGATAGAAGGTACATAATAGAGTATAATTATTATAGAATAATAATTTCATAAATATTATATATATACATTAAATCCAAAATAATAACTTTCCATGAATTATTATGAAAAAAATGAAATACATTTCTTCACAATGAGGTAGTCTGCACGTACGCATGAACAATTCTTTCATTTCCCATTTGATGAATAATGAGATAAATACAGGTTGTAAAATTAGAATAACAATATCTTAGTATATTTATGATACTCGATTAATTATGTAATTATGGATTCAATAGTTATAAATAAGGTAAAATAATAAATAAGCTGTTAAGTACATGGTTAATAGCTATACCTATTCGTTGAGATACCTCAATTGGCTTAAATCTTATGCCTAGATAGGATGGTATTCTGATGAAAGAAGGAGAAATATGATGTCATGATAGGTTTTAGGAAAGTATTTTGGTAGGCACTGACTGATCAAGATGTCTCATCATGTTTGAGATGGAGGTGAGGGGTAGTTTCATTTTTTAAGGGAGGGAGAGGACACACTTGGAATATTTCTAAATATTAAAATATATTACTATTTAAATCATGCTAAATGGATTGAAAATGAATCATATTTGAATATAATAAGGTATAGGGTGAAAATGTTTTTATAAAAAATATTTTCAAAATGTTTTTAATTCTTTTTAACCATATCCCTTTATTTTTACCCCTCATTACCCCGTTTTAACCTTTACCATAGTGATGATTTTTTACCGTGATTAATATTCAAAACAAAAAAACAATTAAGTTGGACTAATTAAATTAATTATCATAATTCCAAATATGTAATTTATTTTATAAGATGAAATATATATAAATGGAATAAATATATTTTAAATCAAATTATCAAAAATATAAAAAACAAATTATTCTGAAAGATAAATTAAGCATAAAAATAATTTTTTAGAAAAATACATTTTTATCTATAAAAATGATTTTATACCAAAATTAAAGATAATTTGGATAAAAATAAAATTAAATGGAGTAATATTAATCTAAATAAAATGTTTAAATTTTATAATCATTTGATAATAAAATGAAAATGTGTAAATACTTGAATGGAAAAGAAAGATTCATAAAAAATTATTATTGTTTCCACAATTCAAAGAAAATTTATACTTTTCATAAAGATAAAATAATTTCTACTTAATATAATTTTGATATAATTATTTCCAAAGAAAATTATATTATAAAATAAAATGTATAATTTTAATAAATTAATTATTAAAGTTTCTCACAAAACTCAATAGAAAAAATTATTAAAAAATTATTTTCAAAACATATATTGACTACAATAAAAATTGGGTACTTAATTAGTAATAATTTATATATATATTTTTATTTATTATGAAAATGATAAATATATTTAAAAAATTTGGGACTCATTTTCATACCCACCAAGTCAATCATAATATTTAACAATCATATTTAAAATAATAACATTTCAATACTATATCACAATCAATTTAAATACATAATTTCATTTGGAGAAAACCATCACAGAATTAAATATATGTAAGGAGAAACATATCAATAAATTTTATGGGGTAAAATTTGATTATATACCATGGGATATTCTAATGGTGATAACACCCATGAGATTCCGATCCAAGTAAATAACCAATAGTTATAGTAAATTGAACTATAGCCAAGGTAATAAAAAATTTAAATAGCCCAATTTTCCAATGGTGTTAAATAATGAATGATGATATTAAAATTAATTTTTATGACCTTTAAATTTTTAATCTAGTAAAATTGTTTTACTATTTTGAATAATAATATCCCAATTTGGTAGTAATGTTTATTTCTTTTTAGGTTTTAAATATAAGTTACAGGGGTAAAGGTTAGTCACCATGATGAAGGTTAAAATAATGTAAAAAGTCTAACTTATTGGATAAGGTCATAAAATATCAAAAAATAGTATCTATAAATGGTTTTATGAGGTATTTATAAAACTGACATTATCTTATCCTCACTAAGTGAAAATTTTGGATCTGCTTTCAATGAATAGGACATTCATTTTATGTCAATAAGTGAGTATTTATAAAAATCCCACCCCTTATCATCTATTATAAGACCACTCCTCAACCCACCTCAACACAAACAATTACATAAATATTCAACTATATACTACCTATACTCTCTTCCTCGCAATACTCTATCACATTTTGTATCCTCTGATATCATGAATTAGTGTCAAACCGATCACTTGAAAGAGGCTCTCTAATAGTAGATTCATGTCTTTAATGTAAGTGTTATATTTTCCTGAGTAATTATTCTATATATTCTTCATATAACACTTCTAGAATTTTATTTACCACTTTATTTTTTTTATTCATTAATCTTATTTAAAATTGATATTATTATTATCAATAACATTTTCTCTCTCATTTAGTAATTAAAAAATGTTTTTATGGGTCAGTTTTACCACCTACACGACAAGGTTATAACAATAAAATCGTGAATGAATAAGAAAACATAAATAATAGTGATATTATGTAAAATTTTTTGACATAATATTATTTTTATAAATTTTTAATGGTATTATATATGTGTGTGTGCATTAATCAATGAAATTTATATTTTTATTGAATTGAAGTGAACAAAAAACATAGATTTTTTAGTATTCTAAGGAAATAAATACCAATGATATTTATATAATTTATATGTAAAAATAGAAATATATCAACCATATGTACTAAATTTACATTTAAATTATATATGTTATTAATCCATGAATAAAGAACAAGGTATAGAGCTAAAAAAGAGAACCATGTGTGGGAAAGAAGAACAATTGACACCTGAAGATTATTTGTAACAGTAAACAATTAATATATCGGTAACAAAGAGTTATAAACTAATTTTATAAAGTTTAATGACTAAAAATAATTTTATTATGTATATGAATAATAAATATATATTTATTAAATAGAAATTTAGATAACTTTTGATGAAGCAGATGTTTGAGGTAGGGGTTTCCCATCTCAAATTTCCTTCATTGATAAATGTTTTGTAATATGCATCTATTTTCATTATATAGTGTATATACTTACTCATTGATATATTATATAATAATTATAATTATATTAATTATATTTGATTTTTCATTTAATGTTTTATTTGGAAATAGGTTTTTAATCAGATGATACCAAAGTCATAAGGGTTTCCTTTCAAATATCACCTTAAATTCAAAATTGCTTATGTATAAGTTATTATTTTTTTGAATTTAATTATATTTATCCCTAAAATAAATATATTTTAATCCCCACTAGTTAGTTATAGTTTTTACATGTCTTATTATCACATATCTTTCCTTTTTTATAATTAAACTGAACAGGTTCCTATAACTGCTACCAAACTTATCTCTTCATTATAGTGAAACATATATTCCCTTTATTTATATAATATTTATAATGTCTTATGAATATTATTTTATAAAATTATGTGGTTGATTAATTTAATTTTCTATTTTATTTTTCTTTCCTTAAAAAAATTATAAAATTAATGTTTTTAGAGGTTCCTCTTATGTTATTTTTATTATTTCTCTAAAAAAGTGTTAAAATAATATAATATTTAATGTTTTCCATATGAACAACATTTCCCTATTTTATTATAATTTTTCTTAATTAATATTCCTATTAAAAATTCATGGTATTTCAATTTCATGTATAATTATATTGTTTTATGAATTTTTCTTCTTTAAGATAAATGTTATCAAAATAAAATGAAATTTCCTCTTTTTATTTTAAAGAAATTATCTTATGTTTTCATTAAGGTGTTTTCATCCATGTTAACATCATTTAATGTCTGTTATTCTACACTAGAGGAATTATTTAATAATACAATCTAAATTATTTTTCTGGATTACTTATTATCATTTTGTGTATAAGTTTTCATGAAATACATTTCTTACTCATTAGTTAATTATGATATGATAGATTGAAAAATATTCTCATTCCCATGACGAACACATATGTAAAATTTATTATTATATTATAGGTGGGTACATTATATCACTATAATTAATTGGGTAAGTAATTATACAAACTGATATGACATTTAAGTGATTTGTGACTGAACCTCATCAAATATGGTACTCTATCTATTAATTATTAAAGTAAATGGGGTGTGAAACAAATAATCCAAGGGTCTCTGTCAAAATTTGATAGGGTTATTGGTAGTGATCCTTGAAAATGAAATTTACATTCAATGATTTTGTTGATAGCAAACTTTTATGACTCTATATTATGAAAATGTTATAGTTTCTTGGTTCATGATTGTTTAATCATGTTTCCACCCCATGTTTCCCTTGATTTATGTCATGCTAATGATTTAAGATATGACACATGATTTGTGATCACTGATTAATTGGGTATGATTCTATTTTATTGTTTCCTATATCATTTATTATGATCTCATAAAAAAATGTACATCTTATTCTCACTTATGATAATTGATTGATATCCCTTATTTTTACTCTTACAAAGCATTTGATTTCAATTTTTTTTATGTTTCCATTCTTTAAGTTAAGAACATCGGTGTTTTTAAAGATATTTATATACGGGTATCATGCGTTATGTGAGATATATTAAATATATTGTAAAATATGATTTTTTCTGTATCTAATATCCAGAACCCTAAACCTATAAGTTATGGGGTGTGATTCAATATGAGATTAAATGAATATTCATGTAAAAGAATGTAATATATATGTATGTCGTGGTGGTATTATATCATGATTGATGAAGTTAAAAAAAATTCTGCTAATTAAGGAAACTGATTCCATTAATGAGATAGGACTGTTATATGTTTGGGAGATAGGGCATCACAATAGTAGTCTAATATTAACATTCAAATGTTGGGGGAAATGTTTTGGGAATGTGTCCGTGATTTATATGTCTCACTGGAAAATCATCTTTTTATAACCGATTTTTTTAGATGAAAATAGTTATTTGTAATTAATTTTGATAATACCTTTTTATAAATTGTATTATAGGTTATTTGTATCACCAGTATTTAGGTTATAGGTAAAATAATTTTATAATATCATTCTAATTAGAGTAAAAGAGAAATAAAAATATGTTCAGCTAATCAGGAATCATTTTTTGATCACTTATATTAGGTAGAGATCATAATATAACTTGATAATCCATTCCTCTACAGTATGTGGTGGGTGACTGGTTAATCTTTTAGGTGTATTTTTTGGTTGGGAAATAGGAGAATATGAAGTTATGGCATGTTGGAAACTATATTTTTGTTGTTATTTGTGGTTTCCAGAAGAATTAGTGATGTGGAATACTAATTAATAATTACCTATAGATATAGTGTTATGAATGTTTTCCCATATGTGTCATATTTAGAGATACCCTCATATCCCCTCTCACATGATCTATTTTCATGATATTGATTTTGATTTATATAAATTGTTTGATGAGTAACTCATTAAGATAATGTATAAGAGTGAGAAAACATTGAATGATAAGAGAATACCTCTAGTACATGTTCTCTGGTAGCATGGGTCTGTCTGTGATGAGGCTTAGAAGTGGGATTTTAATATACTAGAATAGTGCCATGTGATTTTGGTTAGTGAAGATCGATAATGTGATAAAGTGAAACTCACAGACTATATTCCATATGGAGGGGAAGTTTTAATACCCCAAATGTGTTCTAGGAATAAATTTTATTTTTTACGAAATCATTTGTAATTTGATGGTTTTTAGTTATTATTATTTTTTTTAGGGGCCCAAGAGTTAGATTCGGGTTATTTTCTTGAGGCATTAGAATTAAATCTTTTTAAGTAATAAGTCTATGAACCATTACTTATATTCATACATAAAAATGGGTCTTTTCTGGTGGGGTTAAAAATAAATTATTGTGGTTTCACCATGATGACCTACTTGAGGGGGAAGATTACACCACAGTTTAAGAGATTGATTTAGGAGGTCCTAGATCATGCATTGATGATGATGTGTACATGATTATTATGTGTCAAATTATTTTAAGGCATTACACTATGAATGTGGAGGTTTTTCTATTAGGAATGAAGGGCTCTATTTCTTGGCTTCACCCAAGATCAAGGAATATCACTCTTACCATGAGTGGCATGCTGCTATGTGACCTTATTTAGGGCATTGCATCCTGACTTGTATGGTCACACTACAACACAACCCCTATAATATGTTTTCAATTTATATTCTTTGATTTATTAAGTTAAATTAATTACTATTATTCATTTTTGGTAAATTTATCACTTCCTTAGTATCGTCAGCATGCCCACCCTCTCCAACTATATCCTCTCATCATCCAGCGGCCTGGAGGCCTCCAAATTTTATATTTAAGACAAAAGCCCCTTTTAATGGAGGAAGGGGGAAACCCTAATAGGTATTAGAAACTTAAAACAAATCACCACCCAGAGGTCTAGGGAGACAAACCTAACTGATAACATTGAGCTACCCCTACCCAGCAATTGATTGTGAAAAAGATCTCCACTTGTGAAATAATGAATGGAAAGAAAGTGTCTTGTGTCAAATCAAAGGATCAATCTAATGTCTATCACTATGCCCTATCAAACAACCAAATCCATAAATATCTATAGTGATGAAATGATAGCTCTGGAACCTCCTCTGGGGCTAAATCCGCGTGGTCGAGTCTGGGTGCATCACCGTACCAACAGACCTCACAAACCCTTACATCATTTCTAGAAAAAAAACAAAATATCCTTGAAAAATCAATCATCCTTAACTAACCCTATCATCCTCCACCTCGCCATTGTAACCACATAATCCTGAAAGAAAATCTAAAGGCCACGAATTTATTCCATTGTCACCTAGGAATGGATGGCCCAACCCCCTAACAAGGGGCTACCACTAATGATGGAACATGTGTCGTCCTGAAACAAAAATATCTCTCTGGGCATGGATCTTCTCTAATCAAAACCGCGGATAAACCCTAATTAGGTTCCATTCCAAGACTCCCAATGAGAAGAATGAGAAAGATCGTCAACATTGAACCAGAACATCCAAAACCAGATACTTCTAGAGAACAAATTCACAACGTCCCCAAATTAATATTTGTAAAAACTCAGATAATCTAAGACCAACCCCCCCCCCCCCCCTCCGAATCACAAAACATCTGGCCCCAAGCCACACCGGAAATTCACTAGATACAAGCCCTGGTCATGTTGGATGACCGAGAAACCAGTCCACGCCATCTCTTGGACACACCGGACGATCCGAGAAACCTGAACCGAGATCATGGCCACCCCAAGCCTCATCAGTGTTGGATGGAGGTAAACCATGCCGGACAGACCATCGAAACTCCGCTGCGAAGCATTGATGCAACCACGTCATCGTTGAAATGCGTTCAGCACTGAGCCGACCGCTAAACCTTTAATGAGAATCCATGACACCGTACAAGAAACGATTCTCACATTGAGTTGAACCCACATCCACCGCGAGCATATATCACCTCGAAGGGGGAAGGAAGAACTAACTTGGAGAAACACTCAGTTCCGTGAGGGAGAGGGAAGACGTTGATCCAAGGAAAAACTGGCCACTATATCCTCTCATTTCTTATAGTGAACCTCTCACTTCCATGCCTTAATATTTGGTATGTCTCTCACACATGGTTTTCAATTATAATTTTATCCTACCACTCCCCTTCATTCACAATTTTCTTTTATATATCTCCATATTTTTCAATTTATTCCAATATTTTTGTCTTATTCATGATTTTAAAATTTTATCTCATTAGGGTCACTGATAGGATCCTTGGTAGATCTAGTTAGTTATTCCCAAACGTACTATTGGTTTTTATAACAATTCTGTGTGTTCTATGAATTACAAAATATTCAAAACATTTGAACATTCGATAATTTAAATTTGAAATTTACTTTTTATGAATTTTATTCTAACTGATACCTTTTATGGATGTGATGTTTTATGTAATGGGTGTGCATCAATACCATAGTCATCGATGACTATTTTACCTAGGTTGTATGTTATAGAAATGTGGTTGGAAACAATTACGGGGTACTGTATGTTGGGTTATAACCTTAGGAGCATTATGTTGTGCTATATAGCTTCCCTTGATAGTGTGTAGTACGAGAATTTGATAATTCATGGGTGGGAAAGGCTAGGCCTGATACTTTATGATGGTTTATAGATTTGAGTGTATACACTTTTGTGTTAAATGAATGTGAATGTTATGTCTTAGTTATATGTGAAAAATCATTCAAATAAAATATTTTCAGGTGTTATATCATTTATTCACATTGAACTAGTAATTCAGCATTCACCATGGGGTTGAGGTACTAGTGGTAACTCATCTACCCAGAAAAAGTTTACATGCTTCATCCAATACTGATATATTGGTTCTGTGTCATCCACCAAAATATCAACATTAGTTGTAGATCATCCATTTAGGAAATACATCTCGATAGTTCATTATCTCTTTAGATTTCAGTATTGGTTTTGTATTATCAACTTATGTAATTTTTCATGGTAGAGAATTATCATCTTATAAACTTGTATTAGTGGTATATAATCTATATTTGGGAGTTATCGTAGTTGTTTATTGTCTAATAAGTGATGTGTATCAGTGGAATTTTATAGCCCTAGTATATGTTGTATATTTTCTAACAATTGGATTTTTTTGGTGGTTCATTGTCCACATGGAGACTTTTATTAGTGACATGTAATCCACCAAGAGAGATATATAGGTGGTATATCATCCACATAGATATTGATGTTGGGGTTTCATCATTTACCAAAATATAGTTAAAGGATATGTATCATCCACCCAAGTAGTCGATATAGTAGGTTCCCCATCCACCCAAGGGTTTTGGTTTTCATGGAGCATTATCATATTTGGATGTTTATTGGTGGTAAATAATATACTAGATGTATTGATACATTTTTATCTTGGAAATTAATTATTTACCATTGATATTTTATTAGTGATAGATTATTCAACTAGATTGTGAATAGTTAAGTGATATTTTATTAATCCTCATGTAATGTTGGTACAAAGGGCATATCATCCCATTTCCACACTAGAAAAAGAAGGAATGGTCCCATGTGGTCTATCTATTAATAATTAAACATTATTCATAGTTTTCATTTATTTTTATTTACTTTATTTTTTAACATTCCATATTGATCATGAGCTTTGGATTACCACTCTTTCTTAGGTACACCACTAGTGGTGGCCTATTTAGTTATACTCAAACCCTACATGGACACTATGGTTCCTAGGTAGATTTTCTATTTCACAACAAAGGTAAGGGATGGGTCCATGAGATTATGGATGGTTGATCTAGATTGGAATTGAGATATCAGACTTAGCTAGACCTTGAGACTAGCTTTGACCTCTATTTCATTATTTTTTTGGGAAAATTATATATATGTGATCTGCCTAAGGAAAATCCAATTAAGTCATGTGTGAATTGTATGAATTGTGTTAGGATATGAACTACTGATCTACTAGATACACACTATCAAACACTATACATAGTGGGTATAAAAAATTTTGAATGCTTGATCAACCTGATAATACCCTATAATCCAAATATAATAGAAGATAGGAAGTTCACACACACAACTAACCATACCAAGTCAAATATGGAATAGACACACTCGATTAAACTCAAAAATAATTATATACGAGAAACATAATTAAATAAAACTAGGGAAAGTAGTTTCTATGTTTTAGATGTTAGTATTACATCCACAAGTGATCATTATCACAACTTTTCATTACTATTAGAAGAATAATTATAGAAAAAATTTGTAATGAAAACCAATATTAGACGATCTTTGATTCCATTTTACCAGTATAGAAATCACATGTATGAGTTATCCAGCCAGAATTTTATATTGGGGACCATTCAATGATCTTGTTTCACTACTATCCATGATTCACATCTGACCATCCATTTGAACTAGGAGACCATTGATATCCTATAACATTACCTACATGAACATTGAATACGGGGATCATTCCGAGTTACATTGAAGCATATTAAATATATTATGACATTTTAGACCACTGAAAAGTACAAAAATCCATCAAACAATCCCATTGTACAATCCATCCATCCAACCACTAAAGATGGCCATTTCATCTTTATTCACTAAACATATGGTTGAATCAATATTTAAAGTTTACCCTTCTCATAGATTGTGTTTGGTAAATGTAAATATACTTAAACCCCCAAAAAAATCTCTTTTAATGATTATTTAATGGATCCCATGACAATATCTCTAAACTATTATCATACCCATTGACCTTATACATAAAAGTACCTCATCCTGCACGTATTCACCCATGTCCCACTAAATTACACTACTGCTTTTGGTTTTCTAGGACTAACACCTTGGTGATGTTATCTGATGTATTTTTCTTCTTGGATATGTACTATATTTCCATATCATTTTCCACAAATAACTTCCATATGAAATGAAATTTTATATTTATGTTCTTTATCCATGTTTGGATTATGATATTTTATTTAAAATTACTATGATTAGATTGTCAAATCAGATCATTCCACCTTCATGGATCCTTATGAACTCCATAATCATATGGCCTAACTATATTATTTCTTTTTTTTTAATCTCTATTTATACTATATATTTTACTTCTGTTGTAGAAATTTCTACCACTAGTTTCAATTGATCCATCCATATCTCTTCTCTTCCACCACGGTGAACAAAAAACCAATTATACACTAAAAAAACTTTGAATCTCACACAAATTTTATTAAAAAACAATAAAAAGGATCAATAAATTTAAATAATAATGTTTTATACTATATTCCATTTTGACACTGAATGATATAATTCATGGATTCTCAAAGCCATTACTACAAATTGGACATGAAATGGATGACAAATCTTACCCCATATATAGTGTTATGATGTGGTCATACCATGGAAAATATCATACATCTAAATATTTATAAAAAAGACACCTTATCTAAGGGATTATTTTTATAATATATCTTCAAAAAATTCCCTTTGATAATTTGAATTGTTTTTCAAAGGGTGTTGAGACCATCTCACATCCAGACATACCAAATCTATGTGTAATATTCTATATATTATACTTCTAAGACAACATTATGCTCTTAAATTTACTATATCACTCAATAATTTCCCCAATATATTATTTTACTCCCTATAATTATTCATATAAATTACTTTAGATAAATATTTTTTAATCTTCTAATTCATTTTAATGTTCATACCCATTAGAAGTATGTCATCCACATACATAACCAACAAAAGGAGACTCCCACCTTCAAGTTTATTCTCATAGAAATAATATCCCACATTTATCTGGATAAACACATTATCATCCATGAATACATCAATATTTTTATTCAATTTATTTATTCTTTTTTTAAGATATAGAGAATTAAATTTTTGTTAGAAACCAAGTGATGATTATGATGATCCATGAAAACCACTAGTTAATTCATGTAAATTCATTCCTCTAAATCTCCATGAAAAATACATATTTATATCCATTTAATGAAAATTAAAGTCATTGAATGAATCCATTCATGGAACTACCTATATTGTAGTATTATTTTCTACATGTAAACATAATTAAGAGAGGTCAATACATTATTTATTCAAAATCCACTTTACCACGAGCCTTTCCTTGGAACGTTTATTCTATTAGCTTCTTATATTAATAAGATGATTCACATGTTTTTATGTTTCTATATACCTTTTAAAAACAATGTTTGAATGTATATTTTTATATAGAAAACCCAAACCATCCTACATAGGTAATTCCCACTATTTTAAATTGCTAATACTAATCACCTATTTTGGGAACTTAGATTCCCCTCCACCAGTTATAAGTAGATGATTCAACTCATGGAAATTCATATGAACATTCTTTTAGAATAATTATAACCTATTAATAATAAACCCTTGTTTTATCAACATGATATTGCTTCTTCTAATGATGTAACTTCTCGAGTCCTCACTTCTCGTATTTCCAATTGACCCTTAGAAACCCCTGATCTCTCTTATATATCATATGGTATCAAATTTTCTATAATATTAGTTCCCTATGAATGATATAAAACTTGTTCCCATCCAAAGTCCTCATATAGATATATTTATTTAGTTTATCGAAATACTTTCCTTCAACTACCTTTTATTTCATGATCCATTATTTGTATATTACCTTATCATTAATGATCATAATTACACTTATTACGAAATGTGACATTTTGTTCTTCTAAACATGGTACCCAAATTTTCATCAATATATCCACAATATAAACTTACCCTATAATTTTCATTTATTGGAACCTAATCGATAGTATTCACATGGAAATATTTAATGAAACAGAAAACATTAGGACTATTAAGATACAAGATTTATGAGAGCATGGATCTTATAGAATACCATACCCATCAGTACCAATAGACTTCTATTAACTAAGTATACTACATAGTTAGACACTTATTTCCACATCTCCTTGTTATTCATGAGTGAAACCTCATGATAATCACATTCTGTATTAATATATGATTCATTATTTTAACAATGAAATCCTTCTCTAGCATCCTATTTATAGTATTCTCAATTTCTATCATGTATTTTTTTTATAACATCAAGATGGTCCATCCACTATAATCACAATCATTATTATACCTTAATCATTCCATTATAATTCCTATCTCATTTCACACTATTTCCTACCAATGATAAAACCATTCAAACAAATATGATATTTTATTTCAGTAAGTAAGACCAAACCATCCTAGAAAAATTTTCATTGAATTTCATAATGAATTGTGACCCTATAAACTACTATAAGTTTGGATTTCGAGGCAGGGGACATTTAGTAGCCACCATTTAGGGGCCGCTGTACTTTAATACCGCAAAAACCTAATTTTCCCTCCCCAAATTATCCCTTCCCCGACCCCGTGACCCACCCCTCCCCGACCCCGCGACCCCGACCCCCATGACCCCGACCCCTCAACCCGGCGACCCTATCACCCGGTGAGCCCAACCCCCAACGAGCCCTCCCCAACCCCCACTGACCCATCCCCGACCCCCGGTGACCCCGACCCCTAACCGCCGGCGACCCCGACCGCCGGCGACCCCCACCCCCTTAACTCCGTGTTGCGCCACCCGCAACCTCGGCGACCCCCACCGCCTTGCCTCGACACTGCGCCCCCGTGACCCCGACACCCCCGAGACCTAGCAACCCCCACCCCCTGCCTCCGCGCTGCACCGTTGGATAATCTCATCGCTATCGTCCCCTCCCAGCCTCGTTACATCCCTCTGACAAGTCATCTTGCCTCCATTGGACCCTCTCGGTATGTTTTTCCCCGCTGTGTAAAACCCTCCATGCTTCGTCCAATGGTTACACTCCTTTCGAGTCCAGCCGTCTAACCCCTGTCGTCAATTCACTACACCATCATGACAATCGAGTCACACCCTGTTACCTGTGGTCGATTCCTTTGCAGGTAATGGTTTTTATCCTTCAAATTTGGTTTTTAGATTTTAATGATATGTGTTTTTTAGAATTTAAATAAGATATTTCACTTTATATTTCTATTAAATACAGATATGGATAGGATCTGGATTGATATGCAAGATAGATTTTCAGCTGAATACTATGAGGGGATTAAGCAATTTATGGATTTCACCAACAGATTTCCAAGTGATATTATTAGTTTTCCATGCAGAAAATGTGAATATATATATCTCTTCAAATGAGATAGTGTTAGAGAACATTTGTTTTTAATGGGTTTTTGAAAAACAATAATACATGGACACGTCATGGAGAAGATTCGGTTTCATGTCATCACTCAAAAAGTATTCATATGAATGTTGATTCGAGAACATTTGATCTGATGAACATAATGCTTAATGATATGATGCGTCAGTTTCAATCTGACGACAGTAATGTCGTAAATGAGGACGTTGGATTGAGTAATCCCTGTTCTTCTGCAGATGGGGAAGTATTGAAATTCTTTGAAATCCTTGATGATGTGCATACTTAATTATATCCTTGATGCACTAAATTTTGTAAACTGTCGTTCATCATTGAATTTTTACACCTGAAGGCCTTGAACCAGTGGTTAGGCACCTCATTCGACATGTTGTTGGTATTATTGAAGAATGTACTCCCTGCTGGAGCGAAGATTCCAGAGTCATTCTATCAAGCTCACAAGTTGACCGATGATCTTGGTTTTACATATGATACAATTTATGCTTGTCACAATAATTGTATGTTGTTCGGAAAAGAGAATGTGCAATTAAATAATTGTACTGTTTTCTATACGTCTAGGTGGAAGACCAATGAGATAAATCAAGGTAGTCGGATTCTTCCTGGGAGAGTCTTGAATCAAAGGAAACAAGTTGCCACTAAATAGATGCATTATTTCCCACTGAAACCGAGACTGAAGAGATTCTTATTGTCCACTAAAATTGCTAAATTGATGACTTGGAATTCAGAGAGAAAGAAATAGGTTGATAAATTAACTCACCCGACATATTCTTTGGCATGGAAAGAGTTTGATCAAAGACACCCAGACTTTTCCTGAGATGATCGTAATATTTGACTGGGTTTGGCAGCAGATGGTTTTAACCCATTTAGTTCCATGGTTGGTGCGACACATAGTACATGGCCAGTGGTAATGGTTCCATACAACATTCCTCCATGGGTATGTATGAAGCAACCTTTTTTGTTACTGTCTATTCAAATTGATGGACCGCGAGGACCTGGTGATAAAATCGATGTTTATATGAAACCTTTGATTGATGAGCTGCAAGAATTTTGGGTCGATGGTGTAATGACTTTTGACTCGGTAGCTAATGAAATGTTTAGACTTCAGGCCGCTTTGTTATGGAATATTAATGATTTCCCAACGTATGCTAACTTATCAGGTTGGAGTACAAAAGGATAATTTTCTTTCCCTTGTTTTAATAAGAGTAAGAAATATATATGGCTTAAGCACTATAGAATGTGGGAATATCTTGGTCATATATGCTTTCTTACTCCATTGCACATGTTCCGAAAAGACAGTGTATCGTTTGATGGGAATAGAGAGTATGACCCATCACCATAAATACTGTCTGGGGTTGAATTTTGTGCACAACTTTATCAAGAAAACATCGATACAATATATGATTTTCAAGATTTATTGGTTCCTGTATTGCCTTATATTCCTACTGCAAATAGACAACGAAGTCATAATTGGAAGAAACAAAGTATTTTTTTTTTGAATTCCCCTATTGGAAATATAATATTTTAAGACAAAATTTGGATGTGATGCACATTGAAAAAAATGTATGTGATAATATTATATGCACCATTTTATGCGTCAAGGGGAAATCAAAGTACAGTTCTAATGCTCGATGTGATTTTCAAGAAATGGGATTGAGAAAACCTTTACATTTACAATTGGGTAAAGGTAATCGGGCATACATGCCTGCTGCATAGTACACAATGAGTAAAAAAGCAAAACAAACATTTCATTAAATTTTGAAGACTGTTACGGTGCTAGATGGTAATTGCTCTAATATTTTGAAGCGTGTGAATATGATGAGCATGACATTACAGGGTTTGAAAAGTCATGATAATCATATTCTGCTTCAACAGTTAATTCCTATAGAAACTCGTGATTTCTAACCTTCCCAGGTTGTTGAGACGTTGATTAGAGTTTGTAATTTTTTCAAATAGCTCTATTATAGGAATCATCGCATGAGGGATTTGAAAAATCTAAAGGATAAGATTGTACTTGCACTATGTCACCTAGAAAAACAGTTTTCGCCGTCTTTTTTTGATGTCATGGTTCACTTGACCGTGCATTTAACTAGTGAAGTCATTTCTGGCAGTCCCATGCAATTCAGGTGGCTATATCCAATAGAGCAATACTTAAATACATTGAAACGGTATGTGCGCAACAAAGCTCGTCCGGAAGCCTCAATGTCCAAGGGATATTTAATGGATGAGTGTACTAATTTTTGTGCTTCATATATTGATGAGGTTGAAACAAAGATAGATAAACCGTCCCAAAATGATGAGGGTCCAATTAGAGAAGGAATAACATTTGATATGCGGAATGACGAGTGGGTTCAAGCTCATCGATATGTGTTGTTCAACACTCCATCAGTTATTCCATTGATACAGTAAGTTTCATAGTTGATGTGAATTTTGTTTCAATATTTATTTTATTGCTTACCTTATATTGTGTTGTGATTTAGGATGCATATCACTGAGTTGAAACATGAAAGGCCCCGTGCAACTGACTATCAAATCCAAAAACATCATTTCAACACATTTCATGAGTGGTTCAAGACTCATGTACGTATAATTGATTTAATATTGTTATTGTGCAACTTAGATGTATTTTCACAATCCTTTATCCATTAAACTATATATGTGAAATTTGCAGATTCAAAAGTTACGTGATTTAACCTATAATGTGAGTGAAGAACTCAACCAACTAGATGATGGTCTATTTATTACAGCTTGTCCCTACAAGTATTTGGATGCTAACAGATTCTGATTTCGTATTAGCGATGTTGACATGAACCGACCCATACAAAATAGTGGTGTTGGTTGTTCTTTTGTTGGTGTAGGTTGTTATTATGGATTTTTGAGAGATATTATTGAGGTTATTTATGGTCGTGGCTTAAAACACATATTTTTAAGGTGTGATTGGGTCGATCTAGTACGTGGAACGAAAGTTTATAACATCCAATTTACATTAGTAAACTTTAACAATATGCTATATAAATATGACCGAGTTAGCAATGAGACCTTCATACTAGCATCGCAGGTATAACAAGATTACCTTGTTGGCATTGATTCTGATTGGAAAGTTGTGGTAAAAATGTATATAAGAGGGGTTTTTCTGATTGACCAAGAGGAACCAGAAGTTGTCGCATTCCCTGATCAAACACTTGACCAAACAATAGTAGCTGCACGAGATGAAGATATACAATGGGCCAGAGAGACAGTTGAAGGAGATACGATAGACTTGCATGATTAGTGAAAAGTGTAATTATATCCCCATTTATTATTTGTAAAAATATTTATGAGTTATATATGTATAAAAATTGCTTGATTTAACTATAATTTCTTTTAATGTAGGTATGTCACAGGGTGGTCACAGTGGTTCACCTGATGTTGTTGGTATGTTTGTTTTCATTTTTCTAAATTAATTGATTGTAATTTTCTATTTATATTTCTCTAACTGTTTCTAATCATTAATTAATATTGTAATTGAATTATGAATTTATGTTTATCAGGATCTAGTGCTTCTTCCAGCAAAAGCATGGGTCTTGCTATAGGGGTTCGATCCTGGAACTCTGGAGCCAAATTGGATGTGTTATTTGACGACACATTTCATCCAGTTAATGATGGTGGTAATGCATTGAGTCATCAGTTTGGTCATATGATACGAGACTCACACTGATTCCCTTTGATGACTCGTGACTGGAGTTCTTTCCCCCAGGATACGATGGACAGATTATAGAGGGAGGTTCAGGTAAATTCAAAGTTTAATGTTTCATGATATTATTATTATTATTGTCCCATCTACTGACATTTTTTTTCAAGATAATTCGACATCCTGTTTAGATGAGTTTCGGGATGTATGTATGTCTAAATGCTGAAAATTATGGAAGGATTACAAGTCAAGGGTGAAGAAAGATCACTGGACACCATTTGCGGGTGTGCCAGACATTCTACACTGAGTCCCTCTGGGCATTCTTCTTGCGCAGTGGCAGGATTTGGTTGCGTTTTAGTCGACTAAGGCAGCGATGGTAATATTTATTACTTTTAATATATAAATGAATAATTTTTCAAATGTCTATTAAGTAAATACGTTGAATGTAGACCGAGTCTGCTCATCATTCACATAATCAGACGATGCATGGCATGCCTTCCAGATTTGGAACTCGACATGTGTCACAGCTCAGACATGATGTAAGTTTATAATTCACTATTTCATTCATATTTTAAAAATATTTTAGTATAACATGGTGAACCCCATTATTATAGTTACACCAATGTGGCGAGCCAATCGATCAGATGTCCATATGGATGAGGACTCATAGGGTGAGTGATCCCGATGTTGCTGGTGTTATAGTAAGAAAATTATTTACAAATAAATGTATTTTTATTTTATATAAATTATTCATATTTTTTCATTCATTATATGCTATAGGCTCAGTTTTATGCTCAGTTAGCAGAGTTTCCAGAGGAGCAACATCATAGTACTGTGCGTAGAGATGAAATATTTAACCGTGTTGTGGGGCGTGACGGTCATGGTTATTCTTTGACTTATGGCGGTGGTGTCCCATGACATGAAGTTGTTATAGAAGATGTGGTGGGTGAATGTAGAGAGTCAGGGATGTGCACACAGGCTGAGATAGATGCTTCCGAATAGGATATGCAGTGCAATTTTGATTCACAGCTTCAGCAGTTACGTGCAGAGTATGAGGAGAGGTTGTCACAGATGTCATCACGTATCGATGAAATGAAGACGCAACAAGTGTCGCCAAAGGTAAACAATAAAACAAACCATACTCAGATTTACTTTTATTGATATGTTTAAGATACATAATATTGATATATATTGCAGGCTCTGAATACAGCTGGTGGACATCACAGTGATATTGGTGATCAGATGAGAATAAACCCCATGAATGAGGTAATTTCATTTGTTTGGATTAATTCTCTAGAAGTTTTCATATCCTAGATGAATATAAATTTCCTTTTTTACCTTGATTAGTTTGTTTCAGTATTTTTGGATGACATCTTTGTGCACTCCAAAACTGATGATGATCATACCCAATATCTTTACATCAAACAAATTACACTTATAATGCATCGACTATACGCCAAGCTATATATATGTAATTTTTGTATATATTAGGTATAGTTATTGGGTCAAATAATATCAGAGTAAGGTGTGTCAGTGGATGGAGAGAAACTTCAGGTAGTTGTTTCTTGGGAGAAGGCCAAGAACTATTTAGATATATGTATCTTTCTAGGGTGAGTGAATTATGAAGTGTTCAAGCAGAAGACACGTCAATCGGACGTGTCGTGTGCCCGCGGTGACCGAGAACGCCGTTCTGGTGTCATAAACGGCCAAAATGGGCGTCTAACGATCAAATTTATTGTGGAAGACATCAGATTGACCTGAAAACATACGTATACAATATAATTATTAATTGTGACGTGTACGCGCAGAGGGCACATCAATCGGAAGTGGGGCTTGCACAGTACGACTCTTCCAATGGCCCGAAGCCCTTCATTTTTTTATAGATTTTTGATAATCCTCCTTTCAAGGGGTGAGGTGGAACCCTTACAAGTCTCGTAGGCGTAATTATTACATGGACCATAGGCCTTAAAGGAATTCATTGCCCGTAGGCTTCACACATTACATACAACCCAGACTAACTACTTGGAACTGCCTCTCCCCATCATCATCATTGTGAAATAAACTCTCCACCTTCACATGGTTGTTCGTCTAGGCATTCTCGTGCATGCACAGGCTTGTCCCGATTGAAGGTTCCATACCCTCTCATTCTTGCAATCCGTTTAGCTTCTGTTGTGGGGAAAGATCCTTACTCATCCTCCTTGTAGAGCTTGTTCCTTGTAGGTTGTCTGGTTTACATCTGCACATAAGGTGGCCCGAAGGCCTTTTGGTGGCCCTAAGTCTTTACTGACCCGAAGGCCTGGGTGGCCTGAAGGCCTTAAAGGACTCAGGGACCAAATTGGTGGCCCGTCGGCCCAAACGTCGTTCGGGTGTCATAATCAGGAAAAACGTGCATCTAATGGTCAAATTCATAGCAGACGACATCGGATTGACCTGAAATCATAGGGAAACAATCTAATTATTATTCGTGATGTGTACGTGCAGACAGAATGTCAATAGGATATGCATTTTGCGTGGTACGGAACATTATGCGTTTTTAAGTGTTGCGCGGGCTTCATAAATGTGCGTGTAGGGGTCCAAAGGGGCCGAACGAAGTCGTGATAGCCTAAAATCAGACGACATCAACGAGTCAGTAAATTTTTATGTGGTCGAGCAGATGAAACATCAATCGGATATGTCGTGTGCCCCCGGTGACCGCGAACGCCGTTCTGGTGTCATAATCGGCCAAAATAGGCATCTAACGGTCGAATTCATAGCAGGAGACCTCGGATTGACCTGAAATAATAGGGAAACAATCTAATTATTATTAAGGATGTTTACGCGCAGACGAAATATCAATCGGACGTGCGGTTTGTATGGTACAGCTCAATATGCATTTTTTAGGTGTTGCGTGCGCTTTATGAAGGTGCGTGGGGGGGTCCAAACGGGCCAAATGAAGTCGGAATGGCCTGAAATAAAACGACATAAATGGGTCAGTGAATTGTGAAGTGTTCGAGCATACAGAACGTCAATTGGATGTGCCGTGTGCCCACAGTGACCGAGAACGCCATTCTGGTGTCATAAACGGCCAAAACGGGCGTATAACGGTCAAATTCACAGCGGACGACATTAGATTGACCTAAAATCATAGGGAAATAATATAATTATTATGTTTAACGTTTAAGCTTAGACAACACGTCAATCAGACGTGCATTTTGCGCAGTACGACTCAATACGTGTTTTTTAAGTGTTATGCGCACTTCCTAATCGCGCGTGGGGGGGGGGGGGCATCCAAACGGGGAGAACGTAGTTGGAATGGACTTAAATACGACGACATCAACAGGTGAGTGAATTGTGATGTGGTTGAGTAGATGACACATCAATATGACGTGCCGTGTGCCCGCGGTGACCGAGAATGCCGTTCTGGTGTCATAATCGGCCAAAACGGGCATCTAACGGTCAAATTCATAGAGGATGACATCGGATTGACCTAAAATCACAGGTAAACAATCTAATTATTATTCGTGATTTGTACGCATAGAAATAACATCAATCGGACATGCGGTTTGCACGGTACGACTCAATATTCGTTTTTTAAGTGTTGTGTGCGCTTCATAAAATGGCGTGGGGGGTCTAAATGGGCCGAACGAAGTCGGAATGGCCTAGAATCAGACGAAATCAATGGGTGAGTGAATTTTGATGTGGCTGAGTAGGCAGAACGTCAATAAAACATGCCGTGGGCCCGCGGTGACCGAGAACGCCGTTCTGGTGTCAAAATCAGCCAAAACGGGCATCTAACGGTCAAATTCATAGCGGACAACATCGGATTGACCTGAAATCACAGGGAAACAATCTAATTATTATTTTGGACGTGTACGCATAGACGGAATGTAAATCGGACGTGTAGTTTGCGCGGTACGGCTCAATATGTTTTTTTAAGTGCTCTGCGCGCTTCATAAATGCGCGTGGGGGGTCCAAATGGGCCGAATGAAGTCGAAATGGCCTGAAATCAGACGAAATCAATGGATCAGTGAATTTTGATGAGGTCAAGTAGAAGGCACGTCAATCGGACATGTCGTGTGCCCGCGGTTACCGAGAACACCATTCTGGTGTCATAAATGGCCAAAACAGGTATTTAACGCTCAAATTCATAACGGGCGACATTTTATTGACCTTAAATCACCGGGAAACAATATAATTTTTATCCTTGACGTGTGCGCATAGACAGTACAACAATCAGATGTGCGTTTTGCGCAGTACGGCTTAATATTCATTTTTTAAGTGTTGCGTGCACTTAATAAAAGCGTCTGTGGGGGTCCAAATGAGCCGAAAGTAGTCGTAATGGCCTTAAATCAGGCGACCTCAATGGGTGAGTGAATTGTGATGTGGTTGAGTAGACGACATGTCAATCGGACATGTTGTGTGCCCGTGGTGACCGAGAACGCCGTACTGGTGTCATAATCGGCCAAAACGGGTGTCTAACAGTCAAATTCATAGCACACAACCTCCTATTGACCTGAAATCACAGGGAAACAATCTAATTATTATTATTGATGTGTACACGCAGACAGCACATCAATAGGACGTGTGATTTGCGCCATACAACTCAATATGCGTTTTTTAAGTGCTACACGCGCTTCATAAACGCGATCGGGCAGTCCAAATGGGCCGAACAAAGTCGGAATACCCTGAAATCAGATGACATCAACAGGTGAGTGAATTGTGATGTGGTCGAGCAGATATCACATCAATCGGACGTGCCGTGTGCCCGCGGTGACCAAGAACGCCGTTCTGGTGTCACAAATGACCAAAACGGGCGTCTAACGGTCAAATTCATAGCGGACGACATCAGATTGACCTGAAATCGCCGAGCAACAATATAATTATTATTCATGATGTGTATGCGTAGACAACACATCAATAGGACATGCATTTTGTGCGGTACGGCTCAATATGCATTTTTTAAGTGTCGTGGGCGCTTCACAAACGCGTGTGGGGGTCCAAACGGGCTGAATGAAGTCAGAATGGCCTTAAATCAGACGACATCAATGTGTGGGTGAATTTTTATGTGTTTGAGTAGACGACAGGTCAATCGGACGTGTCGTGTGCCCGCAGAGACCTAGAACGCCATTTTGATGTCATAAACGGCCAAAACGGGCGTCTAATGGTCAAATTCATAGCAGAAAACATCTGATTGACCTGAAATCACAAGGAAATAATATAATTATTATTCTTGACATGTACGCACTTACGTCACGTCAATCGGACGTGCGGTTTGTGTGTTACGGCTCAATATGCATTTTTAAGTGTTGCTCGTGCTTCATAAAAGCGCGTGGGGGATCCAAATGGGCCGAACAAAGTTGGAATGGCCTGAAATCAGACAATATCAATGGGCGAGTGAATCGTGATGTGGTCGAGCAAACGGCACGTCCATCGGACATGTCGTGTGCCCGCGGTGACTAAGAACGTCGTTCTGGTGTCACAAATGGCCAAAACGAGCGTCTAACGGTCAAATTCATAGAGGATGACATCGGATTGAACTAAAATCACAGGTAAACAATATAATTATTATTCTTGATGTGTACGCGTAGACGACACGTCAATCGGACGTGCAGTTTGCGTGGTACGGCTCAATATGCATTTTTAAGTGTTGTGTGCGCTTCATAAGCACGCGTGGGGGTCCAAATGGGCCGAACGAAGTCAGAATGGACTTAAATCAGACGAAATCAATGGGTGAGTGAATTTTGATGTGGTCGAGCAGATGGAATACCAATCGGATATGCCGTGTGCCCGCGGTGACCGAGAACTCCGTTCTGGTGTCATAATCGGCCAAAACGGGTGTCTAACAGTCAAATTCATAGCAGACGATCTCAGATTGACTAGAAATAACTGGGAAACAACCTAATTATTATTCTTTACGTGTACACACAGACAGAACATCAATCGGACTTGCGGTTTGCACGGTACAACTCAATATAGGTTTTTTAAGTGCTGCACGCGCTTCATAAACAGGAGTTGGGGGGTCCAAATAGGCTGAACGAAGTCGGAATGACATGAAATCAGACGAAATCAACGGATGAGTGAATTTTGGTGTGGTCGAGTAGAAATCATGTCAATCGGACATTCCTTGCACCCGCGGTGACTGATAACGCCGTTTTGGTGTCACAAACAGTCAAAACGGACGTCTAATGGTCAAATTCATAGTAAATGACATCGGATTGACCTGAAATCACAGGTAAACAATATAATTGTTATCCGTGATGTGTATGCGTAGACCGAACATCAATCGAACATGCAGTTTTCATGGTATAGCTGAATATTCATTTTTAAGTGTCGCGCGCATTTCATAAACGCGCGTAGGGGGTCCAAACTAGCCGAACGAAGTCGGAATGGCCTGATATCAGACGAAATCAACATGTGAGTGAATTGTGATGTGGTTGAGTAGAGGGCACATCAATCAGACATGTCGTGTGCCCACGGTGACAGAAAACACCGTTCTGGTGTCAGAAACGGCCAAAACGGGCGTCTAATGGTCAAATTCATAGCGGAGAACATCGTATTGACCTGAAATCATAGGGAAACAATATATTTATTATTCGTGACATGTATGCATAGACGTAACGTCAATCAGACGTGCGGTTTGTGCGGTACAGCTCAATATGCATTTTTAAGTGTTGCGCGCGCTTCATAAACGCGCGTGGGGGGTCCAAACGGGCCGAAAAAAGTCGGAATGGCCTAAAATTAGACAACATCAACAGGTGAGTAAATTGTGATGTGGTCGAGCAGACGAAATGTCAATCGTACGTGCCGTGTGCCCGTGCTAACCGAGAACGCTGTTCTAGTGTCATAAACGGTCAAAATGAGTATCTAACGATCAAATTCATAGAGGAGGACATAAGATTTACCTAAAATCAAAGGGAAACAATATAATATAATTATTGATGTGTACGCGTAGACGACATGTCAATCGGACGTGAGGTTTGCGCGGTACGGCTCAATATGCGTTTTTTAAGTGATGTGCGCACTTCATAAATGTGCGTGGGGGGTCCAAACAGGCCGAACAAAGTCGAAATTGCCTTAAATTAGATGAAATAAATGGTTGAGTGAATTGTGATGTGGTCAAGCAGACGACACGTCAATCGGACATGCCCTGTGCCCGCAGTGACCGAGAACGCCTTTCTGGTGTCATAATCGGCCAAAACGGGTGTCTAACGGTAAAATTCACAGTAGAGGACCTCATATTGACCTGAAATCACAGGAAAACAATCTAATTATTATTCTTGATGTGTAAGTGTAGACATCACATCAATTGGACGTGCGGTTTTCACGGTACGACTCAATATGCGTTTTAAGTGCTGTGCGCACTTCATAAATGTGAGTGGGGGTCCAAATGGGCTGAATGAAGTCGGAATGGACATAAATTAGATGACAACAATGGGTGAGTGAAATGTGATGTGGTCGAGGAGATGACACGACAATCGTACGTGTCGGGTTCCCGCGATGACCGAGAACGTCGTTCTGGTGTCAAAAACGGCCAAAACGGGCGTCTAATGGTCAAATTCATAGCGGACAACATCGGATTGACCTGCAATCACAGGGAAACAATATAATTATTATTTTTTACATTTACACGTAGACGACACGTCAATCAGACGTGCAGTTTTCACGATACGACTCAATATACATTTTTTAAGTGTTGTGCGCGCTCCATAAATGCACATGGGGGGTCCAAATGGTCCGAATGAAGTCGGAATGACCTGAAATCAGAGGAAATCACCGGGTGAATGAATTTTGATGTGTTCAACCAGACTGAATTTCAATCGGATGTGATGTGTGCTCATGGTGACTGAGAACACCGTTCTGGTGTCATAAACAGCCAAAACGGGCGTCTAACTGTCAAGTTCATTGCGGACGACATTGGATTGAACTGAAATCATAGGGAAACAATCTAATTAGAACCATAGAATTAATGATTTCAAATTTTTAAAACGGTAATCAAAATTATGAATATATTTTTAAAATCAAATACTTTAGATCTATTACAGTATGTTTGAATTTAAATATGTTAATTTGTTTCAATTATTTGTTTTCTTGGTTTTATTCGGTACTAATTTTGTTGTTAAATTTTGTTATTAAATTATATTTGATGATGGATTTGGATCTTGGAATATGACTACTGAGATTTATTTGGGTATATATTTTTGTGTCATTGAAATTTTTTTTAAAAAAATTAAAAATCTATAGCGGCCACCATTTGGCAGCTGCTATAGGTGTTTCCATCGGCACCTGTAGCGGCTGCCATTCGGTAGCCGCTAAAGGTCTAGGCTATAGCAGCTGCGAAATGGAGGCCTCTAAAGCCTTTCCTGGCCTGCCTACAGTGTCTGCCAAATGGCGGTCGCTAATAGCAATAGCAACGGGCCAAAAGTGCCTGCCGATTGGCGGACACTAGGCGGCCGCTATATACCTTTAGCGATGGCTTTTGGCTGCCGCTAAAGGTCATGATTGTACTATGGATATGAGATCAGAATGGGTGGGTCCCTAAACGTACATGTGAACTAATTCAAGAATCTAGATCCTAGGCATCCTTACACTGAGATTAAATTACACCTTCCATTTCTTCATGAGTATTAAACTCTAAAAACACCCAATGTATATACGATATAGATTAAATAATCCTTTACCTACTAGAACCATCATGTTATTCTCACTAAAATGATCAAGATGATAATTCTGTAAATTTGAAACATCAAATGTAATAGTTTTGAATGTTTTCACTCCATATAATAATGTAGTTAGATATATGTTTTTTTTGTTTCCTCTATGGACTCAAACATCAAACCTCAAGTGATTTTCTACACAATGTTAGAAAACCTAGCTCTAAAACCTATCTCATCTAGGTGACTAATGGAAATTAAATTCTTCCAAAAACTTATTATATTTTCATCTACCTTAAGATCATGGAAGATTTCATTATTCATCTATATATTCACACCGACCATCTCCATTATTTTCATAGACTCTTCATCTTCCACATGTACCTTACTAAACGTTTTAGACACATAATTTCTATATATATGTTCTCGACTATAAATTTGAATGATGAACAAGAATTAATGATATATGATTCAACCATAATATAATAACTCTATAGTAAACTAGTGTTTCCTATAACTACTATAGAATTTCTATAACTTCTTTTGAAAGATATCCCCCCCCTAAATGAACATTTGCATCCAAAACAATATTTTTTAAGGTTACCTCTCTTACTTCCGTGAAAACATACTTCTCTAATACAACCCATTTTACATAAACATCTTCCATATTATTTTTCTTCTAATTTCCTATGACATGTCTTCTTATGAGGTGACCATACTTTTCTATATTCATTGAGAGACCTAGAATATAGTACTTGAAACTCTCTCTGTTTAAGCTCATCATTTAGTATGATCCATAAAAACCTTAAAGCTCTATGTAAGAAATTATATAATAATTAATTATTACATTTATCATCACTTACCCAACTTCTAGTAGTGACCATAATAATATAAATGACCATATATCTTTTAGAAAATACTTATGAATTGATTTTATTTGACATTGAATAATATTAAAATCATTTATATGTCTGGTAATAGAAATATCTTTTGAAAACTATGCTTCTGATACAAGTAATCTCCTAAAAAATTTAAAAGCATGAAATATAAAGAGAATATTACCTATGTTGTTTCCATGTGTGAGTTGGTGTGCTCTGGACCATGATATGATACTAATTATTGGGATATGAACCATTGATCCAGAAGTTATGAAATACTAGATGCTATAAAATTTAAATAGAATAATTTACAAATACATCATTGATTCCTTGTTACCATGTGGCTCTGATGTACTAAAAGGCAGAATGTTCACACACCCTACTCACCACACCAAATCTCACATGGCTTACACACCCTCTATAAATCTCAACACAATGATTTATATACAAGAAACATAATAAAATACAATAAAGGATGAATTTTTTCACATGGTTCAAACATTAGCTTTATATCCCTGGGAGAAAACTATATCTACTATACATATATGTTAGAAGATAAAAATTTTATAGAATACAATTGGTTATAAAAAATCATATTATCTAAAATTTGTTTCCACATCAAAATCACATAATGAAAATGTACAATTGGTCACACCCCACTTATATAGTACTGATCAAATAGTTTTCTGGTTTCACCACCATCTGAGATTCATGGACAATTATGCATATGAAATCAGTTACCTCTGATCTCCTATAACATATTTTACCTTACCATTAAAACGGGTGAACACTCCAAGTTACGCTAAAGGATATAAATTCCTTTTTAACTAACCAAACACCTAACTAGTAAATAATATTGTTGAACAATCCCATTATCTAATTCATCCATACAACCACTTAAGATGGCCCTAAAAACTATCTATACTAAAAAATATGCCAAATAAATTTCTAAATTTTCTTCTTTTGGTATAATATGACTAATAAACTAAAATATAATTTATAATCCCAATAACATTTATTGTATTATTATTTCTATCATGATGGATTTCATTACTTTTTGTGTGTAAATTAGATGATATTTCCATATTTATATTTATAATTTATAATATTGAATATTTCATGATATTTATTCTATTGTTATGTATGATTCCCTATACCAGAGACTGTATAGTCTGTACAGGATATACACATAGCCTTTCCACTAATAAACAATATTTAGAGTATATAGATGTACAAATTATGTGTGTATTGACCTGGTTTGGTCATATTGGAGGAGAGTCATGATGAAAATTCAATATTTCTCTCCATACCCTACCTACTGGTATAGATTCATCCAAATATGACTCAATTAATGAATACATTTTTATGGAAAAAATGATTTAGGACAAAAACCTTAGGATTCCATGGATAAATAATTGCGGGGGAAGTGTTCCTAGTGATATTATTGTTCCATTGTTACTAAATCCTGACAATAGTAAATTAATGACAAGGACAAATGTCTTCTTTGTCTTTTCCATGGTATGGGAATAAAGGGTGTGAAAAATGAATGACTTTTTTCCACCATTAGAAGGATACTTATGATGAAAAAATAATCTTAATCTACATCATCGAATTTTTTTTAGGATAGGAAGAAGGATGGGCGTTCCATATTCCTAACATAAGATTAATGAGAGTCTACCCAATATGGGGAGAACAGGGTAAAAATTTTCTCTCATTATGATGATCGTTGGTCTGAGATGAAATAATTTTATCCCCAGTTATCTTTAGATAAGAAGTTTTTTACATAATGATAATAATTGATGGAATTAAATGGTTCTCATAAAATACATTTTTGGAAGTGGAAAAAATGTACATGATAAAGGACTCAAAATACACAATATTAGATTCCCTCCAATAGTAGGTTGATTATTATAAAAAATTTCATAATGGGCTAGTATAATTGGAAAAAGGTCCCTTATGAGCTCCCTTATATCCTTATATAAATTTACTATCGTAGTTTCTATTCGGTATGGTGTAAAAATTATGTATATCCCTTCAAATTTTCTTAAATTTAGTAAAAAACTATTCCCTCAATATGTTATTGATTTTAGAATTTTTTTTCACCTCAAATATCATTTCTAAATAATTTCCGAAATCATATAATGATTAATAACACATTCGTTGAATATAGCCGTAAATTTTATAAAATTAACTTCCTAAAAATCATAATTTGAAATAATTTATTTGTTAATGAAAGGATTTAATCATCCAATTTTCTTATAAGTAATGTTCACATAGATAAGTATTGTCTCGTTTGATATAAAACATTTGGGTGATCACTATAGTCCAAGGTTGACTTGTTAGAAAAAAATGAGAAAGTGGATTGATTTTATATTGAACACATTCACTTAAAAAATATAGTCAATATAGATATGTATGTTATATTCCATCAGTATAGGATTTAGTTATACAATTTGGATATGGGATAGTGAATAAATCTGTATAATAAAAATTGTGAAGGGGGATTCATATAGTTTAATTAATTCTCATGAAGGGTTCACGTACATTAGAATTAAATTATTTAAAATTTTAGAAAAATTATCTAAACCAATACTTGTGAGGAATAGAATTAATCTCTAATGTTTTACATGAATATTAAATATTTACAAGTATGAATGTTTCCCTTTTCAATATTAATACCATTTTACTTTCTATTTTATCTTTTTCAAATTATATGAAAAGGAAGGAAATAGTGAGTTAGTTTTTTTACGGAGCCTCTCTTTATGTATTTTCAAGATGATATTTCTTATTTGGTTTTTTCCTTTTCAAATTTATATACTTATAGCTTATGGAAGGGAAACAAATATTTGAGGTCATATAGCTTTGAAAAAATGGTTGGATACCTATTTATGTGTATATATATTGGAATTATAATGGATAAATTATATTTCCATTCATCTCTGAAAAACATTGTATATCCTTGTTTATGGTTGTAGATCTTGGACCAAATTTCAATGAATTTTAAAGCTATAATGGTTAGACCAATAGTGGATGATAATTCAAGTCATACATCTTTGACCAAATGTTATGTTTCTTATCCAGAAAAAGGAAGAAACAACATGACATGGATGTTAAGAACCCAATGTTAGTAGAAGTAACTAAGAGGGGTAAAATGGGAATATTCTTTAAGGTTATAAAACCAGTAATAGAAGTAGCCTTACATGTCTAGTTATGGAATAATTATCAATCTAATGTGAATGGTAAACACAAAAATGATACACAAAACCTTAAAACGATTGATTCAGAAATTCTAATGGTTATTTGAGAGTCAAATGTATTTAAATATCATTGAATACATCTGATGTGTAGTTTAAATTGTTTGGTATGGTATTTGAATTAGGATAATATGAGATGATAAATGATATAGTGTGATATCCATTGAACACATTCGATTTATGGGTTCCATCATAACACTATCAAAGGTGTGTGGGGTGTCAGAATCCTTCCCGTTAGATAGACGCATGACCTTGGTTTTCTATAAGTTTGTCAGGTATACAATGTTTGTTCCCTCAAAATGATAAGGGTTACCCATGTAATTATATTTTGTCATTACCAACATCCAGAGAATAATTCTATAATTCAAATAATCATTACACCAGTGTGGTTTATAGAAAAAGAATATTACAAGACGAGTAAAATATATGAACTTAAAATGAATAAAACCATGTTGATGTGAAGGATCAAGGGGGATGGAAATTAATGAGAATTTATGTCTAGGATGAGATATGTTATTCATACAATGATATATATCTCAAAATAATTGGAATATAGACACATGTATTTCTAAACAGTGGAGTCTATGCTCGGATATACTTCATATATATGGGTAAATATAAGTTATCTTAACCAATGTTTAAGAGAGGTAAACATGATGTGCATTGGTAATGGTATAAACACTAAGATAATATTTATGGTTGTTCCTAAAATAGGAAAATTGAGAATAATTTTTTGATATTTTATTGGTAGTGGGATATAAACATCCTAACACAAATGGGAAGTATACTTACTAGGATAGTGGGAGGGGTGAGAATATTTGGGTGAGTTTAAGATAGGTGGTTAAGTTGTTATTATGTATCCTATGAGAATATGAACCAATATAAACATAGTTCTTAGACATGGGTCTCTCTGTAATGATTTAACCACATATAAGGGGAAATAGAATGACATGAAGGGGTGCCTCGATGAGATATGAAATAATGAAACCTCATGTTAATAAAGACGAGTATCAGCATGCAAGTGAAATAAAGGATGAGATACAAATAATTAATATGTGAATGATTGAAATATAGTTGATTTTGATGTCACTAAGTATCCCAAAAAAATAAATCCATCCTCACATAGTTATGGGATTTGAGTTTTTATATAGATATAGATAATTATTTGATGTAATGGGTGGATTAGGATAATGGAATGTCCTAGTGAGAGGACATGAATCTTATTAACTAACATCAATTGGTAATATTTGAACAACCACTGTAAAATAATGAATGGATTGGAAATGAAATAATTGGGATGGTTTTAAGATATTTTATTTAGATATTAAAATATTTTGATGAAGTATCCAGTTTGATTCCAAAAGTTTTCATAGAGGGCACATAACCTAAAATATTTAATTCTACAAACCCAATCTAAATCTCATCCCATGCAACCATCATAGGAAACAAGGCTCACTATGGAAGAGAGTACTATAATTACTCCAAAACCAGTAGCAGTTCTTATTCAGACACCCATTTAGGACCGGAATTTCTTAGTGCATCTTGTTGAGTGGTGGAAGAAAAAAAATATCCCACTTCTAGAACAAAAAAGAGATTAACGACTCCTAGAATTTTAGGAATATATGAAAAAAGAGTAATCATACTAAAATGATCATTTACCTAGTTATTGCATTTTAGCCTTCATAAAAAATATTCTAGATACTAGAGCTGTATAAACACTATGAGATGAACCTCACTTATTGTCCCCACTACTTCTCTTTTTATAGAATGATCATTCACTCCATACACGACTACATTTTCATCAAATATTCCATCTTGAGCATGGTTGATTATGGATAGGTGATAATAGAAAATTCCCTGGAATATGTGACTTATGTAACCATCACACAACAAGAATAATAGTGTGACTGGATAGATGTTTCATCCTTCAGTGTATAGAAGTTTGATAACTTGATAACTGGAAATAAAGTCGACCGAGGTCATGCCACCCTGAGATAATAACATCTTAGACGAACAATAACCCTTTTACCAAGATATGATTCATTAAATAAACCACCTAGAGGTACATGTAATCATTTGAAATTGGATAATACATAATGTAAATAAATTTATCCATTACCCGCACATTCTTTTACTCTTGAAGACTTCTTTCCTTCAAAACATGGAGAATAAGAACGACCCACCAAACAAAAACCTCATTAGATAAAGAGATAATTTTTTGTTCTATTAAAATATTCCAATTAATTAACCTTTCTTCTAATGATGAATACTCTACCTATTATACATTACATGTACCTGAACAAGGTGATGGAGGCTAAGGATGTAGAATCCAAGGATATAGTGGATGGCATTGGTGTGGGAGAACTCAATATTTTGGATATATAAATAAGGAAGCGATATATGAAGTGTAGACCAATGTGAAGTCACTATAGAAATCCCAAAAAATAATGGATATGACTTATATCCATCTACAAGTTATTCAATCCAGGATATTTTACACAACAGACTAGAGGGGGTGTAATTTTCTAGTCAACCCAGACAAAGGGAAAGGCCTGTGGGACCGGCACCTCATGTAGAAGATTATTTGACCTCTTATAAAGAACCAGCCCCAACATCATCAAAAATGAAACTCCTAATCCACATAATAGTGATAAACTCCACATTGTGAAGTGCATACCTATCACACAAAATAATGATATTCTCAAATAGTTAGCCATTATTCCAATAAAATCTAGATCATGGATGATCATCGTATTTTAGAGGATGTTATAGAGGAACACAATGTGGCCCTCTAGAGCCCACAAAAGTTTGAGGAATAATTCACTAGAATCAAGGATTACTAAGTTGAGAATATGATATCAGAATTATATATAACCAGCTTATTCATAAAATAAGACCAGGAAGAAGTTAACCGTGGACATATTAGACCCGTATATATTTTAAGAAAACATGAAAATATCGATATCCAATGTGATCTGACTGAATATGGTCCTATGATTAACCTCATCCAGATTCTGACCCTATAAAAATTTGGTTATTATGAGGGGGGACTTTTCTATGAAAATAAAAACCCTTCAAGGGCACGATAGGTGATATAAAAGGCATGTCGGGGAGATCAAGCTCAATGATCAATTTTGGGACCTCATATACAACACCGAGTTCACTATTATCCAGTAAGACATATAATATAATTTCATACTTGGAAGTACTTGTCTTCATATCCACATAGTGGTAAATTCAACATTTCATCATTTCTTGATGTACACCATCGATTAGAATTTTGGAATACTACGTGAAGATAGTTCCCCTTTGAGTCTTTTGAAGAAATATATGTTGAAGAAGATTTCTACATAAAGGAAGGAAAACAAAAAAATGTGGATGATCATATGCATGTTTCATCTCCCAATGTCCTGGGCTAGCCCTACAAATCCCTAGATCATGCTCAACAAAACTTATGTTCTACCCATAAGGATTATTGGGGAAAAAATTAACCTAGTAAGATATAATGATCCATAAACTTCATTGGATTATGTCTATGAGATAGTAGTTGTGTTAGCTGATGGAGATTTGAAAAAGGGGATCCAGTTAATGCTTTATTTGGATCCAATAATTCCCTATCACCATAAAATTGATTATTCCCCTAATACATTCTCTATAACTCAGAATGTTCTAGCTTCTCCTACCCCATAGTGGAATCATAAAAGAAAAAAATCTTCATAAAATATCTACAATATCTCAGGTAGTCTAGGATGACAACATCTCTTCCCATGGACTCTGTTACCTCGAAAGTAATAGATATTCTCTCAAATTACCCACAATGAATGAAAATGAATCAATGGACTTAGATATTGATGAAGAGTAATGGCTGACATCAGAAACTCCGTTCACGTTTTTGAAGAAGGCACCTTCACCACTATCGATGAGCTTAGGCATGTGAATATTGAAATAGTAGAAGACCCAAAACCTATGTTAATTATTTATACCATAACTTTTAAGGATAAGGATATATATATATATATATATATTACATTATAAATTAATCCTAAATATATGTTCTTTTGAAATTGTACATAAATTCTTAGGTTGAACCTTATTGTGGCTACACATCACTCGGGATTACCTGATGAACATCAAGGATTCAATAAGGGAGCCAAGAGGATTAATCCCTATCAAGATACTAATGTATTTTCCTAAGATGAAAAATTTATCAAAAAAAAAATTTAATATGAAGTAATGTTTTCAAAAATAAATCTCACACATCATCCCCATTAAAAAATAATGAGAATATCAGGACATGTATTAAATTCAGAGACCATAATTGATAAAACATTATGGATGATTTAACATTTTTAATCACAAATATTTTGATCAATGAAACTTCTAGATTCCAAGCCTTTTCTATCATGGATGATTATTCTTGGTATAATTAGAAAAAGGGGTCCCGTAAAGATAAGTAAACTGTTTCCTTCATAGTTCCTCTATGAGTCATTGATATCAGGTATTTCCCATTGGATTAAAGAACATTGACAATAAAAACTAATAATACATGCATCATATCATTAATCTCATCTTGGGATGAATAGAAAAATTTTATGTGGATGATATGGTAGTCAAATCATGATAGTGACATGAAAACCTTGCAGATCTTCAAAAAATATTCAGAAATTTGTGGGAACATAGTTTGAAGATAAATCCTATGAATTATGATTTAATAATATCATTAGGTATTTTGTTGGATTTCTGGTATGCCACGATGGAATTGAGTTCAATCTATGAAAGACCATTATGAGACTAGTAATTTCACTACATAGGAATATTAAATAACTCAAGGGGATCTATGGGAACCTCACTAACATTTAGTGTTTCATAGATAAAATGGATATAAAATCACTTCCATTAACAATGATAATTAGTAATGGTGTCTCCTACCACTGGTATGAGTACTATCAAGAATCCATTTAGAATATCAAGAAATACATACTAAACCCAGCTGCCTTGATGACACTGGTAGAAGGAAAGTTACTTATCTTATATGTGGCCTCTATGGAATAATCTCTCAGTCTTTTCAAGACATATAAAAATGATATTGGGAATGAAAAAACCTCTAGTACCATAGTTTATTGATTCTAGGTACCATTACTCAATGTTACTATCTTAATATAAACTGCCTCACACTTGTATTGGTAGTGAATAATATAATTCATTACTTTAATCATAATGAAGCCCATTTGGTTTCTCATATTCACCCTATCAGGTACATCCTTGGCATCCTTATGTTGATTGGGTTTCTGACATGAGGATTAGTTATTCTAGAATAATATGGCATCCAGTTCATGTCGAAGAAGGCTATTGAGGGGACGCCCCTCCTTCATTTCCATGCAACACATCCATACCTAGAAAGTACCCCAATAGACACCAAGCATCTATAAAAAGAGGGTTTCTATTCGCATGACACCCTCTGATAATAGAAGATGTATTTTGATGGTTCCTTTCAATGCTCTATTGTTAAGAGGATGGAAAAAATACAGATCAATCAGGTTGGTCTACTGATTAAAGTCGTTTCTTCAAAAAAATAACTTTTATTGCTATTCCTTCTCACTATCCAAAGTTTGTAATAATAATTTGGTGGAATACCAGGCCCTCATTGTCACCATGGATGTAACCCTACAACTGTTGAGTTCCAACCAAGAAATCAATGGGGATTTGTATATAGAGATCAAAAAAATCAATTTTGTGTATTCCATAAAAAAAAAGGAATTGCCTCCACTCATTGGGTACGTCAAATGAATGATTTTAGAATTACCTTTTGAACAAAAATTACACCACGTACCTCATTACTAAATGCTCATGTCGATGCACTAGATAATACACAAACATTCTTGGCCATGAAAGATCATAAAGATGTGATTATCCACATTAGACACTATAGGATGGTAACACCAGTCATCATTTGAGACATTGAAGAAATCAATTAGGTCAAAAATTCCGCACATTTTGATAAACTAATATACACCCACGAATTGATGGATCCCATAGATGATAACCCCTAAAATGGTTCTCTCTCATTAGATCAAGATGAAAGGGAAAATATTTGACACCGATCAACGAACATTACCCTTTCGAATGGGACAGATGAGAATGATTACCTCTATAATCATGGCTTCAATAAAATCCTCTTCAAATTAAAATTAGAAAGAGAAATTTCCAATGTCATGGAAGTAGTAAATTCATGATCTTATGGTACCTATTTTTCTGGGAGAAGACTCTTCCACCAAATTAGGAGGCTTGGTTACTAATGGAAGACAATGATACAATACTGTGTGGAATTCACCATGAAATAACATGGGTTCTAGATTCATGAAAACTTCTTACATCCGCCCCCATATTTGTTTATGTGTAAAAATGTTCTTGGCCATTTTTTGTTTCCAAATGGATATTATGGGGCCATATACCCCAAAAACAACTAATCATTTTATGGAAATCTTTATTGGTATAGACTCCTTTTCCAAATGGGGTGAGGAAATGCTAATCATGGAATTCACGATGATGAATATCTTCAATAATGTGGAATATAATATCATCAATATATTTTATTTCCCGCACATGATATTGATAAAAAATAGAACCAACTTCTGTTTCATTGAAATACTAAAATTTTACCCTAACTATAACATCAAATCCAACCATTCAACCCACTATCATGAAGTTTAAAATGTTCAAATTGGGGAATTAAATAATATTATCCCACGTATACTCCAGAAATTATTAGAAATAAATAATAAGCTTGGCCTGTAAAAGCACTTTCATGCTTTATGGGATTACTGTACAACCACTCACACATCCATTAAATCAATCCCATATTAATCGGTCTATATGACCGATGTAGTGTTTTCCATATAATTCTAGTTTCACTCGCTCATTGTAGTTTTACTTGGAAACTTTTAGATAATGATCAATCAAAAAAGTGATCGTATGAGTTGGAATTCGTGATGAGAAAATGCCACATACACTCCACAACCTCATAGATCATCGAAATCAGATCCTGTGAGCTTTATTAAATAATTTCACTGTAACACCCCTCCCCTACCTCATTGTCTTGAGGAGGCGGTGAGGGATACTTGGCCTTAATCAACATTCCCAAGATGCCAAAGGCTGGAAACAAATGCAGAGGGCTTCAAGATTAAGTTGGGGAACGACATTCCCTTAAGACAAAACCAACCAAACCATCCACTAACTTCCACTATATGATTCATGTCGAATAAATTGCCAAACCATGCATTCCCAAAATACAAATAAGTTGTTCCAAAAAACAACTCAAAATCAATACAACCCGACAAGTACACAAAACATCATAGTACACTGTGGAAACTAAACAACCCAACACCACCAGCCATGACACAACCACAGCTCCACACCAAGCTCCAAGCTCCAAGCTCCACCAAGGGATCACAAAGCTCCACTAAAGGAGGGAGATGCCTTACCTTTTCCCACGTCATGGTACACAACATCTACAATGACAAAAATGTGCCAAAGCAGAGGGTGAGTACTAATACTCTGTAGGATTTCCCCAAAATACTTCCCTACACACGCCACTAGGATAAAACCATAAGCACATTTATATTAAACAGATTATATAAATTAAACCACAAGTTCAACCATTCTCATAAGCCAAACATACCCTTACCAAGAAATCACACCCAAACTACGAAACCAAGGGAAATGCAACCAAACAAGCCACAACCATTCCAACATTTACCCATTAGCATAAAAATTCCATCTTGCAATGAAAGGCACAAAAAAACAACCATACAACCAAACAGTGGAGCTTTCATCCAACCCGTTCACCCATTCACACCAAGGGGCATTTCCCATCCACATACCATTGATGGTGGCCCTTCCATCCACTATCCATCCCCTTTTTATAGTGGTACTTCTCTCCACTTCCACACAATATCAGAACAAGCCAAATCCATGCATATACTCCACCAAGGTCACAACCACATGCAATCAACCAATTCCATTGCATATCAGTCCGCTTCAATAAATCACCAATTTATTGAAAACCATTTTCCATGCCAAAAAACATTTCAATAAAAACCCCTTTTATTGAAAACCATTCCCATCAATCATTTTCACAAATCAACCATAGCATCCCATTTTAAAATGTCCATTTCAAAATCCACAATAATAGCATTTCACCATAAAACCCCCTTTTCCCAAAAATACGCAAAACATCACATAAGGGATTTCTAACCATTTTCACACATCAAAGCACAATTAATTTCAAGCACAACAAATTAATTGTAACAAAAACCATTTTCTATAACCAAGTGGAGTAGAGAGAGAAGCCACCTACCTTTAGGGTTCCCGAGAAATCGACCCACGAACAACCGTGCCTCAAATCCGGTGAACGCACCACTGAAACCTCTCTAGATCCCTTTCCCTAGAATCCATAAGACTTAAAATCATCATCCAAGGCAACCACAACCCTAGATCTACAATCAAAAAGTGTAGATATAGGAAACCAAGAAAGAGGGAAGAGGCGATCTAGAGTAAAACTCAAAGAAACCATGAGAGAAGACATAACAGGGAGCAATCACCTTAAAAACACCAAGAACCCTCTTCCAAATCCTTCCAAACCAAGTGGAAAATCTCATAAACCCCCTGATAACCAAAGAAACCTGGTGATCCACGAGTGGGAGGATGATTGGATTGAAATAGGTTAAGCCCGAGGGATCCCAGAACTTATAACCCTATTTTTAAGTGGTCGCACAGTTAGCCCGCATGGTTTGAAAAAATGTGCACAACCGTGTGTGTGATACTTACTTGGGAGAAAGGGTCCGCATGGTTGCCTTGCACAGTTTTGAAAACCAAGCGCATTCCATGTGAATCCTACTGTCTCCCCTACATAGTTTCTAGGAGAATCCGCACGGTTTCCACTAATAGTGCTCAAACCGTAGACCCCTTATAAAGCCTCCAAACTCATCCAAAACCATTCCAAACTCTCCCAACCTCTTCCCAAATCATCCCATGAACTTTAAACACATAAAAATGCATAAAAAAATTCCACATACCTCATACCTAGGGTACTACATTCTCCCCACCATTGGACTTTCCATCCTCAGAAAGTAGTGAACCCGCCCTTTGCCAAAAGAGCTTGGGCCACTGCTCGACCATTTCCTTCTCCCACTCCCAAGTCTCATCTTGAATCTGACCACGTTGCCACAAAACATGATCTAAACCGATGCTTTTAATATGAAATACTTTATCTTGCCTATCCAAAACTCGCACTGTCACTTGCGCCAACGAAGCATCCAGTTCTTGCTCAACATGATCCCATCGAATCACATGGTCACGATCAGACTGATACTTTTTCAATTGCGACACATGAAACACATTGTGCACCACACTGAACCTAGGCATCAAATACAAATGATAATCCACCTCATAAACCCGCTCAAGAATCTCAAAAGGTCCAATATACCTTAGAGATAACACTCCCTACTTCCTAAACCGACGATGTCCCAACGTAGGAGAGATCCTCAAGAACACATGACCACTCACCTCGAACGACAACGGTCGTCGACGATGATCTGCATATGATTTCTGATGACTTTGAGCCATCTCCATTCTCTTTATGATCAACATGATCTTCTCCATAGTCTCATAGACAAGGCTCAGTCCAACAATCGAGGACTGACCCGTTTCCACCCAACATAGTGGAGAACGACATGGCTGCCCATACAATGCTTAAAACGGAGCCATATGTATAGATTCATAATAACTATTATTGTACTAAAACTCAACCAACGACAAGTGCTACTCCCATATGCCACAAAAATCCATGACACAAGCCCGCAACATATCCTCCAGAGTTTCTATCATCCTCTCGGATTTTCCATCCGTCTGAGGGTGATACAACGTTCTCATAGTCAACTGCGTCCCAAGGGCTTGTTGTAAGGATTTCTAGAAACAAGAGGTAAACCTCAGATATCTATCTGATACAATAAAAAATGTAACACCATTCCTCTTTATCACCTCCCAGATATAGATTTTGGATAGATCCTCTACTGTATGAGATTCAGGAATCGCGATGAAATGGGAAGAATTCATTAGCTGATCCACTATCACCCAGATGGCATCGTGATTTCTAACCATTCTTAGGATACCTATGAAAAAATAGATCGCTATCTACTCCCACTTCCATACAGGTATTGGCAAAGACTGCAACATTTATGGTGGCCTGTGATTCTCTGCTTTGACATGCTGACAAGTCAAGAATCTCGAAACAAACTCAGCCACACTTCTTTTCATACCAGCCCACCAGAACTGTGCTTTCAACGCATTATAAATTTTCTAAATTCCAGGATGAAGAGCCCACCTGGAATGATGATACGCACAGAGAAGATCCTCCTGACAAGAAACTGGTACAACCATCTGATTCCGAAAACACATAACTGAATCTCTATTCAGTGGTCAACCCTCAATGGTCTCCCAAAAATTGAGTCTCGACCCCATAGTCACACACTTAGAATCAAATATATGTGCCTCTCTAACCAGGACAACCAAGTCAGGAATCAACAATAATGGAAAGAAGACCGCTCTATCACCCTCGTCCTCACATTCCAACTGCATATCAGCTATAACCGACATCAACTTCCACTGGTCTGATGCATGTTTCACCACCTGAGCATATGATTTTCTACTTAATGCATCCGCCACTGAATTTCCCTTACCTGGTGTGTACATCAAGTCAAAATCAAACATATGGAGATATTCCATCCATCTTCTTTTCCTCATGTTCAAATCCCTTTGTGACAAAATGTGTTTCAAGCTCTTATGATCTGTGTATACCGTGAATTTATCACCGAAGAGATAATGATTCTACACTTTCAAAGCATGGACCACTATTTCCAACTCCAAATCATGAGTTGGGTATTTCTTCTCATTCACCCTCAACTACCGTGAGCCATACGCAACCACATGATTCCCAATCATGAGAACACACCCCAACCCTGATCTCGATGCATCACAATACACCACGTACCCTTTTCATGGTTCTGGAAAAACCATGATTGGTGCTGATGTATGGAAACCCTTTATCTATTTGAAACACTGCCGACACTACTCATTCCACTGGAATGGAACATTATTCCTTGTCAAAGCTATCATTGGCAATGCCAAACATGATAAATCATGAACAAAACACCGATAATACCCACCTAGACCAAGAAAACTCCATATCTCAAACACATTCTTTGGTGGTTTCCATGAGATAATGGCCTCTATCTTTTATGGATCTACTGAAACACCTCTTTCAGAAATCCCATGGCCAAGAAAACTAACTTATCCTATACAAAAGTCACACTTTTACAATTTTTCATAAAAATGATGATCCCTCAAGATCCCCAGTACTGTCGCCATGTGCTGCTCATGCTACACCCTTGTCATTGAATACACCAGAATATCGTCTACAAACACCACCACAAACTAATCCAGATATCTCTGAAATATCCAATTCATCAATTCCATGAACACTACTGGAGCATTCGTTAGACCAAAGGGAATAACCACATATTCATAATGGACATATATACTTCTGAAAGTTTTTTTAGTAATATCCTACTTCCTCACCCGCAATTGATGATATCATAACCTCAGGTCGATCGTGGAGAACCACTGGGCTCTCCTCAACTGGTCTAAAAAATCATCAATTCTTGGTAGTTTATATCTTTTCTTTATCGTAACTTGGTTAAATCTAAGATAATAAACACAGAGCCCAAGGTTCCATCCTCCTTTTTCACAAACAACATCAGAACTACCCACAAAGACGTGATAGGCTGGATAAACCCGTTGTTTTCAAACTCTTTCAACTGGACATTCAATTCCTGCAATTCAGTAGGTGCCATCTAGTAAGATGGAAGTGAGATAGGACTGGTCCCAGGAAGGAGATCAATCGTAAACTCCACTTCTCTTATGGGAGGTAACCTAGATAATTCTTCAAGAAAAAAATCCATGAACTGATTCACCACTGCTGGAAGAACACTCCGCTCAACACCGGCTACCGATTCCAATGACAATACCGCCAACTGATATGATAGCGTGCCCACTGCTGGTGCCAAAAAAACCTGTTGCACCCTTCCATTCATGCTTCACTACTCTAAAGAGATGTCTAACTTCATCGTGTGTTGTAAAAGCCATTGTCCACGCATCATAATCGATGTGGGCCTTAAACGCCACTAGCCAATCCATTCCCAGGATTACATCATATTCATCCATCTCAAGCACTGAGAAGTTCCAGGTTATCTCAACCTCACCCACAATGATACAATATGATCTACACAAGAAGGCTTGACACTCTCTTTAACCTAGAGGAGTTTGAAGTTTCAAAACTGAGGGCATCATTTCTACCCTTAAACCCAGAAAATCAACCACACATGCATCAATAAAAGAGTGTGAAGAACCCGTTTCAAACAACACTTCCATCAAGGTGGAATTTAAAATAATAGTACCTCGCACCCTGGATGATCCGAACTGATCATCCACCATAACTTTCTCAGCTCCGAACACATGTTTGTGTGCCACACTCTGCTCTTTATTGCACTATTGAGGCGTCATGGTATTCCGAGAATCTCCATGACCCACTTTACTCTACTAATGAGAGGTATGTTTCTATTATCATTCTGTAGAAGCATATGACATCTATGATCCCTAAAGATTTTCGCGCGCACCCAACCTTGGATCATTCTAACAATAACGCTACAAATGCCCCCATCTTCTTGAAATTATGACATGCTTGAGGATGAGTCGTACAATCCCTCTTGATGTGGCTCGTAGAACCACATTGAAAACATCCCAGCTTGGTCTGGGGATTCATAGGAAGGTTTACCGATCCTGACGTCGGATTATATTCCATATTCCCACACTGGGAATAAGTGTCCCTCTTCCGCTTGAACCCAGCATTTGAGTTCCCACTATTCGCCATAGGTACCACCATGCTTTCTCCACCCGGAGCTCCCAATAGATCTCGCTCAGCCACTGAGGTTCTATTCAACATCTATGTATAATAATCTATACACAACACCGCTATCTTTGAATGGATTTCTTGCCTCAACCCCTCTTAAAATATCCTTGCCTTCAACGACGTGCTACCCGCCACCTCGGGTGCAAACCGCACTTCGTTCATAAACACAGCTTCATACTCCATCACAAACATAAGCTCTTGCTTCAAACTGAATAAATAAGTCGTACACTGAATTATAAATGTATGTGGGTATAATTGTTTGATAAAAAATTCCTCAAAGCCTTCCCACAACATACCTTGGTCCATCCCCACATGGACTACCAACTCCCACCACTGAAGGGCAAGATCTTCCAACATATATGTGGCCAAATTCACTTTTAACTCTACCAGCATTCCCAAGAACTCGAAGATCTTGTTCATTCTTTTCAACCAAGCTTCTGCCCTCTTCGGCTCTGAATCTCCACTGAAGATGGGTTGATTTTTCTTTTTAAACTGAACCGCATGATCCACATTCCTTGGATCATATAGTTTATTTCCACTTTCCACAACATGGAATGCTTGCACTATGATTTTCACTAACTATTAGTTCACCTGAGACTCAGGTGTAACCACATTCTCAGCAGCCTCCTCTGGTTGGTCTCTACGACTTCTACCCGGTGCCATTTCTATAAACAGAAAACAAAAAACCATGAGTCTCACTTCTGTAGACATCACTAAATCCCATTTCCAATCACATTACACAACACTTTCACAAGAAGGCTTTCCAGCAATTGACATTTCCCATGGTTCACCATTTTGAAAATCATACCATTTTCAAAATACCAAAATTTATTCACATTACAATTTCACACAATATCCATTTATTAATTTATCCCATAGATCATTATACCCTAATGAATTATGCATCCTAGTGGGAAGTCATTTCTACCATACATGTCATGCTCATCTCACTGGCTACACCCACGACAATGAGATATCCAATGCCTATAAGTGTCTCCAAAACACTTATGTACCAAACTCCCTGGTAACTTTAATTTCAGCATAAAAGGGTTAGCTACGTCCTTTTATACTATACATTCCAATTTCGGACAATTCTACACCTTGCTACCATCCCGACTCAAGGAATGTAATAGAAAAAATGTCAACACCAAATCTGAGAATCAACTCCAAAGGATCGAACAAACTGATACCACTTTTAACACCCCGCCCCTACTTCATTGGATTGAGGAGGCAATGAGGGCTACTTGGCCTTAAATGATGATCCCAAGATGCCGAATGCTTGCAATAAATGCCGAGGGCTTCAAGATCAAGTTGGGGAATAATTTTACTTTAAGACAAAACCAACCAAACCATCCACTAACAGCTGCTATATGTTGCATATCAAATAAATTTCCAAACCATGCATTCCCAAAAGACCACTAAGTTGTTCCACAACACAACTCAAAATCAATACAACCCGACATGTACACAAAGAATCAGAGTACACTACGGAAACAAAACAACCAAACACCCCCAGCCATGACACCACCACACCTCCACACCATGCTCCAAGCTCCAAGCTCCACCAAGGGATCACAACACTCCACTAAAGGATGGAGATGCCTTACCTTTGCCCTCGTCATGGTACACAACATCTGCATTGACACCAACGTTCCAGAGCAGGGGGTGAGTACTAAAACTCAGTAGGATTTCCCTAAATGACATCCCTACACACGCCACAAGGATAAAACTATTATCACATTTATATAAAATAGATTATATAAATTAAACCACAAGTTCAACCATTCTCATAAGCAAAACATGCCCTTACCAAGCCATCACACGCAAACTACGAAACCAAGGGAAATCCAACCAAACCAGCCACAACCATTCAAACATTTACCCATTAGCACAACAATTCAATCTTGCAAAGAAATGCATGACAAAACAACCATACAACCAAACAGTGGAGCTTCCGTTCAACTCGTTCACCCATTCACACCAAGCGGCACCTCCCATCCACTTACCATTGATGGTGGCCCTTCTGCACACTATCCATCCCCTTTTTATAGTGGTACTTCTCGCCACTTCCGTACAACATTCAAACAAGCCAAAGCCAATAATATACCGCACCAAGGTTACAACCACATGCAATCGACCAATTCCATTGCATATCAATCTGCTTCAATAAATCACCCATTTATTGAAAACCAATTTACATGCCAAACAACATTTCAATAAAAAAACCTTTTATTGAAAACCATTCCCATCAATCATTTTCAAAAATCAAGCATAGCATCCCATTTTAAAATCCACAAGAATAACATTTCACCATAAAACCCCATTTTCCCAAAAATCCACAAAACATCACCCAAGGGATTTCTAACCATTTTCACACATCAAAGAAAAATTAATTTCAAGAACAAAAAATTAATTGTAACCAAACCCCTTATCTATAACCAAGTGGAGTAGAGAGGGAAGCCACCTACCTTTAGGGTTCCCGAGAAATCGACCCATGAACAACCGCGCCTCAAATCCGGTGACCTCACCACTGAAACCTCTCTAGATCCCTTTCCCTAGAATCCATAAGCCTTAAAATCATCATCCAAGGAAACCACAACCCTAGATCTACACACAACAATTGTAGATCTAGGAAACCAAGAAAGAGGGAAGAGCAGATCTAGAAGAAAACACAAAGAAACTATGAGAGAAGACTTACTTGGGGGAAATCACCTTAAAAACACCAAGAACCCTCTCTAAAATCCTTCCAAACTGAGTGGGAAAGGTCCTCCACACCCTGAGAAATGACATACCCAAGTGAGCCATGAGTTGGAGGATGATTTCAGTGAAATAGGTTAAGCTCGAGCAAGCCTGGAACTTTTAACCCTATTTTTAAGTGGCCGCACGGTTAGCCCTCACAGTTTGGCAAACCGTGCACTATCTGTGTGCATGATACTGCCTCGGGAGCAATGGTCCTTATGGTTGCCTCGCATGATTTATCAAACCATGCGCAAGCCACACGAAGCCTACTATCTCCCCTGCACAGTTTCTTGGAGAATCCACACGGTTTCGACTAACTGTGCTCAAACTGTGCACCCCTTTAAAAGCCTCCAAACTCATCGGAAACCATTCCAAACTCTCCCAACCCCTTCCCAACTCATCCCATACACTTTAAAAACATAAACATTCATAAATAAGGCCACATACCTCAAACCGGGGTTCTAAATTCACCTCCACACATTCCATAAAGGAGAATTGGTATTGGCCCCCAAAACCCCAATGATACCAGGAAGGAAACCTCCAATGATGGAACTAAAGTGGTATGGTCCTTACAATATACATAAGTCATATTCTAATGGAGCTTAATAATTGACAAAAAATGGATGGGGAATGTGTTATTCCCCCAATAATTCAACATTTCTAAAAAATAATTTTTCCTAGATACTATCAAGCATCACAAGTCCTAGAAAATAGACTCTAAACTACACAACATCCTATGTCCTAGATGAAAGACACTAAATTTCAATGCATCCTATTCTCAAGTAGAATGTCTTTAAAATAATAGAATATTATTTTTTTTCTACGTTATATTAAATTGAATAGAATAATTCCTTACCACATGACATTAAACTACATGATGAAAAATACATCATTAATAGTTAAATTACCATTAAATAGATTTTTGAGAATGAAAAATAATGTACTATCATCTTTTTTTGTGAGTCAAATCCATATAGGGATTATCCCCATTCAGGAACTATTTTTTTCTTGATTCCTACTATCATATGAAATATATTAATTCTAATATCTCAAATCCTAAGTCCAACCACAATTTTAATAGAATATCATCACCCCTATTCATATGGGTTGGACATTTATAGAGTGTTTTATATTCAAGAACTACATGTTTATTGAACCCTACTATCAACTAATACTTACTGATGAATAGATATAAAATCATGGGTCCAATTGAAATATAAACAGAAAAATACCCCTACCTATAGTTCAGACCTACATTAAAACTTTTCCATTCATTGACTATGTGTGGCCTGATTCCTACAATATAAGGATACAAAGTGATCCCCAGATCTGAAATCCTAGGTTGAACATCAATGGAAACAGAAATATTATCCCATTTATATATGGTTTAGAACTTCATAGAGATTTTTCCATTCAAGAAATATGTGTGTCTTTATTACTACTATCATAGGGTGTGTAGTGACACCCATATCCAAACTCGAAGGTCCAACCTCAAAATCCATGGAAAATTCCCCCTACACGTATGGGTCAAACCTACATGGATAGTTTTCCATTCAATAACTATGTGTGTCTTGAGTCCTTCTATCATGAGGTATATAGTGATTTCCATGTCTAAAATCTATGGTCCGTCCCTAGTATCAATGAAAACAATACCTTTCCCCTTTACATATGGGTCAAACCTACATCTAGAATTTTTCTTTAAAGAACTAAATGTGGATTTATTTTTTATAACAAAAGGATATCTAGTGACACCAAAATATCAAATACTAAGTCCATCCAAAATATTAATGGAACAAATATCCCTATATGAGTATGGTTTAGACCTATATGGATAGTTTTCTATTCATGAAATATTCATGTATTGATTACTGATATCACATAATGTATAGTGGATCTATATCTAAAATCATTGGTCCATCTAAAATATAAATTGAAACTACCACCTAAGTATTTGGGGATGACTTGCATGTAGAGTTTTCCAATAAATAACCTCATGTGTCTCAACTCTTACTATCATAGGACATGTAGTGATGCTTAGATCCTCCATTTCAGACCCATACATAGATTTACATCACCCCTAATCATGTTCCCCATGAGATTAAGTTCCATGTATAGACTCTAATGCTTAATAAATTATGAACAACCCCGCACATTCATTTTTATATGCTCTCACATAGATTTTAAAAAATCCCTGTTATGCCATGTTTATCATGATTATCATGGATCAGGTGGGATTTTGAAACCTAGAAATCTCCCCTATATGGATTGACTCAGATGAATCTTGGATATGTAACTATTTCTTAGATAAATGAATTTAAATTTCATGATTAAATCCTTGCCACATGACATTAAACTGTATGATAATAGGAATTCGTGATAATTAGACATCCCCCCTAAATACTATGTATTAAATCATTTCGTAAATTATCCCTTCACACAAAAAATGTGTTCAATACACATCGGAATATCCTTTAGTGTTCTCAAGACCTTCTTGAATCATGCATTCCACATAAACTATCTTCATAACTTTGATTTCTAATTTCATACAAACAAATCACTGGATTAAGTATTATTCAATTCAATACCCATGTACCTTGGGCTCCATTGATTTAGTTCCCCCATTAGAAAACTTATTACAAGGAATACATAATCCATATAGACCCTTATAGGATTTACAAAAAAAATTCACATAATGAAAAATAGCATATTCCTAGAGGATGTTTGGTACTAGTGGATAGGCCCCCCTTAAAACTAGGTGTTATTTTTCTTGATGCAATGAATTTGGGATTATGTTATTATCAATAGTGGACCAGTACCCACTTGTTCCCACCACAAGATGACTCATATATACTTGAGTTATGATTTAAAAATTACGTAATGAAATTATTCAAGATGATTTGAATGATATCTAGGTTACATATATGTTCGTCGAAACCATTGTCAAAGAAAGATTATGAAATTTTATCCTTGTACCCTTTAATCTAGGAGTATGAATCATTTGTGAAGAACTAATCACCAAGAGTTAGTCACAGTTCTCAATGATATGTCCTTGTTGCATAAAATTAATCTATATATTATACATTTAATCTTTCACAACCTACAATTTCATAGATTATTCCACCCCATACATTAATTTATGTTGGGGAAATTTTTTTTACCTACACTCCTGAATGAAATATGGAAATTCCATATACATACGTATGACCCTAATCTATGTATATAAACCCATAACTATCCCTCGCGTGGGGACTCACTGGGGGAAGAAAATAGAATACCCATATTCCCTACCATTGAGTTAGCTTTTTGTGGATAGATATCCTTAATGGAGATGATTATGGAATAATTCACACATTTTTTGTATGACATTATATAACACAACAAATTCACCCCATATGAATGATGATAAAATTTTATAGAACATCATCTATTGTCTCTCCAAATCAATGGATCAAAAAATCCTGACCCTAGTCAACCAATGTTTAGGGTTCTTCCATAATATTGTCGAGCACATCAATCCATAAGTCACAATTCATGTCTTGAGAACCTGAGGTTGCTGAAAAAATTCCATGACCCATAGAAAGAAGAATAGATCTCTCTATTTGACCATGTATGAAGTCGATCTATATAAGTGGTTAGAACCATCAATAATAGAAATATTTTTCCTATAGGAAGGGTCTTGTGATCCTTCTGATTCCTAACATCGTCATAGTGGAGATCGTCACCATAGAGTGATTCACGATAATCTTTGGCAGGATTTTCCCATATCATTACTCATGACATGAGAAACATAATCCATTATTTAAAAAACAATCATATTATTCTCAGTAGGATGTTATAATACACGTGACTCTAAAATTATAATTAGGTTTTTTTAAAACACTCTCCTCATTTAAGGTCCCTGCACATAAAGACATTAAACTATATTCATCTTATTTAAGTCAGTATGACCTTAAACAATAGCCTTTGATAGTCAAAATTGAAAGACCCTTAGATACTAGTGAAAGAGTCATGAAACTTGTCTTGTTGAAAACCCACAGAGGGTTGTCTGATAAAAATTCAATTCTCCTCTCAAAAAACCATTTATCTATATATTTTAGGAAAATGATAGTGAAATGAATCATTATATATCCTCACCATGATGAATTATTCAGTATGATTGTACATAATATTTAGTTTTCTAAAACCATTATTGAATATTACATTTTCCATAAAACACTTTCATGTATTTAAATTCTAAAATAAAACCACCAATTCCTTTAGTTGATATCATTCTATTGGAACATGACGGCCCTTGGGATCCCTTTATCCAAATTCTACCCGATATAAAATGTGAAATAGGTAATTTATAATATAATGGGACACCAAGTGTATTCACTAGAGAATTAAAATAAATCCAAGGAGCTTGTTCTTAGAGTATGTTTGTCCATAGAGGAGAGGGACCCCTTAAATCCTAATGTTATTGTCCTAACTATGTGGACTATGGGCTTTCTCCATTACGAATTATCGACATGTACACTCTAGTTTCGAAAATTAGATGACTCAAATATTCCTAAATCATGACTAAAAATCCCCATAACTATACCATTCAAGTGGATTCAATATCTTTGATGCTACATCACCATGTGTTGTACCCTTTATCAAATTAGTGATGTGATAATCCATTTAGGAACATTTTTATGTCCACACCACGTGACGCAAAATAGTATAGAGTAGGACCTCAGACTCATAGTCATATACTAGACTACCATAGTGTGCTAGAAACCTTCTTGGATTTGTCGTTTCTCCACTTTCGACTTCACCATATAGATATTAGAATATTAAAAAATATTTATGAATCGTGGAAAAGAGTGGGGACCCAATACTTGACCATGCACATAATCCCTATGGGATCATGCATAAGGGAGTTTTATCCATCAACTAGAATAATTTCCTCTATGTAGTAAATGACCTCCAATACTTATGAGCCTCAAAAACACAGTGGTGGAACTCATCAGCTTAATGTATGTTTCCATCACCACCAACCTGTATGACCCATTCCATATTTATCAATTCAAGCTCATGGACATGTGATTTACATAGGCTATATTCTAAAAATAAAACTGTATTTGGCACCCCTAACATTTTACATTCCACAAATACCCTTTAAATTAAGGATGCAGGGTGTCACAACCCATCATGTAAATTCATCCTTCATGATTACTACAAGAATTTAGGGAATAAAAACTCTTAATGATAATTCATTTTTCATTATATAAATTAAGAATATAGGGTATCAAATCCCTTTGTAGAAACTTATTCTTTATAATACCATCAAGGATGATGTGTTCTAAAACCCTTCATGAATATCCATCTTCCCCAACTATAAATAGATGTTCTGAGCTAAAACACCTTAAAATACAATAATAAAGGTCTGAGCTAAAAGAACCAAAACTACCAAAAACATTTCTGAGATAAAATACTATAAAATACAATATTAGAGGTTTTGAGATAAAATATCCAAAATTATAGCAACATATGTTCTGAGATAAAAGGCCCTAATCTATAGAAATTTAATTTCATGAGCTATAAGATTCATAATTAATGAATAATATGGCCCTAGATAAAACACCAAAAATTACAACAACTGATTATCCTACATGACCTTAAGAAGTTTATGGAAGTATAAATCATGATTTCTAGGATAAAAACCCATAATGGTAACCCTGGGGAAGTGTAGTCTTGGGTTATTGGTCAAAAATCCCTCAAGGTAACATTGTATTGTTTTTGTGTTGATTGTGTTTGTTGAAAAAGTGTTTTTCCAAGTCCTGTTGTGAAATTCATTAATGGTTTTTGACTAGGAATATTTAAAAAGTTCCAAGATAGTTGAATTCATAATGGAATGATGAAAAATATCTGTTACTAAGAGAATCTTCATGAATGGAAAATTTCGCCATTTCTTCATTAAGGAAGGTATGTTCATGAAAAAGAATAGAAATATTTTTAGAAGGGATGCAAAACATATAAATATAACACTACCACCTCATTTGAAGAAGTGCAAGACTTAAGAAAAATTATGATTCTCTAAATTATGGAAGGTGATTTGGGAATGTTGTTCTTAAAACAAGTTTTTGAAGAAAAGAAGTTATGGAATTCAATATAGGACAACAGAAATTTGTAAGCCTCACAAATTCATTGAGCCTCGTGAAGGATAAGTGATATTCATGAACATGTTGATAATCATGAAGGATAATTGATATTTTATAAATAAGGGAGATTTTTATAATCCTATGTGATATTCATAAACTTTTTGAGTTTTAAAAAATCAGTTAACTTTATGTATTTTGTGGCATTTGAGAAAGGAAAACACTCTAGTGAAGAATTGAGTAGTTTAATGAACGATGTTTGATCATTAAAAAATTAGTGAGCATCATAAAAATGTTGAGAAGTGGTTTCTCATTAAATCTATAGTAATATTGTATTCATCAAGTGAATGAATGTGGAATTTAATTATTTACCAAATAAAGTGTAAATCATATCAATTCAAGTAGTAATAAGAATATTCCTATGGGGGAGTAGTTAACACACATCAGTTTAGAGAGAAGTGAGATATTAATTTTTGATTGGTCGTAAACCATAAGTGATAATGATCCCTCTTTGAACATTGAAATTGTGGTGTGCTTTAGTGGATTTGGTATATAAGAAAATCACCATTGAATGCACCTTGGAAAAACTCCAGTGTTGGTGTACCAAGTGAAATTTATGTTTCTCATGCCCCATTTCAATTTTGATCATAAAAGTTTATGGGAAAGAGATAAAACAATAGTAATTCCTCTCTACATAACCTCCACCTTCATAAAATTAGAAACCCTGACTCCACCCTTTTCTTGGGTGGGATAAGGTAACTTCTAAGATAAATTTCAAGGAAATATAGTAGAATGGGTGGATCAAAATCAAAAAACAATACCACCCCCAGTCATTGAAAAGAACTTATTCATTGATGTGACAATATGTACCTTTATCTTCATGATACTATTGTAAGGGTAAGGCCTTCAGATTCTTAGATTTAGGTTCAAAACGAGCCGTATTGATAATGCATCACACTAAAGTATTAAATGGGATGTTCGCACCAAAAATTTTGTCCTTCTTAAGGGCCTTATCAAATAACTTGATCATCACCATTGAAATAGGAGGGTTCCACTCTACATCATCCCATAAAGATGACAGAGTGAGAGAGTCATCATAAACATCTCCTAAAATTGGTATGCCACATATTTGATGGACATCCCAAAGACTAATTCCCACCTTTCCATGTGTCAAATGAAATGTATTAGTGTCTAGAATCTAATGGTTGAATATTTATGTCAGGAATCCATTAATAATGATAGGAAATGGTTTGATAAATCCATTTGACTCCCCTACATGAAAATTCTCACCAACTCATCAAAAACTTTTGTGGGTGTATGCTTCACCCATAAAGTGCCCATTCCATTACAAAGTTCCCATCTGAATGAAGGTCCCAATTGTGAAACCATCCAAAATTTTTATTTCTAACACATTTCATCATTTTTTATTAGTAAAATGAATATCTTGATCAAACTCACAATGGATCTCTCTGATGTATCTTGGAAATAACATTTATATTAAACCATTAGAGCATTGTTCATGAGAAATTTAATGTCTCGTTTGAGAGATATTTTCAATAAAGTTATTTTGAGTCTTCAAAATCAAGAAATAAGGAATTATTCTTGACTGGGGTGATGAAATAAGATCATTTTTTTAAACTAAGACTGTATAGAGGTAATGTGTCAGAATGAGGATAATTCCAGAGTTTATTCCCCATCTATTCTATATTTTGACATGAGATGACTAGATGACCATATGTTGGTCAATATACTCAATTCCAATCAGAGAATTTTGATTAGATATACATATTCAAGCCTCCAATATTAGAAACATCTTCACAATATAAATCAGAATATTTCATAAGGGAAAAGAAACATGTCAAAAGGAATTATTGCATAGAATGGACTATATCATGTGTATCATGTGACCCGTGTAATGTCTCATGATTGAATGACCTGGTATAGGTATAAAAAATCATGTAAATAATGTGGAATCTTTCCATCACATGACCCATTATAATACTCATGGTAGAGTGACCATGAGTATTTCTTGAGGACTACCTAATTATTAATAAATCATGCAATAGAATTGATAGTTCAGGTAAAGCTTGGGTGATATCCATGTGACTAAAAAAATGAGTCAAGGGTAAGAAAAATTAACATTAATTAGTTCATAGATAATTTAAAAAATATACAACAAAACTCAATCATTAAAAGAGATCACATGATTGGATATCATGAGTGGTTCTCATGAAATTTTCATGTTAATCATTCTTGAGAGGCAGTCACACAAGAGATAATATTGAAAGAGATATAGATGGTTGAGTCACCAATGAAATGAATGGCCTCTCACTCCCCTATATATAGGACTACCCAAAGAATAAAAAAGGTTACTCAGAATACTAACATCAACATGGAACACTGACCAATGAAATCCAAAAGGTCTCATGTGGAAATTTTCTTTCAACAAAACAATTTCATTGTCCCATTGGAAATCATAATAAAAATATGTAATTTTTATTACGCCTGCTAAATGAGCATCAATAATTATATGATTGAATAAAAACTCAAAGAATATGTATTTTTTCTCCGAAAAATAATAAAAATTGAATCAAAGATACTTGAGGATCATGTAGTTGGATCGTATAGATCATGTGACCCCCCAAGAAGACACGTGATTGCATGACCCTAGAAATGTCATGCAGCTTACTTATGAATTCTGTGTGATTTGATAATGATCAAACAAATATACATTTTAAAAACCTTATGATCATTATATTCCCCATAATATATCATTCTTTATCATGTGAATCCCCTTCAATAGGCTCTTATGATCATGCATAGGATACCAAATGAGTTTTTCTGATCAAGTGACATATCATCTAATAGATGCCTAAAAATTAAAAAATACCCTTATGGAATAAAAGATTAAAATGGTTCAATTTACATTGATTAAAACAAACTTGATTTTCATTGAAAGGGAGCATATGAGTCATGTGATTCGTTCACCAATCATGTGAGATACCTAGAGGAATATCAGTCATGTTAGGAAAAAGCCTTCAATTATGTCGCCATAATCTTGTGATGGCTCTCATAAACACCTATTTGATCATGTGACGCCCCTTAGGATCTATAGATAAGTATTTTAACAATCCATGAAAATTATTTCATATTAGTACAAGATTTTTTTGTCCATTTTTTACCCTAATTGAAAAGAAGAACGAAATGGTTGAAGGTATTATAAAATAATAGATAAAAGTAGTAAAGGGTGGGAGAATTATATGAAAAGAATATAAACTATTTTTCATGTGAATAACCAATTTGATTTTCATGGTCCGGGTGTTAATAATGTCAAAAATCCACTGAAAATATTGAATCATCATGAAAAATCCACTGGACATGTCACCTTTATCATGTGAATGATCTCAGGCAAATCCATTTGATCATTCTATTCCCTGATAGACAATTGTTGTGTTAGTTCCACATGATTTATATAATAATTGATAAAAAACTTGATAAACTTATGCGAAGTAGAGTTATGTTGCATTTATTGTAAAGGCCCTCCAATGCACCAACTTGATATCATGAAAGGGCCTATATAAGTTTCCTGAATCAAACAAAAGCCTCTTTAATAGGTGTTCTGATACCTTAAAGTCCCCCTAACATGTAAGTATGATCATTCAAAGGACCTTTGACATGTTATTTTTATTACGTTAAATCCATTTGATAATACTTGGATATGATAAATGTGATGGTGATGGGATGATCTCATGGTCCCATTTTATTAAGATACAAAATGACGAATCCCAGGTTGACCCAAAGTAGGTTTATATGAAACTCATGATTCCCATGTGACTCAAGCCTTTATCTTTTATATACAAACTTTCTAAAGTAACACAGGCATCTATACGCTATAACATGAGTATAACAATCATCAAGGGACATAATGTATAGTTTCACAAGAATAGGGGACACCGTGAGAAGTATACAGTGGAAGGGAAACCATTCCCTATATCACATTCATAAGGGTCTTCATATCTGTATAAAAAACCTAGGTTCACTATATAGGTATATCATAGTAAGGGTCTTCATACGAATATATCACAATCAAAAGTGTCACCAAGCCCAAATATCACATTAAGGTTTTTCATGATTGTATATCATAATCACAATGGCTACAAATCCCATATCATAATAATAAGGGTCTTAATGCCCATATCACAGTATAGGGATACTATGACTTTATCATAATCATAAGGGTCTTCATTCGCATTTAACAGTATTTGGACACCATGCACATATCATAACATTTCAATAAGGGACTCCATGCCAATATATAACAACACTAAGAGGGACTAAATGGTCATATAATATAAATCATTGGGGGTCAACATGACCATCATTATTACAGTGATAAGTAATCATTAGCTTTAATATTATCTTATTGATAGTTCATAAATCATTAACATTAATTATTTAAAAGGGAGTAACCATTTTGTAATTTAATCAAGTGTGGTTTTTCTAACACTGAACTCAATTTTATTTCATTATAGATTGATAATCACGTTAACAATGCTACACAATAAAAAATATCATTTTTATGGTACTAGTTTTAAAAGTCACACCAAAACTATATAGATTATGGTTTGGTTGTTTTGGTATTTATAACCACAATGTTAATTTGATCGTCACTCCTCAAGGGGTGGTGATAATTATAGGGGACCTATAATGTTACTAAGGTTCAAAATTAAGTAAACCATTTAAAGGTGGATTAAATTTAGGGGTAACATATGGTGAAACTGACCTACGACATAATGGAACATATTATAAATCATCTGAACATTGAGGGATAAGAACTAGGCCACCTCCCATATTCATGTAGAGGATCACTCTTTCAGTATCATCCTTAATTTTTCTCTATACTAGGATAGATTGTAAAAATAGAAGAAAACCCTGAAAATAAAGAATAATATCCTACATAAAAATAACTTCTTCAAGAGGATGAAAAATAAAAAAGGCAGAAGATAAATAAAGATTATATAGGTTCAAATCGATCGAGATTGATGGTAGAAGAATTGGTGTCTGGATTGCGAAATGGTGCAAAATCAGAGTTTTGTCTCAAAGTGTAATATCCTTTGGCGACTCTCCTATTCATAAAGGGAAAATAAATGAGGGAGTGGGATTATATTAAAAATAGTGTTTTATGCCAACATTTTTTAAAATAGACCCCTATAATTTACATGATGTGTAAATGATTTACATGTTGTGTAAATCTCGTGGTCTTCCCCCTAAAAAAATCCCACTGTATGTCATGAATGGGCATGCCCAGGAAATTACATGTCGTGTATTGAATAAACATCATGTAAACCAAATACAAATAATTTAATTTGCCTGCAGGCAACCTACAATTCCCTTATCATTATTTCTAAATATTAAAGATACACCGTAGGGAATAGTTTCTGATTGTAATCCATAATAATCTCAGAAATAAAAATTGATTGAAAATTAAAAGGATCTTTCCCTGATATAAAAAAACTAAGTTATTATAGTGTTCCCCCTCAAATAAGGTCCTCTTGAATTACTCTTCTAAGGGTGGTAAGATGCTATTTGAGAAAAACATTGTCCACTGAGCATGTACGTCAGCCTCTCTCACCCAAGGTTCATCATGTACTTAGTCATTCTACCATATAACCTGTATTAAATGGAATTCGTTGTATCAGATAGCCTTCATACTATAGTTAATTATGTGTACAATATACTCCTAAAAATATATTATAATCAAACTCAACATCCTCAAGATCAAAAGTTTAAGATTTTTTGGCATGATAATAGTGGATCTGTGATATGTGAAAGACTTCGTGCATTAAATGGTACCAGAATGGAAAAACAACTGATAGTATACTCAAAAAAATCTCTTCATGGAGTCAAATTGATATACATAATGATGATATAACATCCTTGTCCTCTATATTTGTCTACACACAAGTTTGGGTGAAACCTGCGAGAAAAACCGATCCCCGACCTCAAACTTCAATGTTCATTGAAAACGATCGATATAGGATTTTAATCTAGACTGAGTAATAGAAAAACACTTCAATATTAGATTATCCTACTTTGAATTATCCTTCACAAGATGATTTCCCAATATCACTACCTCTCATGCCTCTAACTAGCATAATGGTGAATGGAATGGCCTACCATATAGGTCCTCATAAGGGGCCATCTAAATATTCACATCATAAATATTATTTTAGATGAAATCGACAAGTGGGATATGATTTTTCCAAGAAATTATGAAGTCAAGGATTAATTCTCCTAACATGTCCTCTAACATCTATATAGTTTTTTCTGACTGTCCCTCATTTTGAGGGTGAAAGGTTGTGCTTAGAAGCACCAGTTTACTAATAGACACATGTAACCCCTACCATAAAAATCTATGTAAAATGAATACACCTATATGAAATAATAGTATGAGGGACCCCGTGTATTCATTTATTCTCTTGATCATATAATCATCATACATCATCAATAGAGAATGTCTCTCGAATAGGTAGGAAGTGGGACACTTATGTCTGTTGATCCATGACTTCCCAAACAATGACACTACTTTGTGCTGACCTCGATATAATGTTAACAAAATCCATTAAAACATCAACCCACTTTTATTCAATGACTACTAAAATATGTGCGAATCTAGAATATCACTGGTGATCCACATTCACTAGATAATAGGTGTAACACCTAGTGATAAAACCCATTATATGACATTTTATCCATAACCACAAATATTATTGATGCATATCACAATACCTCTTGGAGATACATAGATTAAATTCCCACTTAGAAGAATGTGACTCCTACATCAGCTCCTATCTCATGTTTATAGAAACCCATATATCTCCATGTATATAGAAGATGTCATCACCATTGATAGACTAATCTAGTGTAAAGTCATTGTATATGATAATATCTCATTGGATCAAGCCTTTTGGATCGGACAACTGCCTCATCTTCACTCTCTAAAGAAGTGAAAAAATCACTGATAGTGATGGAAGTACAAACTGGACATGTCATTCCTACGCCTCTTTGTGTATCTCAAAAAACATATCCATAAGCTTCAACTTTCTACTAGCCTCCCAAAACAATTTTAGTTAAGTCCTTTTTCATAGAGCATCAACAACTGCATTTCCTTTCCAAGGCATATTGGAAAGCAAGAAGTCGTGGTACTATACATTTCATACCAACCATCATTGATTAATATTAAATCCACACTACATAAAAATATACCAAAGGATTTGTTTATCCGTAAACCCCATAAAATCCTCTTTCAATAGGTAATGCCTCCCACAACGCATGACATGAATAACAACAGCTAACTTGAGATCACGTCTTGGGTAATTTATCTCATGAGGCCTCATATATCATGACCCATCTGCATCTAATGCATCTTAAAAAAAATCCGAACTACTCTTTTAATGTTTCCTAATGTTTAACAATACACTTTATATTTATACCTAACTTTGGAGAAACATGTATCGACACTGAATTCAATCTACCTTTCATCTCTTCAAAGGATGACTTACAAGCTTCTGACCATATGAAAAACACACCCTTCTTAGTAAATTCTATAAAATGTTATACTATGAGTGATAATTCATGTATTAAACACATTTAGTAATTAGAAAGATCCAAGAAACTATGTATATCAAATAATTTCTTAGGATTCTCCAAGATGACTACAATACTCACCTTCTCTGGGTCAAATACTACTATTGAATTTTAGATAATATAACCTAGGAATTATACATTTTCAGTCCAAAAGTGAAATTTATTTAGATTATCATATAATTGGTTCTCTCTCAATATATTGGATAGTGTCAAGATGCGTGGCATGGTCTCTCCATGTATTTGAATACACAAATATTTCATCTATAATGACCATCTTGAAGGAATCCAACTAGGGTTGGAAAAAACTATTTATAAAATTCATAAAGATGGCTAGCATGTTCATAAGACCTAATAGAATAACCAAATAATCAAAATATAGTAACGAATAAGGAAGGTTGTTTCTAGAATATCTATAGGTCATACCCATATTTGAAGATAGCCTGATCTCAGATCAATCGTTGAAAACACCAAAGATCCTATGAGTGGTTTAAAGATATTATCTATAAATAGTAATGTATACCAGCTTCCAAAGTAATGTGATTCAACATCTAGTAGTCCATAAATATTTTGGGTTTCATACACCTTCTTGGTGAAAACGACCGATGAACCCCAGGGATATGTACTGCTCCGTGCATGCCCCTTGGACTCTAAATCATATAAATGAAACTAGTTCTCCTTCAACTAATTAATATCCATCCTATAATAGAGGAATGAATGTCGGTGAATCTTTTACCACCTAATCAATAGTAAACAATACCTATTTTTAAAGAGGTAGTCTATAAATATCATCATGGAAATCATCCCTAAATCAATAAACTACCAGAGGGAATTCAACTTAATGTAGTCCCTGATATTCCATGTAAAGTCTAGAAAAATAGGTAGTCAGTCCACCTAGACAAAAAATGTTGGGTTGATCTCTACCTTCCCACACATCCCACTCACCCTTGTGAGTATAATTATATTCATTTAGTTATGTGAATGTCTCCATCCAATGATAAAAATAGATATGAATTATGTGGGACCAACCATTCCATCCCGTGAATAATACCAAAACATTTAATCTCAATGATGAAGAGGTACCCTAAAAATGATGAATGCCTACTTGAGGAGGAATGACTATACATTTGCATACACTCTTTGATCATAAACCCAAAGGTGTATCAATTGGAATAATGCTATTGGAGTAGCCAACATGAATCCCAAGGTTCAAAAAAATTTATAACAAAATGAAGGAATGTGATGCACCAGTATCAATTAAAGAATATTCAATAGTATAATCTATTAGAATAGTTCCTCAAACAGTAGATGTTTTAACACTCTACACATTAAGTTTAATCTGCATTGAATAAATTTTTCCTAATCCCTTTCCCTATTATGTGATCTAACTACCTAGAGTAGGTATATTCAACTGGTGATGAATATTTGAAGAATGGAAAACATAACCAAAACCTCCTCCTCTTCCTATACACATAGTAGTACTCCATCTACATGCCTAGTGATGTTCTCCTGATCAAGTTCATGAACGTTGAGCTTAGATGGATCATCTCCCACTCAATACATATGGGATGGTTCCACAAATAAACGCTGAAGATACCCCAATATGCTGCAGCCTCAGCACTTAATAGTGTTTTTGGGTCACCAGGGATTCATATTCCCAAAATTCCTACACTAGTGATAAACCCTGTAACTATCAGTGGGTGTCACCTGGTTGTTGTTATGCTCTCATTCTCAAAGTGTCACTTTAAACCAGTAGTCGAACCACTAATCTATATCAGTTATAAACTGCCTCAGTTCACACAATATGATTTCCTTAGGTTCTTCTCATTGATAAGATACTAGTTCACTATATAAGATATGGTAGTCAACCAGAAAACAGTCACTTGAGAACGAATAGGATGCCTATGGTGATCATCAAATTTTATCCTTTTTATGGATCATTAGCACTATAGATAGGCACAAAGAAATGAGGCTATGTAAAACATGATGATAATTCCCTAATGTTCATAGAACCTTGATTCGGGTTCATGAGCTCCCTACCATTATTAGCTTTTAGTGTCTCAAGGAATAAATAGCTATAGAATATTTATCGGAAATACCTACAAGTCACTTCCCAACACTCACCTACCAAACTCGGAATATCCCACTAAAATTTGGTGGAACCATGAATCATAATTGGAGAGATTAATCTCATCATAGGATGTGTCTCAAGATACCTGACGAAATATAAGATTGTCTCCATCCAAAAATGTTCACCCTAGGGGCCACCATCCCCTAAAAAAATTCATGGAGGATGTTATTGAAAGTCTCATGTGAGCTCTCCCAAAAGAAAGGAAATGTTTTGAGCATCCCTATATCATTGAAATAATCCATAGAAAATCCCCTTGAGACTATACATCATCACCCAAATCAAGGAAAACATGAGGTTCCATAGGTTGAACTATTAGAGGTATCACTAGTGGCTCAGGGACCACCACCTCCGAATGATTGTCCTCACCACCATCCTGGTGCACTACATGAGGACACTATGATGGAATAACTATATATATTCCAAGAACATACATTATATGTAATTTAACAATGATAACATTGTAGATAAATGAATTTGATAGGTACAAGACTTCCTATATAGTATTCACACTCCTATGCCTACTCATAAGGTTAGATTTTGGTGATTTAAACAATTAATAGAACACAAGATACACTAACTACTTCCCATTAATAATTTTGAGTATGGAAAAATATTTCTATAATAAGTATAATTTATCAGTATATAGAGTTTCAATTTCTATTTATATAGGAACATTCCATTTAAATGGAAATAGAAATTCCTATTTAATGACAACCATTTAGTTTTTTATTTCAATTTCATTTATTATCATTCTAATTTGTATAATGTTTCTATTTAATGGATTTGAACAATATGGATCACTATTTCATATTTAAAAGGGTTCATTTGTATTATGAATTGATGTGTAGAACCCATTCAAGAGTAACCACTCACTTATTAAATCTCTATAATTTTTTTAATCACAATTCATTAATATAGAAATAATGTACCAAAACATGCTACAAGAAATTCATGTGGCAATATAAATGTGGAATGGAATAATGCATGGAATATATATCCTATAAGGTTCCTAAAATAATTCATGATCAGTGATTATTTTCAATATTGGTCCAAAGATAAAATAAAACTCAATAATAACAATAAATATCACACATCATGTGTGTCACCCAACAGTGGAATCAAATAGATGGTAATAAGAATAATACAAAACAACCCTAATAACACTAAATGGTGCCCTGATTCGGTTGGACACAATGCCTAAAGTTTCCCTCCCCATATGATATAGGCATCCAAATATTATCAAGTGTGGTAGGTGGTGTAGTTGGGAGACTATACCCTCTTAGTGAGAGTATCTAAATGGCGAAATAGATTGTTAAATTGTGGAAGAATAATAAATGAAAGACTAGTGATGGAAAATAATCCATAAGTAATAAATATTCATAAAAAACATATAGTATTATATATAAAATGGTTATATGTCATCTGTCCATCAATATTAAGAAATAAGACATTGAAGAAGGTATGAAAAAAAATTCACATATCAAAAGAGAAAAAAGACCAAAAAGACTATCCCTAAGAGTATCACAATCCATAGCTCAGTCTTCTACTCCCCCACTCTGATGTTATAAGTAACTCAATCATCAACTAAAATTTTCATTCCCCTATCCCTACATTCATCTTCAAAATATTCCCTGGTACCATCAACAACTTGGATAGTTTATGAGATAAACTTATTAGGCCACCACCAACGAATTCTATAAATATCTGGTCAATGCATATAATAAAGAAGTGTGTATGTAATATTGTGAAGTATTAAATTAACTATAAAGATATGGATCTATTTTTTGAATGGAACCATGATGATAGTACCTAATTTGGCCTTAGTAGGATGATCTGCCAATAGGTAACCATGTGTATACACATATATGGACTATATACATACTCAGGTCTACATCTATATAATTAGATATTGCTACTAGCCTGGACCTAAGGCATAGATTAAGAATCCATAAGCTATAACATGATTATCATAGGTATCAGGGGTCACCATACCCAATATCATAATAATAGTGTATTACATTCCCATTATCATAGAAGTTATATCTCCATGCCCAATATCCCATTCATAAGGGTCATTATGTATGTATCACACTTTTAGGGTCACCATTCCCATATATCATAGTAACATTCATTATGCCTTTATATCATAATCACAAGGGTCACCATGCTTGTATGTTACAGTAAGTGTCTTCATGCCCATATCATAGTCATGAGGGTCATCATGCCCATATCATTGTATGTGGACATCATGCCCATATCAAAATAATAATATTATCCATTCCCTTATCATAGTATTGCAATGAAATTACTATATCATAACATTAGTAGAAGGTACTCAAGTCCCAAATATGAAAACAGTAGGAGGGACACCATTCTTATATAATTTAATGCATAGGGGGTCTTGATTCCCATAATCATAAACAATAATAAGTAATAATTGTCTTTAATATTAGACAATTGAAAGTTCATAATTCAATTACATTAATTTAAACAAGGTAATGACCATATTTAAATTTAAACAAGTGATGTGGTCATACAAATTGCCTCTATTTGATTTAATTATGGATTGATAAGTGTGTTTTTCATTCTACACCACAAAAATTATCATTTTTTATGACATCATAATTTGATGTAATGTCAACACCATATAGATGATGCTTTGGATGTTTAAGAATTTATAACCCCAATGTATATTTGATCATCACACCACAAGGGATGGAGACAATTATATGGGACCTAATAAGGATATATGGTTATCAATTAAGGAAACCATTTAATAGAGGATTAACTTTAGGAGAAATGCATGGTGAAACCGTCATGTGGAACAATGACACATATTGTAAAACATATCAAGTTTGAGGGATGAGAAGTATACCACAAGAAATTTTCCTATAGAGGAGAACTCATCTTGTATTGGCCTTTTGTTTGATCAAATTTAGGGGAAATCAACAATATAGATGAAGTCCCTGAAAATAGGGTGCAAGAGCCTATGCGAAAATAACATAGTCGATTGCAAAACAAACATAGAAACGTAGAATATGTATAATGATCTTACTATCACACGTCCAATTAGACTATCAGTGGAAGAATAAAAGTCTATATTGAAAAATAGTACCAAATTCTAGGTTTGGATCAAAGGGTATGCTCCTCTTCTGGCTCTCCTGTGCGTGAGGGGAAAAGAAAATATGGTGGGGGTTCTATATAAAATACAGTACCTTTCCCATTATTTTAAAAACTGACCCTAGGTGTTTACATGATATGTTAAATCTTAATGCATCGTGTATAACTTTTGGTCTCCCCCTAAGAAAAATATTATACATGTCATGAAAGGGGCTACCCTAACTGTTATAGTTATTTATTGAATATAGATCATGTAAACCAAATACATGTCATGTAATTTCCATGTAGACAACCAAAAATGCCATTCTCATTAATTTAAAAAAATACCCTTAATAAGGTATTCTCTAAATTTTAATCCATAAGAGGTTTACAAAAAAATATTAATTGAAAAAATGGATCCATACCAGAAGGATAAACTAGCTTTTTTACATTAATAATTCGATTAGATGAATTCTTTTTATTAGATTGAGTTTAATTTAGATATATCTTTATTGATTTTTATATTTTAAATTTTTTTATCATGCCTATAGGATGATTATTTATCGATAATTTAATGTATATATCATGGAGTGTACCTCAGCAAAGTTTGTATCAGAGCACATATATAGTTATACTAATTGTCAACCCCACATAAACACCATGTTTAATGGTAGAGACGATTTCATCTTGAAAATCACTCTCTTAAATATGGATAAAGGGCCTTAAATGGATAATTTTTGGATTTAGTATGGTTAATGAGTCTTTATTTCGTTTAAACCTCCAATAAATCATGGTTTAAAGGTATTTATGGGTTTTTTCGGAATACTGAATATGTTGTAGGGGTAGAATGTTGTTCCACTTCACCCATAGAGAAACATTTCTATGAAATGTTTCATATTAATATTCACTCATATGAATTTCAATAATATATTAAAATAATATAGGGAGATGTAGATTAAAAACCTAAAATAATCTATTCTATAATGAATGATTATGTCACATTTTTAATTAATTAATTTCCATCCCATCTTTATGGATGTTCAAGGGCTCACTAAAGGTTCCTATTTTTAAGGAATTTTCATCTAGATATCACTTCACTAATTACACTATTTAATCCATTTTCACTTGATAAATTGGTCAATAAGTTCATGAAGATGGAATTGATCTCTATGGGTCATCCTAATATGGGCTCTGACACTATTTCATTCTGAACCAGTTAATGTTTAGTGTTATATGAGAAATTGGAGTAGGATGGACATGTGTTAGGGTGTCTAAATAACCTGACTGAATTTTATTTTTTTTGTTTTTATTATAAAAGTAAAGGAATTATCTCATATATACCATAAGTGTAGTTATCCTAAACATTTCAAGCAATCTAGTTTGAGATTCCTAAAGACCAATCAATGTTGTGGGAATATAGTTCATCTTAAAAGTTCTATTAGATTAAACATTGATAATTAAAGGAATACAAATCATATCCTGATTGTTGGTTGTAGTCCATCTGAACTTTTCCATAATAACTATCCTTTTATCCCAATTTTCATAGCACTCTCTTCGTTTTTGAATCTCTTTTTCTATTCATTGGTTAATTTTTTATATCTAAAATTTAATATATATATATATATATATATATATTTTAATTTGATGGAATTATGGATGGGACATTATGTTTAGTGATTTGTTTTGGTTTCTATACTTAAAAGATTCGACGGTTCTTGATATCATTTTTTTGGGTTATTATACTCATTTGGTTCCCCATACTAGTGTAATCATTATATGGGGGGAGACCATTGTATGTTCTCAACTTTGTGATCGAATACTAGAATTACTAAGGGAGAATTTTTTATTTTATATTTTTTTATATAGTAGTTTAATTTTTATTTATAATGATTAAAAAATCATTATGTTTTTTATTATCGTTATTCATATTTTTATTCTATATTGTGTCTCCCACTTTTGAATTTTGGGACTTTATCGGGGATGAAAGGTGTATGGTGTAGAAAATTTTCACACTATGAACTCATACCGATTATTATATTATTTATTTATTGAATTTTATCAACTTTTTATCTTTCCTTGGGTTTTTATGGTTTTGGTGTGACACCCCATGATTTCATTATATATATATTCCTTTTAATAACATTGAGTTACATATCTTTATTCCTTCATACTAAAAAATTCCATAATAAATTAGTAAATTAAAATAATAATCCTTAAAATAAAATTATAATAACATATAAGATATCAATATATGAAATAAAATATAAAAATTATTTAAATTATAAAATTTTTATGAAATTATAAGAGAACCAATAAATATTTATGAAGGTCGTTCGTAAATCAAAAAATTTATATTTATATTTTGTTTTTATATTAAAAATTAAAAATATATTTTTAAATATTTCTTTCGATGAAAATATCATTATTTTAAATATTTTAATATCATAAATTATAAATTTTTGATCATTTTATAAAATTATCAATTATTAGTGAAAAAATTAATTTATATAAAAATTATAATTTTCAAGACATTATCAATAGATATGAATGACATTGAAGATCATAAAACCATATAATTGATCAATTATAAAATTTATGAATGAAAATATTAAATTTAAGATATTATTTTAACTTTCAAAACCTATGGCCAATAGTTTTAGAACTAAAGTAAAATATCTCTTTAAAAAATATAATTGTTTTGTTTTACTTATTTTAATTAATTAGTATTTTTTTAAATATCGTTTATGGAATGATTTTAGTGTCACATAAATTAAATTTAATTTATAATAATTAAATTAAGTCATAAAATGTAATAAAAATAATATTTTAATCTAAAACATATATTTTACGCTTAAAACACTTACCTTATTGATGAGTTTTAAATGTTAAGAGTGTTAATTTTTAAATTTAAGCATATTTAATAAAATAAATTTTATTTAATGAAATTAATTTCACATATTGGATTATAATACTCATATTAATTTTTAATATCAATATTAAGAAAGTATATTTTCATTAATTAACATTGGTGAAAGTAAAAGTTACATTAGAAAAAGTACACATTGGTAAAGTCAAAAGTGAAAGTAGAAACCCTTGAATCACTCAACAATGTACCCAATATGAGGGTTTGGGATGAGTTTCGTCCATATAATGTTCCATAATCCATTATTTCAATGAATGGGAGAATTTGACCATAAATATTGTAAATAAATAATTTAATAAGTTAAGGAGTTTCCAAAAACGACCATTCCCTTCACATATAAAAGGAAACACACACGCGTATTATTTATATACCAATAAATTATAATTACTTATTTAAAATCTTCTCAGTTTTTTCATTCTAGAATAATATCCCATTAACCATATCCCCTTTTCAACCTTATTTATCTTAATCCCTTCATTTCTAAGGATAATTCCATGGAAAACCAATGTTCCCAAAGTGATTGCTACTCTCCTCATTAAATTTATATTTAATTATTCTCTTACTAATATTTATTAAAATTATTAATATAAATAATTAAGAATAAAATATTTAATTTAATATAATTATATTAATTTTACATTTATTATTCATTCATTGTGTATAATCCAATAAGAAAACTAAACCCATTGATTCTGCATATGTTAAGACTATCGCCTCCTGACATAGTGAGGTTTGTTTTTCATCACCACCTATTATTGTCTGTATCATGGATGGTTTTAATGAATAATTTTTTTTCATTTCACTTATAAATTTATTAAATTATTAACTTTTACATTTACCATAATTCAATCCCTTGGTTAATGAATGATATCATTAGTCATACATATGTAAGAACTACCACCTCAATGAATGATATGTATCATTTCTCTTAACCACCAAAATAGAGGGACCTAAAAGAATAATTTTTAAATGAATATAATTTTCTCAAAATTTATATAATTAAAAAATTATTCTTTTTCATACATCTTTTTCTATTCATTCATTGATAAAAGGGTTTGTTAATCATATGGACGTACAGACAGTTGCCATTAAAAATGATGAATTTCATTTATCATACCCAACCAACATTAATTGTTCAATGTATGGATATTATGAGTTTATATGATATATATTTTATAATTTAGATTCATTAAATTTAACTTTAATAATATATCATTTATCTTTCTTACCCATTCAGTATTTACGACACACCTTTTTTTCTAGTTTATTGCTTGACTAAGCGCTGTTGTAATGTTTATAGATTGAATGATTAAGTAGTGTTTTATAATATTAATATAATTTCATAATAAGTTATTAAATATTTTATAAATCTTATTAATTTTTTGTATTCATATCTAAAAATGTTAAAAATACATCACCTTCCTTAATTAAAATTTGTCAAAACAAATTTTTCACTAGACTCATCATCACTAGTCATAATTAAAATACCCATGTGTTAAAAGTGCATAATTATAAATAATCATGGGATATATATAATCGATCCATAAGTAATATAGGAATAATTAAATAGGAATCAAATATTATGGATCAATATTATCATTAAAAAACATGTCAAAGATAATTAAATGAGGGAACACCCGATGTAAAAAATAATATATGATGAACAACTAACTTCATATTAAATTACTAAATGTGGTATATAAAAGGGTTATAGAGATTAATAATTTTATAAAATATATTATTAATATATTTTTGGTAATTTTATAGGAATTTTTAATGTGATCATATAAGCAGGGATATTGTGTAAAACCTAGGAATTTCTATGTAATTGTTTCAATTAAATGGAATTATTATGAATCTGAAAAAATTGACGGCATGTGATTCTGAGGCCCAGAGAGACCAGAAAGAATTTTTGAACATTTTTTAAGGTCTATTCAGTAAACTTGCAGACAACAAATTCTATGTTTTGAATCGGTGATCGGATTAAATATATGAGGGCACCATTGAATCTGTAGAGTCGGTATTCTCTTAAGAGATGCTTAACATAGACCAGAAAGGGTCGGCTGAAAAAGTTAAATTTTGGAACTTAAAAATATTAATAAAATAACTCAACGAGTTATTTTATTTTTTCTTGTAAATGTTTAGCGGTGGTGGCAGGACCGCTGGGTTGTCAGACTATTAAATGGACTGTTACACTAGGTTATTTAACTGTACCATTGGGAGAATTAATAGGTTCATTAATTCAATTCATTAATGAACCTCATTAATTTTGCGGTGTATTGATCATCTCATTGGACTATTTAAACGAATCTCAGGCACAGTTTTTTATACACTCAAGAGAGGAACCTATGATGAACTGCCACAACATCTTCTTCCAACCTAGAACGAGGCTTTGATAATAGTTGAAGGATTTGACAACGAGAGCCAAAGTATGTGAACCTTATCCTTCATCCAAAACACCCTTGGACATGGACACTCCTTCCTCCTCTGCAACTACTTATAATGAGCTCGAGGTAGGGGGTTTCATTGATTAATTAATAATTGTATGTTCTTGTATTTATTCCCATGTTATAATACTAATGCAAAGTGAACATGCCGAAAAAACAAGGCTTTGACCCTCTGTCATTCTTGGTTTGGTTGTATTTCTTCATGGGTGACTGAGCATCAATACATCAAGGCCAAACCGGGAGCCACACAATTTTTGCAGCATCCCGGGTGGCCTTTTGAAGATGTATTGGTGTTGCGGTAGTGGAGATTGGAGGAGGGGGAGGCAGGCACCCATCGACCAGGAAGAAGAGGAAGCTCCTGAAGGCACTGTGGCAGAAAATGGCGGCCATCCGATGCCAGCTACGTTGACAATAGCAGCGTGTCGTGATAGCGCGTTGTAGAGGAGGGTCGTAGCTCTGATCCATGGCAGATGGAAGGGGTGACTGACCATCTCCAGCCACATTTTCACCAAGAGGCACACTGTGGAAGCGCATTGCGGAGGAAGGTCGGGGCTTCGATCCAAGGAAGAGGGCGGACCCACGCCCCATGGTTCCCGCGGGTGACCAGTTCGAGTGGACCGGCCAGGTGTTGTGGCACCATATGGAGTCACCACATTAAATACCCGAATGGCTCAGCCGTTCGGGAAGGGGAGGGGCCCACCTCACCCAGACAGCAGGTTGGGTTGTTCCGCGGCTCGGTGTGTCGCACCCAACTGGGAGGTCCGTAATGAACCCACAGCCCAGCAGGCCTAGCCCGTGGCCAGCGAGATGGACCAGGCCCAGCTGAATCGGGATGAGCCCAGTAGGCCTCATCATGTCAGTCCGACCATGTGGGATCGTAACCAGACTATTTTCGGCCCAGTTACACTTAAATGGGTGTATCTAATAAACTGAACGTTAATTTGATGAACTATCAGTCGTCCCAGAACCCTTAGGAAGAGGTTGTATTTTTTGAGATATTTTACGTGACTTGTAGAGAATGTTGGAGTTTTTCTGGGATGGATAGTAGCTGAATCATACTAGGCCCTCAACACTAAAATTCTTATAACTTACAGACCGAGCATCTAGTTGACCGATTTTCTGTTTCATTGGATCCCTTATAAAATGGTAGTTCATCGGGTTACTTTTTTGTGAGACTACATGGAGTTTGAAATATGATTGATGTATTGAGGTTAGAATCCTCCCAGAATCATGCTTGATTTATGAGAGAATCAAGTGTTTATATGATATGTGAATAATGAATAGATATCCTTTTTGGATCAGAACCGAGTGATCTTTTGTGGATCAGCACAAAACCACCCTGTGTAGATCAGCAATGAGGGACCCTGTGCAGATTAGTACAGAGCGATCCGATATGGTTCAACACCGAGTGATCTTGTGTGGATCAACACCCAGCGATCCTTTATGGATCAGCACCGAGAGATCTTGTGTGGATCATAAACAGAGCCTCGTGAAAAAATTAGATATTCTAGCTTTATGATTAAACATACGTACTTATATACTTTAGTTGAACCTGGTGTGAGTTGTCTTTTTTCTTTGTTCTTTGTGATTGAGATCATGCTTTGTGGTTTTTCATTTGTGTAATTCTGAGAGACCTTCAAGAGTATTGGGTTCCCTACTAGGTATTTTTATCCCCCCCCCCCCTTCATGGGTTTTTCCCGCACCTTATTGTATCTTGTGTAGATGACATACAACTTTTTATGAGTCTCGAGGATCCCAGACTTGATGATGTACGGAGGTGACTGGTTGGTGTGGAGAGCCACAGTGATGAGTTGTACTTACCCTTCGGGTAGGATCCTTGGTGGATAACCTCAGGAGTTGTTTTCCCATTTTTCTGTATTTCCATTTTAGTTGGGCTTGTATTCTGCCCCATTACTTCAGTACTTAATTTTACACTATGTGGTGGTTTTTAGTTGTGGTTGCTCCTTTCTTGTTCTATTGGGTTTTAGTTTTGCGTAGTGTACCATGTCTATGTGTGTACAGGTTGTGAGGAAATTCCTTCCCATTTTAAGGAAATTCCTTTTTCATGCAAGTCTCCAACCCATGGCCTATGGAAGGTGGCCTTAGGGTAGTCACGACATGGGCCCCGGGGGATGGGTCGTGACAAAGTTGTATCAAAGGATTTGGTTTTACCAAAAGAGAATAGAGTCTATGTTTTAAATATAGAAATACTATTAAGTACCTTGAGTTCAGGTTTCAGTTTGTGGAGTGCATTGTTGGGGTGGTGGCCAACATATCCAAACACTGGGACCCTGAATTCTGAATTCCTTCTCAGCACACGAAAACGCGGATTGCGTGTGTTTTGAAAATGTTGTGTTTCTTTTTGATATCTTTGAGTCATCTCACCAAGTATAAATTATTGTCCATGGAATACCTACTTATTTTAGGATGCCACCGTGTAGATAGCCATCCAGGATTCTAGAGAGAGAACATGATGACCGCCCACCGATAAATGAGGTGTCGGTGTAGGGCTCTCTTATAGTGATGGTACCATCGGGTGGTGTACTAGCAGCAACCCCATCCATGGGGTCGCAGTTCCAACCAACCCCACTAGAAGACCATGAAAACTGACTGAGGAAATTTCACAAGATCTAGAGAAAGAGGCCTCTGAGGTTTTGAGGTGAGACAGATCCCCAGGCAGCTGAGTACTGGCTAGAGGCAATTGCATGGGTTTTTCTCTTAGTTAAGACACTGGCAGATCATATGGTGACCCAAGCGGCTAGACTCTTTTAGGGTGCAACAGGGAGATGGTGGATCCTGAAACTCTTGACACACGAGGAGGTGACACTCTCCTTGTTGTACATTGAGACCCTCTTCAGGGCAGAGTTTGTACCAGTTACTTTACGCTTAGTGTGTATCAAATAGAGGATGCACTTACAGCAAGCCAGCCTGACATTGGCCTAGTACTTGGTGAGATTCATTGACCTCTCTCACTACTCCATTGACATGGTACAGGACCCAATATTTTTTGATCGAACCTTTTAGTAGGGTCTCCAATGGGAGATCAGAGCATCATTGATATCGATCAATATTCCAATGCAGGATAGAGTGCTCGAGTGAGACTTGTCAGTGGAGAGCTTCTTAGCTTAGCAGGCACTGATGGTGCAAGACACCACCAGACGATAGGTAGCTGAGTTATCTACATCAGGCAGTAGTCTGATGATGCAGAGGTCCAATCATTCCCGACCTTCTGAAGGACAACCCCAGGACATAGGGTCGGACGTGAGGAGCTCGCAAGGTAGAGGAGGTATTCTGAAGACTAAAGTATGTTACTCTTGCGGAAGACAAGGAAACATGGATAACAACTATCCGACTCCCTATGTGGATGATAAGTAGATGATCTAGGGACCATCAAGATAGCTGTCTAGGTTCAAGTGAGGAGGTCCACAGGGTGGCGGACGTGGAAGAGGATCAGGTCGTGCAGCAGGCAGTGAGTAACGGTTTGAGGTACTACCACGACCACCCCCAGATGGTCTACCCTGAAAATACGGAGCAATTGGAAAGAGTTGAGCCCAACATCATGTAGCATAGGCTTATGACCACAGTGCTATAGAGATTATTAGAGGTACGATCTCTCTCTACTCCTCCCTACCTACAGTACTTTTTGACACAAGTGCGAGGCACTCTTTCATTTCCATGACACTCGTTCGGAGCATGAAGTTTTTGATGAAGTTGTTGGCTCGATCTTTACAATTATAGAATATTATATGAGATGATTCAACGATTATTCATTGGTTCTGGTAGTTTGAGATTACTCTTGGGGGAGAAATCTTCGTCTGGGATCTCTTAGTAGCAGCGTCGAGGCCTTACGATGTCATCTTGGTAATGGACTAGTTATCAACGGTCCATGCTCATATTGATTGTTTTAGGGGTAAAATGAAGTGTGACCATCAGAATGGGACCAGGTTCACTTTTACTGGTGATAAGGGAACCTTTTCAGCTCATGATTATTCTTTCTTGGAGGAGGGTACAGCCGATCACTAATCAGTTTACTAGACTTACCCTCAGAGTAGTTGACATGTGGAGTCTGAGTTATCCTGTAGCGGTGAACCAACATATTTATGTATTTCCTAATGATGTTCTAGGACTACCTCCTCATATAGTGGTAGACTTATACATTGACTTGTACCCTGGGATGACATCGATATTTATTCCAGCATATCAGATGGCACCCATAGAGCTTCATGAGTTGAGGGTACAACTAGAGGACCTCTAGGTTAAGTGGTTCATAAGGCCATGTTTTTCTCCATGGGAAACCCCAATTCTATTTGCGAAGAATGTAGACAATAGTTTGAGTTTTTTTTGGACTATCGGAACCTAAACCAGGTGACCATGAAGAAAAATTATCCACTTATGAGGATGGATGATCTCTTCGATAAGATAAAGGGAGATAAGTGGTTTTCAAAGATAAACCTTAGATCAGGCTATAATTAGCTCAGAGTATGAGATTCATATATACCGAAGATATCCTTCAAATGCTGGTATAGACACTATGAGTGTTGATGCTCTTTTCCGTCACAGAGTCTAGAGGAATGAAAAGAGAAATACCTTGAACCCAAAATTGATTCATCCTTTGAAGAAACATAAAAAATTGACAAAGGCATGAACCAAGATTCAAATGCACTTGGGTCACACATGTTCCACCAAGTTCGTGCAAATATACTTTCTCTCCTCCCAGTAGTCACATAGGTGACTTGTGTGCCCTCTTTGAAATCCGCCCAGGGTCTTCTCAAGCCTATAAATACCCCTGCGGGCCCCCCATTTGAGGAGGAAAAAAATTACAGAGACTCAGATTTGAGCTCCCGGTGCCCTAGTCTCTTCTCAAAGCTTCTGAACACTTCTAAGGCAATTTCTTCCCTAGAACGGAAGATCTAAAGAGGGGGAGGAAAGACTAAGTGTTGAAACTCATCAACTCTTGCGCTCCTAAGTGGCCAACCCTTAAGGGAAATGGCCACACTTGCGCACCGCCTTACTCCTTCACCAGAACTTGCACGACATCCTTCTAGAAACCCCTAGGGGTAGTACTAAAGGCTTGAACCATGTCTCACCCAAGTATTACCCCAACGGTTAAAAGTCACGCAAATACCCATGTGCCGTGTTGGTATACCTGCGCGTCTAGGACTTGCGCGCCCACGCGGTACTTGCGCGCCCACCAGGACTTGCGCGCCCCTTTCTTTTTGGGTGCCCTTTCTACTTATTCCACCTCTCTTATACCTATCCACCTATCCCCTTCAAGATTAAGCCCTCATAACTCTCTTCAAAGCCATTTATGGCATTATTTCTCAATTGTCTTCCCTATTTGAAAGGAATTATGTGGAAACATATCTCAAAACCTAGTGATTTACATATCTTTATGTCACAAAGCTTAGAGAATTCATTTATTTTAACCTCATCCTTTAAGATGAGAGGATCTATAACATGGGACTCCTTTTCACAAGTAATCCCCAGTCCATGTTCTCTTAATTTGGGCATCCTCCTTAGGAATAATCCCCAAGTCCCCTAACCTGGGATTCCTTTTCCGGAATAAGCCCTAGTCACAATTCCCTAAATCTGGGCATCCTCCTTAGGAATAAGCCCCATGTCCCGTAACATGGGCATCCTTTTCAGGAATAATCCCCAGTCATAATTCCCTTAATCTGAGCATCCTTTTTAAGATCAAGAACCAAGTCCCTTAACATGGGCCTCCTCCTTATGAGTAAGTCCCAGTCTTCAACTCCCCAAACCTGGGCCTCCTCCTTAGGAGTAATCCCCAGTCTTAATTTCTCTTAACTAGTTTTAATTTAATTTTGATCTGAGATTCCTTCTTAGGAATAAAACCCCATCATAATTCCCCTCCCAATTTGGGAATATTCATCAGGAGTAAGCCCCAAGTTAGAGTATCCAAATCTCCATAAAATCACATATACTTTTATAGACCATGTTCCCAGACTTCTTCTTTGAAATAAGTCCCGATCTCTATCTATTTGGGTAGTCATACATACATAAGCTCCACATCATTTTCTATGATTGTATCTTTCATGGCACAATTTTCTGGTATCACCAATACCTCTTGTTTCTCACACCGAGCATGACTCACATGAACTTAGAGTGTAAAAGTAATTCTGAAATCTTTCTTTGATCCATCAATCATACATAAACATCATACTCCCTTACTCGAACTACGTGGGTTCTGATTCCTTTTCTAAATAAAGGTACGTAGGTAGCCCATCGCCAGGTACGATCCCAACTTTGAAATAATCTATGTACTTCTGAATGACAATAAACTTCAAGTTCCCCACTGAGTGTCTTTAAAACCATTATGGTCATCATAATGACCAAGAGACTTTTATATAATGTATTAAAGAATACCATTGACTAAGAATCTCTAAAAAATACAGATGATTATCTATCTATGAAGAACCTCGAATACATATAAAAGATTTTCTAAATTTCCTACATATCAATCATTGATTGTTAGATCTAAAGGAAATATTATTTTATACTTGGTAATTTAATAAGAATTCAGGAACATAACTTAAATCTATAAAGAGAGTCATGTAGTAGACAATAATTTCCCTAAAAAGGTGTGATGAGTCCGACCTCCCATACTCACAACCAATGCAAATTCTTAAGCCTCATCAGTGTATAACCAATGAGCGCCTATGTTTGGAAAGTAGGTCCAAATGGATATGGAATAATTGGATGTTTCCGGTTCTACGAACAAACCTGTTAGAATCCACTTGGAATGGTTGAACCTTAAATCAACGAGGTCATTCCCAATTCCAGAGGAAACAAAAAATGGTGAACCTGACGTAAATCCTTAACCAAGTTAAAATGATGTTTTTACCATTTTGTTAGGACCCTATTTATACTCAATGAGAGGGCCAACAAGACAATCAATAACAAATGTTCTTATCCAAAAGTTGTAGTGTCCAGACTTATCATGATTACGTTTGTTATATCAAACAGGCACTCTTTTCCAAGATCTTTTGCGTTAATGAAATGGCTTCTCTTAAGTTCACACCCATGAATACTTCTACTGTGAATACTTCTGCTGGGAAGGCCTCTACTGCTACTCCTGCTGGATCGTCGTCCGGTCTGAGGATGATATCACCTACTCAGCGTCTTCAACTCTGAGTAGCAAATGCACTGATTACGGAGTACCCTCAAAATGGTACTATTCCGACTCTAGAGGCTGATCGATAAGACTCCAAGTCAATAATTCACCCTGGTCGTCCAGATAGCGAAGATCAGCGATCAAGAAACAGATGGTGCTAACCACCATCTCCAACCATTTCGGGTCCTTATCCTTAGAATGCAATCACCATTTACTCTCATATTCTTGGGAGGTGAATGAGCAGGTCCCTCAGGGCCTTAATTCAAGGAGACAGGAGTCCTTCCCTAGGGATCCCATAAACAATCACCACCAGAATCGTGTGGCAGTGCAACCTCAACATGATGAGGGTATCATCTACAGGAATTTGGCTCAGGTTCCTCAAACCCGATCAGTCAAAACGAACCTCCAGAGACGAAATCCGGTCAACAGTGAGCAGGTTCTCATCTCTGCCATCTCCGGAGAAGTCCACCAACCTAACTTGGTGGTAAGCAACGAGTGGGCACACACACCCGTCTGTTATAATTCCGCTACTTGTCTGGCAGCAGCACACCAATCCCGCCAGGAAATTCTGGCGGAGTACTATACACAGGAACATACACCTGTTTATAAATCATTAGCTAGTCAGCAGGCTCGTCTGACTACATACGATGGATCCTGCCAACCCAATGTGTTGACAACTGGAAAACATACACATACACCTACTTACACTCATCAATAATGCCATCAGCCTCGTCTGTCAGTATTTAAGGAAGCTCGTCAACCACATTCGGCGAAATGAAATCAGCAGGCACATACACCTATAAGTATTGATCAATCCTACCAATAGTCTCGTTTGGTAGCATTCAGAGAAGTTAGTCTGCAAGCTCCGACGAAAAACATGAGGCATACTCAACTCTCTTCCCCCAAACATGAGTACTGTCAAGATTCATTGACAGGAAAAGGATAATAGGAGCAGGAACACACACCTACTCCAAGCACGAAAATGACGTATATCCCCGTTCTGGCAGCTGAAGTCACCAAGAACATTCTTTCAATGGTGAAAAAGCAGAAGAAAATCCTTGCTCATATCCTAGATGCCTGTCAGGATATTATAACAGCTTCAGCAGCATCTCAGGGAAAGACACATAAATCTATCCCTACAATTGGAGTGACAAATCAACAGTTCACTCCAAAACAGACACACACCTCTGTTCCATTCTAAGAGGTTTGTGCAGCATACTCCCCCATATCATACAGACAACCAAGTCAGGCACAGACACCTGATTTGAGTGGAGATAATCAGCCTAACCTGATCATTTCTCCTGAGAAGGCACATACACCTACCCATAATGATCACTTTCTTCAACAAGTGGTTCATAAATTGAGTAAGAAGGCATCTAAAAAGAAGACGCACCTAGCACAATCAAGAAATCAAGAGTAAATTTGTAATATGGCCTTGATCGATGCTGGAGTTCTTGAATCCATCAGGCAATTATCTGTTGGAATTCAAGGTTCTAATATCTCATTTCCCAATAGTGGGAACATTAATTCTGAAGGTCTTCATCAAACACTTCATCATGAAGGCTTGGTTCATGACAGTTCGGTCGATCTCGGTGTTTTGTCTTCAGATGAGAGCCACAGGAACCCTCTGTGTGGCCAAAAGTCTAAGGAGCAAAATGTTTCATCTTTTGTTGTAACCCACCATGGTGGTCCTCCCCCTGATGATGAATTTAACTACAAAATTCATCTACGCATTTATAATTCCCATTGCCTGGAAAATGATCCAATGGAAAATGTAGTGACGAGAAAGACCTCTTATCTTGAGGCACTTGAAAATGCAAATCCAGTCATGTCTGATGCTTCGACGCTAGCAGGTGAAATACTTTCTCAATCATAAGATATCCTGGGGTGTAGGTCATTCTACAAACCACCCCTAGATCGTTCATCTTCTAGTTTGATCAATGAATTCCATATCGATTTTTTTGAATATGATGAAGCAACAAAGAAGCACCAACTCTGGTCCAATCAGGTAGAAGAATCTCCATTGAATGATAAAGAGGAAGTACTGAATATGAGAAAACAATTGGCAAATTGTGATGTTCCAGTCATGTTTTGGCCTTCAGCTGACTCTCAGTATGACATTCCAGAGATGTTGACAGAAGATGGAATTCATGATATTTGTCTCAACATATGGAAAACTATTTTTTAGTTGAAAAAGAAAATATTATCTTAAGATGAATATGAAAATCATATCAAGATAATAGAATGGTTACAACAGTAAATTGACTTGGCTTCTCTCTCAGTTTCTCGATATCTGAAGTCTCAAAAGCAGTAGAGAGGCCTTCAGCGTTCATGCTATGGTGCACTAAGAATATTGTGCCAGTTAATTTCCAATTCCCCATCTGATATTCATATCCGGGGATGGGGTGTTCATGGAGAACTACATTTCACTATACTCTCTAGTCAGCAAAGCCCACTAAAAATGGTCTCATGCAATGTTATTGCCCATGGCCGGCCACAGTCAATTGGTTTTGTTTGTAATCAAAGTCTTTCTCAAGAACAGACTTCAACTAGTTCTTCTCAAAATCAAGCATACAGAGAAAAAGTAGTTGAATTACTCTTGTATCAAGTGAAAAAGAATATTGAACATGCCTCTCGTTTAGATCAAGCACATCATCAAGTGACAGAAGTGTCAGAAATCATCCAACAGTCTTTTGAGCCAGGTGATAAAAGTGGATGCAGGTTGATGCATCCAACCAATTTTCGGACTAAAGTCCACAAAATCATGAGATCTTTTAATAAATACTCGGACATAGCATGTCAAGAGCCACCCCAGCTTGCCAGACTGGGGACTCTTTTAACCCAACCCTCAGAATCAACAAATAGGATTAGAGGAGTTGAGAGGGAACAATAAGAACATCCTCAGTGCACCAGACATGGGGATTTTTCAAATCCTCAATCCCTCCCTCAGAGAAAGTCGGTCTTCTCTCGATTATGGAAGAAGACCCAAGAGAGACGAAGAGCCAAATTATCAGGAGATTCTCTCCAATTTACGGTTCGCCTAGAAGTTCCTGATGGATTGAATCAACAAAAGGCAATGTCTCATCCAGGATATGGAAGAAGAAAATATCATAGAAATGATGATAGAAGGGATGAAATGAATTATGCATCAATTAATTTCATCAATTCTGTTGTTGCTGATCTAAAAAATGAGGCTCACTCAGAGAGATCAGATGTAGAGGTTCCTGCTCAAGATGTTGTATGCACAGACACAAATGAAGATGGTGTGTGTGCACGAAATCAAAGGATTACCTAGAATTTGGGTGTTCCTTCAAGTAACCCACTTCCCCCTCTCTGAAATGGATCCAACAAGGGGAATGGAAAGAATAAGGTTACATATCCTTCCTCTAGAGAAGGCCAAATGCTCTCACTAGAGAAAAGATTTTCACAATTGGAGGAAGAAATGAAGGAATTGAGTAGGATGAATGTAGAACTACTTCAGGGTAGTCTTCCTCCTAAGCGTGCTAGGGTCAGTCAGCCAAAAGAATTTTTTGTGGCTACTGAGATGGATCAAGAATATCCTCCTTTATCAGTACACCCTCAAAGGTCTAATCATATGGGTCAAGTGAAACAATAATTGGCAGTGCTAACATCAGTTGCAGTACCATCTTCCACATCTGTCCAAGCTCCAGTCATTGCACATGTTAAGGTCCAAGATCAACCGGATGTTTCTCAAAAGTTAATAACTACTATTGAGTCATTAACATCTTGGTTAGAAGCTATGGACGGAAAACAGGCTCATGTTAAACCAGAAAAGGGAGCTTACCCTGAATGGGTTGATGCAATTCCTCCCCCATCAAAATTTTCAAGTACCACATTCCCAATCATTAATGGTTCGAGAGACCCAGATCAACACTTAACACATTTTGTTTCTCATTGTGATCCTATGATAGGAACCCTTTAGCAACAAGAATAGTTAAGCTCAGGTTTTTTGTACTGTCATTACAAGGGTCTTCCGTTGTTTGGTACACAAGCTTGTAATCCCGGTCAATTTCCAGATGGGAGGATCTTCACCAAAAATTCCTTCTTCAGTTTAGCTCAACGTTTCCAAAGATAACAGTTTTTTATCTTACAAACTATAAGAAAAGGGAGAATGAAAGGGTTTCAGATTTCATTGCTCACTGGAAGGGATTAACATATTCCCTGAGCTTAGCACTCCCTCGAGAAGAATTTTTTCCAATATGTGTGGAAAATTTGCGTGATGAGCTACGCACGCCGTTGATCCCTGTGAAATACACAAGAGGGTTTTGAGACCTTACTTCAATCTCTCAACAGATTGAAAATTTTCTTATAAAAACTAAGGACAAAACTTTTTTAATTCCATCATCTCCAGGAAGGAGAATGGGTAGAGCAGAGATATCTATTATCATGCTTAAACAAGCACATGTACCTACTTCTACTTCAAAACCTTCATCTTCCCAAAGGTATCCACCTCCTGATCATTGGAAACAAAGGACATTTCGTCAATATGATCAAATAGATCAAAGACGGAAACAATTTGAGGATTTGAAATGCAAATTTTACTCTTTCCGAAATGAACAAGTTCCCGGCTACTTCATTTCGGATCTGGAAAATAATTTGGTTCAATTGCCAAGACCCAAAATGCCGAACAAGGAATGAGATCAAGACTTTCCAAACTATTTCCCCTTTCATCAAATATTGGGGCATCCCATTCAGGAGTGTTTTTTAAGGATCTCCTACAAAAAAATGGTCGACTCAGGGCAAGTTAAACTGAAAGGTTATTCAGCTCATGTAGCATGTCTTACTGCTATAGATCCATAGGCGGAAGGTGAGTGGAAAGATGTCAAGAACAAAAATGCACAAAAATATGATGATTGAATGGTCAGAAAAATGATCACCCAAACTCATGCTATTTTGATAACACAATTAGAGAAACCAATTGTGTCTTCTACCATGAATGTCGTAGAAAAACCCTCTTCATCAGAGGGAAAATCCTCAAAGAAACGGCATGATTCAAAGAAAGAAGAAGAATCAGAAGAAGATGAGTATGTGTCAAAGCCCAAGTTGTCTTTGACTCCGGAATATTTTATGCCATCTACTTCGAAACCATAGGCACCGCCCTACCAAATGGCACATCCTAAATTGGCTAGTCAGGAAGAGTCTTCATTAGATGAAGAACTGATCTTCGGTTCTGTTAATATGATTCACTTAACAGATCCTTATGCCAGTCGCAGTTTTGATTTTGATGAGCCTGAGTTCCCTGTATCAAACAGAGGAATAAGAGGGAGTTCTAGAGGTCTGGGGTACAGAGGAAGACGTGGATATCCCAGAAGCCACTATTCCAATTCTACCCCTGCTAGAACTGTGTATGTAGCAGAAACTCATGGCAGAGCCCTTCAGTGAGCTCAATAAGAATAAGAAAATTCTTCCACCAATAGAAGACTCAGTCTTAGAACAGTTATTCTAGAAGATCGGTTAGAGGTTCCACCTTCTTCCTCTCAACAGGCAAATAGACCTAGTTGGTCTAATCTTCCAAATCCACGATTATTGACAACTCCTACCCTGATATAGGAAACATCTACATCCAAAGAATCAACCTCTAAGGAACCTGCTAAACCACATGTTCCTATTGAGAAACTCATATATTTGGATCAAAAGTATGATGTATTGAAACACCTGGACCAAGTACAAGCCAAGTTATCAATTTTGGATGCTTTTAATTTATCAAAGGATCTTTAGGAGGCACTCATTAAGGATTTGTCAAGCCCTTAAGAGTTTGAAACTAAAATTTTTGCAGCTGAAGCCTACCATGTAGAGAATAATCCTGCAGAATTCCATGTAGTGATATCTTTCACATATGAAGATGAAGATGATGTCATGCATGGACATATTAGACCTTTGTATTTATCTGGAAAGGTAAATGGTGTAGAAATCTAAAGAGCTTTCATTGATAATGGTTTAGGAGTCAACCTCATGCCCATTTATACACTTCGTCGATTGGGAATGAAGGAATCTATTTTATCTCATTCTAATATGATGTTACAAGGATAGGATAAAAATGGACAAGAACCACTGGGTAAGATTACACTCCGAACTCAGTTTGGAGATCTTGATTCCAATTCAGATTTCATGGTTGTTAATCAAGACTCATCCTTAAACATCTTGGTTGGAAGACCTTGGATACATCAACATGCAGTTATCCCTTGATCATACCATCAATGTCTCAAATATTGTTTCAATGGTCAAGTTGGGACATCGTATGGTGATAAGGCCTTATTCAAGACATGTGAATCTCAATACATTGAGGCAGAATTCTATCACATGAAGGGAAAGGAGAAATCCACAACAAGGGAGATTACCAAAGTTAATGATCTATAAGGTTTGTAAAAGATTCCAGTAAATCCATTTGCACATGTGAGTACAGATTATGTGTTGCCTATCAGTCAAATTGACAGGATAAACTCAAATCCAAATACTCTTATGGAAACTTCCATAATGTAAATTATATAAATTAATCCATACAGCATGGGAGAAATTGGTGATTCACCATGAAATGATGAAATCTCAAATGGGGATGTCTTCATTTCATCTGCTGAAAGCCAAAAAGTCTATACTTCACCAACCAGGCCATAAGAAGTTATAGAAATGTCAGAGGTGAATGATGATGTCGATTCTCAATCCATTATCTCCTTCTTAATACCCAATAAAGACCCTTCATCATCAATCAAGTCGGAAATGGAAGCTTCTTCTTCAAGATGTTCAAATTTTAACATCTCTTCTGATCATGAGAATTCTACTTCATCATCTAATATGCGAGTAGAAACAGAAGAAATAACACATGTTCAAGAAAAAGAGGAAGATCTCAGGGATGCTCCTCCAGCATTTGAAGAGGGTATCTCTACTACCGTGGATGAACATAGATAAATAAATCTGGGTACAAAATAAGATCCACGCCCCACTTTAATTAGTGTGGTCATGACTCTTGAAGAACAAGAAATGTATATTTTATTTTTAACGAAAAATCGATATATATTTTCTTGGAAATATACAGAGATGCCAGGCCTTGATCCTGATGTCGTTACTCATCCACTACTGGAAAAACGGTCTATACCCACGGTTTTGGGAACCGTGTGCTGGAATGGCGTCGGTATAGGGGTCTTGACCTATACCCATGGTTTGGTAGAACCGTGGGTATAGGTGTGTCACACACCAGCACCACGCTGTGCAGCGTGGCAGGCACATACCCCACGGTTTTCAAACCGTGGGGATTTCACTTATTTTCAAAAAAATCTCGTCTGGCAGGGTTCGAACTCGCCCCTCCCACGCTACAACGCAACAGCGCACCGCAACTAACCAACCGAGCCACCATTTCAATCTACAATACATATATAAATTTTCTTATATATATTAATATAGATTATCTTCGCATATTCAAAAATAGATGGAACTGGGTTTCGAACCCGCGCTTCCCGCTGGAGTAACCAACGCGCCGGGAGAACAACCAACTGGACTAACATATTTTTGTGTAACTAATTATTATTTAAATGTAATATATTAATACGGATGCAGTTATTAAATAAAATGTTGCTGGCGGGACTCGAACCCGTGAATAGAGCAGAATAAACACAGCATCGAACCAACTTATCTACGCGGACTTTGCCTATTAGATTACACGCTGCTATACTTATAGCAATATTATTGATAAATTTAAAATTATGTCTTGCCGAGTTTCGAACAGCGGACTTCTCTGAAGGGAGCGATGAAATAAACCAACACACCTACCGAAATTCTGTTAATTTATGTTGGTATCTTTCTTATTAAATTATTTAAAACATTGTTCCCATATAAAATTTATTTCGTCCCGCGCAATTTTTTCCCATTCCCGCCACCCGCAATAAGGCGGGAAACCTATACCCACGGTTTTGAAAACCGTGGGTATAGGTCTTTGAAAAAAATACCCCCTATACCCACGGTTTTCAGAAACCGTGGGTATAGGTTTCCGAAGCAATCCCTATACCCACTGTTTTGGCAAAACCGTGGGTATTGGGTACCTATACCCACAGTTTTCCAAAACCGTGGGTATAGGTTCCCATACTATACCTATACCCACGGTTCTGGAAAACCGTGGGTATAGGGGGGACCTATACCCACGGTTTTGTGAAAAACCGTGGGTATAGGCCCAATTTCTAGTAGTGATCGTTTGGGTTTTCCAGAAGAACATCGAGGATTCATGCAAGCTCTTAGAAGAACACACCCAACTTATGCATCCAAAATTGAAGATGAATTGGATAAGATTATTAAAGATAAATTCATCAGAGAAGTTCAATATCCAAAATAGTTGGCTAATATTGTCCCTGTGAAGAAGAAGAATGGACAAATTAGAGTTTTCATTGATTTCAGAGATCTTAATCAGCATTTTCTTAAGGATGATTTTCTAGTTCCTATTACAAAACTTTTAATTGATGCAACAAATGGCTATGAAGAACTTTCTTTCATGAATGGATACTCCGGGTATAATCAAATCTGAATGGCTCTTGAAGATGAATAATCTACAGCCTTTAGAGCCACTCAGGGTGTGTTCTGCTATCGAGTAATTCGCTTTGGATAAAGAATGCAGGCGCAACATATCAGTGTTCCATTCATCGTATCTTCAAACCCTTTTTAGGGAAGTTCATTGAATGTTACGTGGATGCTTTGGTGGTTAAATCCAAACAACGTTCTAATTACTTGGATGATTGGGAAATTATATTCCACAAACTTTGACAACATAATTTGAAGATGAACCCCTTAAAATGTTATTTTGGGGTAACCATAGGAAAATTTCTCAGCTTTGTTGTATGCCATCATGGTATTGAAGTCGATCCTGAGAAGACAAAGTCAGTCCTTGGTATTTCACCTCCTTGAAATTTGAAATAATTGAGAGGACTTCAAGGACACATAGCCTATATTCGGCGTTTCATCTCCAATTTAGTAGGAAAAAGTTTACCCTTCACCAAATTGATGAAGAAGGGAGTCACTTACCAGTGGATTGAAGAATGCGAAGAAGAATTATATATTCTCAAGAAATACCTCTTGAGTCCACCGGTACTTATGCCACTTGTTGAAGGAAGACCACTTCTCTTCTATGTGAAATCTTTAGAGTTATTGTTGGGTGACTTTCTTTCTCAGAAGAATGATTCTGGGAATGAAAACTGCCTCTACTATCTCAGTCAGACTATTCTCGAAGCAGAGTCCCAATATTAAAGTATTGAGAAGTGCTGCATAGCATTAATCTTTGCAGTTCAGAAGGTGAGACGCTACCTGCAACATCACGAGGTCCAATTGGTATCTCGTAATAACCTGCTCAAATTCATCCTTCGTCATCCAATTCTTACAGGACGTCTGGAAAGGTGGGCAATTATTTTGCAGCAATTTGATATCTAGTATGTGTCTCAAAAAGAAATAAAGGGCCGATCTCTAGCTGATTTCCTTTTTGAACACCCTTCAGTATAAGATATATATTTAGATATTGAACTTCATAATGAAGAAGTCTTCTTTATTCAAGATAATATTCTAACATGGGAAATGTACTTTGATGGTGCTTCCAGAAGTCCAACATGGAGGAAAATGGAAAATCCTAAATTCAACAATGCTCGGTCATGAGTTGTGCTCATTTCTCCAGAAAAGGTAGTGTTACCCTATTCCTTCTCATTTTTGGGAGGCGGTACAAATAATGACATGGAATACCAAGATCTCATCGTAGGCTTGGGGTTGGCGCTTAAAGCACAAGTGAATCACTTAAAGGTAAAAGGTGATTCAGACCTGGTAATCAAACAAGTCAATAGGGATTATTCCATCAGAAAAAGAAGAACTAATCCCTTTGTATGATTAAATCATATAATTAATGGCGGAATTCCCTTCAGATCCAACATTTTCTTATGTCCTGTGGTCACAAAATGCCCAAGCTGATGCACTGGCTAATATAGCCACGGCTCTGGCAGATCCAAATCGGGACAAGACAACCATCATTATTGCACACCGTTGTACAAATTTTACCTTATGTTCAAATCATAAAAGAGGAAATCAATGAAATTAGTCCCATTTAGGAATCATATGGTCATACTATAGGATGGATGACACCTATCAGGGAATACCTTCAAAACAGAACACTTCCACCTGATAGAGCCGGGAAAGAAAAAGTCCGGAGACGTGTGGTCAATTTCACTCTTTATGATGGCCCAAATCACCCATATAAAATTCTATAAAAATGAGGTTTTTATGGAGTTCTCTTCAGATGCATTGATGGTGAAGAGACAATGGCTGTCATGAAAGAAGTGCATGCAGGAGTCTGCAGTGCCCATCAGTCGGGACATAGAATGTCTGATCAAATTCGAAGGCTTCGATACTTTTGGCCTTCAATGATACAAGATTGTGTTGATTTCACAAAGAAGTGTCATTCATTCCAAGTAAATTCCAACTTCATTCGTCAGCCCCCAGAGTTTCTTCATACATCTAAATATTTGTGGCCATTTTCCACATGGGGAATGGATGTGGTGGGACCTTATCCTTCAGCTACAACCAAGCAGTTTAAGTATATTCTTACTGCTACTGACATCTTTTCCAAATGGGCATAGGAACTACCTCTCAAAGAAGATAGTTTTAAAAGCATTGTTTGCTTCATCAAGTCTAACATCATTACCAAATTTTGTGTCCCTTATACCATTTTGACGGAAAAAGACACTAACTTCTATTCATCCGAGGTGATAAAGTTGTATCAAGAATACAATATCAAATACAATCATTCATCTCAGTATCATGCAGCAGCCAATGGCCAGATAAAAGCCTTCAACAAGATTCTTTCAAACATACTGCAAAATATGGTGGATAAAGATAAGAAGTTATGGCTTGATAAACTCTTTCATGCTTGATAGGCTTATCAGACCACTACCCACACTAAAACACAGTCAACTCCATATTCACCGGTATATAGAACAGAAGTAGTCTTGCCCATTGAAGTTCAATTACCTTCACTCAGAGTAGCCATTTGTGATCAGTCATCTATAGATGAACAATCTCAAAAGAGATTGAATGAATTGGAACAATTAGATTAGAAAATATTGTGCACCCTGCACCACTTGGAAGTCTACCAGAATCGAATAGCACGAGCTTTCGACAAAAAATTTCGTATTTGTTCATTCATTCAGGGAGAATTGGTATTGGTTCTTATAACTCTAATGATACCAGGAAAGAAACCTCCCAAGATTGAACCAAAATGGGAAGCACCATACTCAATACATATGGTCTACTCCAATGGAGCTTATGCTTTAATCTTAATGGATGGAGAACTCATCACTGCTCCAACCAATGCCATATTTCTGAAGAAGAATTTTTCATAATGAAAATACTTACACGTCCAGCAAGATGTTAAACTACATAACTTTTGTCCATGCATATGACCTTAAACTATTCACACTTTGGTCCAACATGATGTTAAACTGTGTCCCATTCATCGTCCTTGCTATATGACTTTAAACTATACAGTAATGGTCCATCCATATGACCTTAAACTATTCACACCATCGTCCAACATGACACTAAACTGTATCGTCCCTTTTCATCCAACGTGACTTTAAACTGTGAAAAAGTCCCTAATACATCCAACATGACATTAAATTGTTTCCTCTTTTGTCCTTACAGCATGACATTAAACTGCATAGTCCCCCTTTTTTCCAACATGACATTAAATTGTATTTCCCCCATCGTCCTAACTACATGATGCTAAACTGTATAGAAATCCCTTAATATGTCTTACATGACGTTAAACTATATTTTGTCCCTGTTACATGACACTAAATTGGGAAGCACCAATAGTCCTCACTGCAAGACTTTAAATTGCATAATCCCTTCATATGTCCTACATGACATTAATCTGTGCATCGTTAGGGTTGTTTCTACCTCTTGTTTCTCACACCGAGTATGAATCATGTGAGCTTAGAGTAAAATTCAACCATATCACTCTCTCTGGGCCTCTAACCATCTGTAAGTCCCAACACAATTTTTAGGTCATTTTCCCCAAGAACAACTTGATCACTAATTGATTCTTTAATTGAACTATGTGGACTTTGATGCTTGCCTTCCATGCTGGGTACGTAGGCAGCCTCCAGAGGTTCAAGCCCAAAACCAATCTCTTCACATCGGTTCACTTCCATCTCGTATGATGTTGATTCGTGAAACCGTCCCCAGAATCAATATCTTTACATTGGTTCACCTTCATCCTTGCTATACGACATTAAACTGTACAACACTTTTTCCATGTATGACAATAAACTACAATATTCTTTGATACCCTGACCTGAGAGGGAATCATTATTTACATTGATTTTTAATCATGTTATATTCCAAAGACTACGTGAATACATGGAAATGCCTGAACCTTTTATCTTGGGTCAAACCATAATTGCACTAAATTCCCCTTTCACACTTCACATGTACAAACAAAATATGTACAGAGGGTATTCTTAGAACTACGTGGGCTTGATTCCCATCCTTATGGGATACGTAGGAATGTTCGAGTTTCCCTCAAATCCAGCCCCAAGTCTTTGGGCCTAACCCCAAATTCCACATTCAGTCTCTTGGCTGAAAAGTCCCCATGAAGACCCACACTGTGTATTTCTTATAATGGTCTGAGCTCTATGAACCTAAACTTAGATCTCTCATACTTTCGCCCCACACAACGTTAAACTGTATTTCAATAACTACGTATGGCTTGATTCCCATCCTTATGGGATACGTAGTGAAGTCCAACATTTCAGTTCAGGACCCAGCCACAATGTTATTATGGTTAGCATTGATCTATGTATCTTTAAATACATTGAACAATACCCATTTTTATATGTCATAATCCTAACCTTAAATATTTTTAGATCTTCATAAACCTTTTCCTGAATTCTAATCACAAAATGTCTAAAATTTGAGAATTATTTTTCCTAACCATGCCGCACGTGCCCTTAGGTGGCCTTGCATAAACAGTCTACACAACGGACCTATCAGCCAAAAGATGCTATTATTTGACTATGCAACCAATTCCCTTAGGCGGACTTCATAATTCAACCCCCTAACGGGTTTGTTAAATAATGGTAACTTCATTCTTAGGATGAAAACCTCTTTTTTTTCCTTAGTTTTTTTAACGACAATATGTATGGATCTTCAAAAATAGCCATCCTTAATATATTTGTCTCAAATTATTTTTAATGGTCTGAAAGTATTCAAGTCTATGGTTTATATTTTCCTTCCCTATGCTTGGCTCAGACCTTTGTAGGAGTGACATTCATCCATTTCTTAGACAATCTTGTTTGGAAATATCTTTTCCATATTCAAGTACCTCTTTACATACAAAAAAATCTATACTTTGGAAAATTTGAATCTCCATAAACTTTCATTGTATTTTTAGCAGTAGAAAAGTAAATTTATGAGAGTTCTTTTTCCTGACTATGTAGTACGTGCCCTTAGGCAGCCTTGCATAAGTAGTCTACATAACAGACATGTCAGCCAAAAGATACTATTATTTGACTATGCAGCCAATGCCCTTAGGTGGCCCTGCATAATTCAACCCCCTAACGGGTTTGTTAAATAATGGTAACTTCATTATTGGGAACTACTTATTCAAATGTTTTTATCCCTTTTTAATATCATTCCTCAGATTAAAAATTTCTTATGTCATTATTTACATTTTTCCCACATATTTGAGTGTGGTAATATGTTTTCAGATAAATTATCAAGGAATTGAGTCCATTTTAATCCATTCGGTCAAAGATATTTCAACTTTAAACATTATCCTTTTTATGTCCAATGTGCATGAGTTTAAACTGCCCACAAAAGACAAGGGAACTACGAATAAAAGCCAAGTTCCATCTCACTAAACATATATTTTGTATGATTTAGGTAATATTGAGCAATTAAAAGATTCAAAGTTTGTAGGGTTATTTATAATAATCCTAGTAAAAATAAAACTATTCTTACTAGACCCATTGTCTTAGGTAAAAATTTAAAGCATGTAGAGGGAAAATACGTGCACAAATTATTGAAGATTAAAGTGTTATTTCCATTTGATGCGCAAGAGTTAGAAGGACATCCATAGACTGGAGTATCTTCTCTTTTCTAAGAAATTACAAGAGGTTGTCAACATAAGTCTTCACTTAATGTACAGCATCCCGAGCTTCATCAGCAGCCACTTGAAGCTCATGCACTCAACCAACTTCACTCTTTTCAGCCTGATGGGGTGCTTTCTTGGAATTCCCGATGGCTTTCATACCATTCATTTGAGCTCCCTCCAGTGAATTATTGAGTTGGTCAAGTTCCCCAGTAACAGCATCAAGTTGTTGCTGAAGGTGCATCTACTGGATGACATTATCTTTGATCTTATGCTTCAGCTCCTTCAACTTGGCAGCATAATCAGCCTCATCTCGGGATACCGCAGCCTCAAATTCGCTGATATTGGCTGACAGCTTCACCCTGGTCCGATCTTCATGGAACTTTTTCTCCTTCCCCCTTATTAAAATGACATGTTTCACCACGGCATGGATCTTTTCATATCCAAAACCGCCATGTCCCAATATGACAAATAGGGATGACAGCCGGAGAATCTTCGATGACAGCTCCTCTAGAGGCACTTCAGATATGATTTTCTATATGTTCTTCCATTCCTTGCGTCATGAAAATTGGAAATCCTTTTGAACTTACGTGTCCGACTCAGCGTCACTATCACAGGGGGGAGTATAATCTGGGATTAATGCACTTAGAAAAGTGCCATGTTCTGCTCCTTCCCCCCTGAACCTTGTTTCTTCAATTTCAATTCCCATTGAGGAAGAAGCTGAAGCTTCACCTCCAGATCTAACCGCTGAAATTGATGGCCCTGCATAATCAATTGAAAGCTTTGGTTAGTTTCAATTGATAACAAAAGTTAATTGGCTATCTTGAAAATTAAGTACAGTCACAAATATTGTTATCCCATACCCAACAGTGATCAGTAACATGAGAAGGCTCCTCCCCGTCTTTCCTAGCTTCAACAGGATTTTCAGGGTGACTTTGAGGAAGCTCTACGGGGTTTAAATCCACCTGGGCTAATGTCTCTATAATAGTAGGGTTTTTTGTACCCCCTTCAGGCATTGTTAGTTCAGAAACTTGCTCAGATAGAACTGCATATTTGAACCGGTCATGATCAGAAATGTAATCAGAAGTTATTTTTAACAGGACGAAGGATAACACTCATGTCCATAATCTTCTAAATTACATGGTAATTTAACATGATCTAAAAACTCTTCAAAAGATGCGCAAAGTCCCCTAATTTCATCCAATGTAATCTCAGAATCCTGGTTAATCTCACCAGTGGGAGAATTTGGTATGTCTTCTTGGTGACCTTCATCCTGATGCCTCTGACACTGGACAACTTCTTCAGATAAAGTGGTGGCGTCAGTTGAAATGGACGCTAAAAGATCAAGTGCAGGGGTTGAAACTAAATTATTATAGATTGGAAGTCAGCCGATGTTTCATACAACATTTTATGAAGCATTGTTAACTTACTAGAAGTGGGTTCTTCTCTTCTTGCAACAGCAGCAGGAGGGATACTAGGAACAAACACTGGCTCTTCTCCAGGAGTGGCCAAGTCAGCCTGAACTTGTGATTGTTCACCATACCCTCCATGTTTCTCATAGGAAGGTCAATACTCTCCCTCAGATGAGAAATTGAAGAATCCCCTGCAATCCCAAGGAAAATGAGAAATCTTTTCATGGTTTAAGACTCATGATTACCCAAAGGACTTACCACTACTAATGAAGCGTTTAGATATGGACTTCCTGCTTCATTACTTTTGCTTCCTTGTCTTTTTGGGAGTGTCGGCAGTCTCCATTATGGGTACCTGAATTGGAGAATGGAAATCCATTGCTAGCTCTTCATCCATGCCCTGCTGGCCTGGAGATATCTCGCTCGGCTCGCGAGGAGATTCAGAAGCAGCCCCAATGTCAGTACCACAAGGGCTATATTTTGGCGAAGGAACCTCAGTAGTTCCTTTATATTCAAGCTGTAGGATGAAGAAAATAATTTACTTATGTAACAAAGCTTTGACTAAAATCAAGTTGAAAGGAAAATAATGAAAGAAAACTTATATCTTCAAGAGCCACATAATCGTGCCACTCCTCATCTCTGGAAGCATCAATCCCCTCAACGGCGCCACGATCTATCATTTACTTCACTCGCTTGGTGACAGGAATGGAATCATCAATGGAATATATGATCATTTCTAGCTCTCTGATATAATATCGCACTTCATCGGGGTTATCATTGAAATGGATATCTGTAGAAGCCAGGGGATTCCCTATTCCAGGGAGGTGTATCCCCTCGCACAAATCCAGCCAGGCAGTTTCAGCACCACAGTATAAACTCTTCCTTGTATGGATAGCCTCTAGTCGTAGATATTCAGTACATTTACCAGAAGGCTGTGAGGAAGGTCCTACAATCTTGGACTTCAATTTCTTCCCATCTCCTGCAAATACTGATAGAGAATAAGAAAATAAGACTTATTTCTCTATAAATTAATGGAGATTAAAATTGCCACAATGCAGTAACTTACCAGGAGTTGATGGAGTGGGTCTTTTGATTCTGATTGGAGGATTATATCAGGAACAAGGCTACTTTTCCATTTGTTGTGCCTCGTCATCCCCATCTTGGGAATCCGGATATTCAGTCCTAGATGAGGAATCCGGTGAATCAGCTTTAGGTGGGGGAAGCATCACCTTTATGAGGAAGGGTTTCTTTCTCCACAGTCCTCTTCCTTTTCTCCACCTGATAAACTGGGTGATTCAGCATGCCTTTAGGGTATGATGCTATCCAGTTCTTGGCATACCATGTAGTCAAATTATATTCCACTTTTTCAACTGGTAGATCAAACACTTCCCCAGTCTTCTCCCTAGATGTCGACAACCATAGTTGTCGGGAAACCATCAGATGTTTCTCTAACCTGACATGCATAGGGGGAGATACAACAGTTTGTTTCAAACACTTGAATTGACATGAAAATCTATATGGAGCATAGTCCTCTCATATAATCTCTCCATCAATCCTGGTGACAAGCACACCATCTCTGCAGGACCGCATGTATGCCCTTAAATCCAGACTAGATGTTCCATCATCAAAAAACCACCCGGTTGGTGGATTTCCATAAGGAAAGAAATTAAATTCCTGATACATGCTCAGCCTCACCTTCATGTCATAGAAGTTGAGATCTAATAGAGCAATTCAAGAGAATTCCTACACTGAGGGCCTGAATGAACTTCAAGGAATCTATACTCCATTCTGTACATTATACGTCCTGAAGTGAGTGGAGATCCATCCCCACGAATCTTGGAATGGTCCCACTATTCTCAAAGGAGACTTACCCATGAAGAGATTGAGTAAACTCCTATGAATTATTGCTAAAATTGGGGTAGCCAACCCAACCTTTTTCCCCTCAGCAAAATTGGCTGCAATAACGAAGGTCCCTGGCCTGACGCCTCCCTTTGAGTCTTTGACTGTAAAAAGATAAACGCTGAGCCACAAGGCGAGAAATCCCACCAGACGAGTATTATTTGGGATTCTATGACTCACCTCATATCCCAAATTCTCAAATTCTCCTACTTCTAGAGTCGACCAGAATGTGCGAGGAGCACCCCTCTTCTCTGTTTTAGGGCAGGTGGTAGGACGAGTGGGCCTCTTCTACTTGGGCCCCTTCTTCTTAGATCCATTCTCCTTCGATTCCTTCTCCTTCGGCTCCTTCTCCTGCGTTTCGATATGAAATATATTCATCCAATCTTCTAGATGAATAACCTTTATAGAATGAGTTAAGGAGGTCTCTGAACTCTTGGTCTTAAGGAAGATTTTCAATAATTCCCGAGCTAATTCGAGAGTCTTCCCCGAATCATTCCATGTCACCGTGGGAGGGATGAAGTCATCATATAAATCACCCAAAATTGGAGCCCTTGATATCTTGTGGACATCCCATAGAATGATGCCTACTTCTCCATGAGTCAGATGGAAAGAATTGGTTTTTGGGCTCCAATGGATGAGTATCTCTGACACAATGTTATCATGCCTGTAAACATATGTTTTCCCAACCCAGACAGCTTCATATATCGCAACTCCTTTCAAATCCTCAACAAACACTTCACAGGTTTGTCGCACCCATTATGCCCACGTCCAAGTTTGTTTTACACCTCCTCCAAGACGAAATTACCAACTTCTCTTCCAGCCTTTGGATTGATCCATCTGAGAGTTTAGGAAAATTGAGGGATAACAATGTGGTTGCAGCTCGGGCTTATGAGGTTTCAGATCTGGAGTACAAGGGATATGATGCATTATATGGGCCTTCACCACTCTTCGGGAATTTATAAATACTCCTCCACAAGAGATATTTGCTGGAGAAAAATTGGTGTAGTTCTGAAACCAAGAAATTGGGAGATAGTTCTTTGCCTGTGGAATGGTAACTTCTCGCAGATGATCATAGCCATACAAAGGCAGATAAATGCTCTTGGGAAAGTCACGATGATACTTCTTCAAATACTTATCCAAATTCAGGAGAGTGTTGTCACAGACGGTATAGTAATCATGGCCAATGATGCTCATCATATCATCAAGTCGCTAGCTTTCCAGTTCATCAGCCATTGCGATTCTCTTGTGAGCCATTGAATCTACACAAAAGATGAATAAATTAACTCTTAAATGGGTTTAATTTTTATAAAATTTGTGAAGAAATTTTGAAAAAATTTAAAAGGCATTAAGGAGTGCAAGTCTAATTTTGGCGCGCAAGTATGGATGGTTTGCGCAAGTTTTGGGCACGCAAGTATCACCGCGCAAGTCCTATTACCTCTACAGCAGCGCAATAGCATTGAAATAGTGGAAAACACGTAACTTGCAAGGCGAGACCAACTTGCATGATGAGAGAAAGAGATTCAAGATCCGGTGGATTTCCATGAGAATGACTGCGTATTTATAGGCTAGGCCACACCCTTGCACGCCGACACCATCGGTCTCAACACTTGTGCGCTGCCCTCTATGCACTCAACACTTGCGTGCCGCCTTTCCTTTCGTTTTCTTCTTTTCCTCAAAGTCACATCCTCATTTCATTCAAATCCAACTCTGATGGGGGAATTTTTTTGATTCTCCTTTCCATCACATAGTCTAAAGGAATGAAAAGAGAAATACCTTGATCACAAAATTGATTCATCTTTTGAAGAAACATCAAAAATTGACAAAGGCATGAACCAAGATTCAAATGCACTTGGGTCGCTGAAGTTCCACCAAGGTCGTGCAAGTATACTTGCATGCCTCCCAGTGGTTGTGCAGGTGACTTGCGTGCCCTCTTTGAAATTCGCCCAGGGTCTTCTCCAGCCTATAAATACCCCTGTGGGCCCCCCATTTGAGGAGGAAAAAAATTCCAGAAACTCAGATTTGATCTCTCGGATCCCTTGTCTCTTCTCAAAGCTTCCAAACACTTCAAAGGTAATTTCTTACCTAGAAAAGAAGATCTAAAGAGGGGGAGGAAGGTCTAAGTGTTGAAACTCATCATCACTTACGCGCCTGAGTGGCCAACCCTTAAGGGAAATGTCCACACATGCGGGATGCCTTACTCCTTCACCAGAACTTGCACGCCAACCTTCTGGAAACCCCTAGGGGTAGTACTAAAGGATTGAACCATGTCTCGCCCAAGTATTACCCCAAGGGTTAAAAGTCACGCAAATACCCATGTATCGTGCAGGTATACCTGTGTGACCAGGACTTGCGTGCCCACGTAGTACTTGCATGCCTAGCAGGACTTATGCTCCCCTTACGTTTTGGGTGCCCCTCCTACTTATTCCACCTCCCTTATACCTATCCACATATCCTCTTCAAGATTAATCCCTCAAAACTCTCTTCAAATCCATTTATGGCATTATTTCTCCAATGGCTTCCTTATTTGAAAGGAATTCAGTGGAAACATCTCTCAAAACCTAGTGATTTACATATCTTTATGTCACCAAGGATAGAGATTTCATTCATTTTAACCTCATCCTTTAAAATGAGAGGATCTATAACGTAGGCCTCATTTTCAGGAGTAAGCTGCGGTCCATGTTCTCTTAATTTGGGCATCCTCCTTAGGAATAAGCCCCAAGTCCCCTAACCTGGGCTTCCATATTAGGAATAAGCCCCAGTCATAATTCCATTAATCATGGCATCCTATTTAGGAATAAGCCCCAAGTCCCCTGACCTGGGCTTCCTTTTCAAGAATATGCCCCAGTCATAATTCCATTAATCTGGGCATCCTCCTTAGGATTAAGCCCCTATGTCCCTTAACCTGGGCCTCCTCCTTAGGATTAGGCCCCAGTCTTAATTTATCTTTACCATTTTTAATTTACTTTTCATATGGGCTTCCTTCTCAAGAATAAAACCCAATCATAGGTCCCCTCTTAATTTGGGCATCTTCCTCAGGAGTAAGCCCCATGTTAGAGTATCCAAATCTCCATAAAATCACATATACTTTTATGGACCATATTCTCGGACTTCTTCTTTGAAATAAGCCCCGATATCTATCTATTTGGGTAGTCATACATACATAACCCCCACATCATTTTCTATGATTGTATCTTTCATGGAACAACTGTATGGTTTCACCAATACCTCTTGTTTCTCACACAGAGCATGAATCACGTGGTCATAGAGTGTATAAGTAATTGTGAAATCTTTCTTTGAGCCATCAATCATACATAAACATCATACTCCCTTACTCGAATTATGTGGGTTCTGATTCCTTTTCTAAATAAAGGATACGTAGGCATCCCATCTGCGGGTATGATCCCAACTCTGAAATAATCTATATCTTTCTGAATGACAATAAACTTCAATTTCCCCACTGAGTGGATTTCAAACCATTATGGTCATCATAATGACAAAGAGACTTTTTTATAAGTATTAATGGATACCATTGACTAAGAATCTCTGATAAATACAGATGATTCTCTATCGATGAAGAACCTCGAATACATATAAAATATTCTCTAAATTTCATATATATCAATCATTGATTGTCAAATCTAAAGGAAAGATCATTTTATACTTGTTAATTTAATAAGGATTCATGAACATAACTTAAATCTATAAAGAGAGTCCTGGAGTAGACAAAATTCCCCTAAAAGGTGTGTTGAGTCCGACCTCCCATCCTATCGACCAATGAAAATTCCTAAGCCTCATTAGTGCATTACCAATGATCGTCTACCTTTGGAAAGTAGGTCCAAATGGATATGGAATCATTGGATGTTTCTGGTTCTACGAACAAACCAGTTAGAAACTGCTTGGAATGTTTGAACCTTAAATCAATGAGGTCATGCCCAATTCTATAGGAAACAACATGTTCTTGGTGAATCCTTTTGGTGTGACCAACACTCAAAGAGTGTTTATTTGGCTCATAAGAAGAATCTTCCAGCCTTACCTCAATTGATTTGTAGTGGTCTTCATTGATGACATCTTGGTGTACTCGGCAATGGAGGAGGAGCATGCCAGTCATCAGCAGATAGTTTTGGATACACTTCAAGAGCACCAGATTTATGGAAATCTCTCAAAGTTCCAGGTCTAGATATGAGAGATCCACTTTATAGGACATGTTATATTAGAGGCTGGTGTTGCGGTGAATCCAGTGAAGATAGAGGTTGTTCATTCTTGGCAGTCACCTAGGAGTGTGACCAAGGTGTGTAGTATCCTAGGATTGGATGGGTACTACCGAAGATTCGTACATGACTTTTCTAGAGTAGAAGAACCCTTGTAATCTTTGAAAAGAAATGAAAAAACATTTATTGTGGACAAAGAGATTCCATTATAGTTTCTAGGAGTTTAGCAGAAGACTGATTAGTTCCCCCACATTGAGGCTACCAGAAGAGGTCATTAGGTATGTAGTCTCCTGTGACACATCAGGGATCGGACTGGGTTGTGTCCTAATGAAATAGCGAGTGGTGATCACCTGCAGCTCACAAAAACTCAGGCATCTTGAGTAGAACTATGCGACTCATGACCTAGAGTTAGCAGTAGTCGTCTTTTCTTTGAAGATGTGGCAGAACAACTTGATTGGTGAACGTTTTTCCATCTAATCTGATCACAAGAGTCTCAGATATATCTTCAAACAGAAGGACTAGGACCTGGGATAGCAGTTATGGCTGGAGTTCTTCCAGGTCTATGACTTTGAGATAGTCTACACTCTTGGGAAGGGGATCATAGTAGCAAACGTACTCAGTAGGAGGTCTAATCTATAGTTGCTGAGTGAGGTGACAGAGAAGCTATCCATGTACTAGATATCATTGGTGGATAGAGATGGATCTGCTTACCTCTAGTATATGACTGTCACACCACCACTCCTTCAGTGAGTTCAGGAGGCACAAATTGGGGACATTGACTGTGAGGCCTGACGTGCTCTAATATCCTCAGGTTTGTCTCTTGAATTATTCTATGAAGGATGAGAGCACATCATTCTCTTCAGAGGATGCACCATGGTACCAATGATGCTATGAGAGGAGGTATTGAGGGAGTTCCACACATCCTATTTGGTGGTACATCGTGTAGTGTTAAAGATGTACCTAGACCTCCGACATCAGTACTGGTGGCTAGGGATGAAGAAATCAATGGTAGAGTTTGTATCACGATGCCTAACTTGTCAGAAAGTGGAGGCTGAGAATCGGGTACTAGAAGTCTTAGCTCAGGCACTAGAGGTGCCGGAATGGATATGGGATAGTGTCTCCATGGACTTTGTGACATGGATACCACATACGTCCATGGGACCTGATTCCATCTGGGTGATCATTGACCGACTCACCAAGTCATCCTATTTCCTACCCATTCAAGAGCAGGGATCAGTAGAGGGCTTGGGACACCTCTATGTACATGAGATTTTATGGATTCACGGGGTTCCTTCGATGCTCATCTCAGATCGTGCCACTCGTTTTGCATCCCTCTTGTGGAATAGATTATAGGAGGCGTTCAAGACTAAGCCGCGCTTGAGAAATACCTTTCATCCTCATACAGATGTTCAGATGGAGTGGACCATACAAACACTCGAGGACAAACTTTGTTCTTGTGTCATAGATTTTGGATGAAGTTGGGAGGACCACCTTACACTAGTGGAGTTCACATAAAATGATAGTTATCACTCCACCATCAACATGGCTCTATTTGAGGCCCTATATGGACGACCTTACAGATCACCTCTATGCTAGATAGACCCAATAGAGTCATCACTTATGGGTCCAGAGTTGGTACGGGATGCCACTGAGAAGGTGCAGATCATCCATGAGTCGATGAATACTGCACAAAGCCTGATGAAGTATTATTTCGGTAGGAGACAGAGACCCTTTGAGTTCGAGGAGGGAGATCATGTCTTCCTACGGGTCTCACCACGGCATTGATTGCGGAGATTTGGCTAGGGTGACAAGCTCTCTTGGAGGTTCATCAGACCTTTCTAGATCATTAGTAGTGTCAGCGAGGTGGCGTACCATCTAGCTCTTCCCCCACAGATGCACCAGGTGCATAATATTTTCCATGTGTCGTAACTGAGGAGGTACGTGCATGATCCATCACACGTTATAGACTGGGCGGTCTTGAGATTGATGATGGGGTGATGTTTATAGAATTCCTAGTGGATTCAGAGGATCAAATAGAGTGGTTCCTTCGTGGTCGGTCGATTCCTCTAGTGTGATTTCAATGGAAGCATGGTAACCTCTAGGAGTGAACATGGGAGCGGGAGGATCAAATGCTTTCTTAGTACCCCATTTTGTTTCCCAAGCTTTTGTTGCAGCTTTCAGGGATGAAAATATCTATAGTGGGGAGAATGTAAAGACCCGAAAATTTCCATGATTTTTTTTAATTATATGGAATTATTATGACTCTGTGAAAATTGATGTCAAGTGATTTCGAGGCCCGGAGATCCTGGAATAGATTTTTGAACATTTTTTAAGGCTTGTTCAGTAAATCTGCGGGCGAGGAACTCTATATTTTGATCTAGGGATTAGATTAAAAATACTATGGCACCGTTGAATCCACAATGTGAGGATTTACTAAAGGAACACTTAACTTCGACCGGAAAGGGTTAGACAAAAAAGAAAATTTTTGGACCTTACAAAATAATAACTCAACGGGTTATTTTATTTCTTTCTTGTAACTATTGAGAAGCGATTGCAGGACCACTGGGTTGTTAGAAAATTAAATTGATAGTTACACTTGGTTGTGTAACTACACCATTAGGAGAATTAATAGGTTCATTACTTCAATTCTTTAATGAACCTCATTAATTGTGTGGTGAGTTGATCCTCTCTTTCGTTAATTTAAACGAAGATCGAACATGGGTTTTTGGGACTCAATAGAGTAACCTCAGACAAAGTACCACAACGTCTTCCACTAACCTAGAATAATGCTTCGAAAACTATTGAAGGATTCAACGACGAGTGCCAAATGGCATTAAACTTCTCATTATTCTGCAACACCCTCGGACGTGGACACTCATTCGTCATCTATAGTGACATATAATGATCTCGAGGTATGTGGTTTCGTTGTTTAATAAGAATTGTAAATTCTGGTATTTCTTCCCATGTTATAATGATAATGCGGAGAGCGCGGGCCGAACGAACAAGCCTTGTACCCTCCGCCATTCTTGGTTTGATTGTGTTTCTTCATGGATGACCGAGCATCAACGCATAAAGGCCAAACTGGGATACATTCACTGATGGTAGTGGCCTGTAGGCACTGTCGGTAGAGGAAACAAACCTTCAGAGCTTCACCGAAGGCCCATGGAAGCTTCGTCGGTGCAGCGACACTGAAGACCGGAGAAGGCGGTGGTCAGCACCTGCTGGCCGCGAAGAAGAGGTGGTACCCAAAGGCAACGCAAAGGAGAAGTCCGGCTGGCCAACACTAGCCACATTGACAATAGCATCACACCGTGGTAGTGAGCCACAGAGGAGGGTAGCGGTTATGAGTGGCAATGGATGGAAGGGGTAGTTGACCATCGCTGACTGCGTTGTCACCATGCAGCACTCCTTAGAGGAAGGTTGTGGATTCGAGTCACTGAGGAAGGCCACAGCGGAGGGTGGGCCCACGCTCTACAGGTCCCTTGGGTTATCGGTCTGAGTGGACTGGGCTGGTTGTGTGGTGCCATCTGGAACCACCACTTTAAAAACCCGAACGACTCTGCCGTTTGACAATGGGAGTGGAACCCCGTGCCCGGACAGCGATTCGGTTGTTTTCATGGCCCGGTGGGCCACGCCCAACCGAGTGGGTTGGGCTGAACAAGGCCCAACCAAACTGGGTTAGTCCTATCCAAATAGAGCCGAGCCCATCGGGCTGGGTCAGGTCAGTTCAACCAGGTCAGACCAAACCAAGACCCATTTCAGCTCAGTTATGCTTAAATGGGTGTATCAACTAAACCGAACGTCCATTTGATGAACCTTCTCCGGTGCCGGAACCCTTAGTAGTAGGCAGATCTTTTGAGATTCTCTACAAGATTTTTGGATAATGTTGGAGTTTGGTCGGGTTGCATCATACCCAAATCTAACTGGTCCCACAACACAAAAAACCAATAACTTACAGACTCGGTGTCTGGTTGATGAGCCATCTATTATGTTGGAACCCTTATGACATGGTAGTTCATTAGGTTTCTTCTTCATGGGACATTGTGGCAGTTGATATATGACCAATGGCTTGAGGAGTGGATCCCTCCAAAATCATGTTTTCATTGTGTAGGAGTCCAATGGCTGGACGAGACAAGAAGAATGAATAAAGATCCTGTGTGGATTAACACCGATCGACCTAGTGTGGATGAGCACCGAGCGACCATATGTGGATCAGCACCGAGAGATCATGTGTGGACCAGCACTGAGAAATCTTGTGTGGATCCACACTGAACGATCATGTGTGGATCAGCACTGAGTGATCCTCTCCGGATAAGTACCAAGTGATCCTCTGTGGGTCAGTAGCAGAGCATCATGACAGAATAAGATAATTTATCTTTATGACTAAACATTTTTACTTCTGTACTTAAGTTAAATATGTTTTGAGTTGTCTGTATCTTTGTGATTTTTTATTTAGATCATTCATAATGACTTTTACTTTGTGGAATTTTGGGAGATCTTTGGGGTTTTGGGGTCCCTACAAGGTATGGTTATACTCACCCCAACATGGGCTTCACCCGCACCTTGTTGTGTCTTGTGCAGAATATGGGAAACTTTGAATGAGTCTCACAGAGCTAGGACTTGATAGTATACGGAGGTGACCAATTTGAGTGGATAGCCGTAGTGATGAGTTTTACCTACCCTTCAGGTAGGATCGTTGGGGGATGACCTCAGGAACTGTTTTCTCTTTTTTTTGTTTCCATTTCAGTTCGGCTTTTATTCTAGCCCCTTTACGTAATTACATACTTTTACACTCTATGATGGTTTTTAGTTGTGGTTTCACCTTTCTTCTTTCGTTGTGTTTTACTTGTGCATAGTGTACCCTATCTATGTGTGTATAGGTTTTGAGGTAATGCCTTCCAATTTTAGAGAAATTATTTTCTAGTACTTGTCTCCAACCCCTGGCCTATAGAAGGTGGTATTTTGATAGTCATGGTACAGGCCCTGGGGGACAGGTCATGAAAAATAAGGATCACATTTATTAAAATTTTTCTCTTTGAAGCATTACATTATTTTTCCAAATACATCACAAAAATAAATGATCATTTACATAATCACATTACACTTTTTATTGCATATCAATTTTCTACCAATTAAAAGAATCTCATAAAATGTTTCAAGTGAACTTATTTCTTCTCTTCACCTATTATAAATGAATGGTTTTATCATCCTTATTATAGTGTGAGTTTTACTAAAAAATAGATTGACTTTAATCATTTTCTTAATGATTAGTTTTTAAAATTATTTTTATCTAATATAGTGTTCTAAAATGATCCAAAATCATTTCTCTCCAAATTGATTCAGAAAAGGAATATTCAAGTACCTTGAATTTAATAAATAAATGTTTTTAAAAGTATTTAATTTAAATATTTCCTTATGTTTCATTTTTAACCAAAACATAATATCATTTATAATATTCTATGGTAGTTTAAATTTATATTTATTTTTTTTTCCAGTTCTAAGAGACTTCCTATATATGATTTTATGTTTTCAAAAAAAGGAAATTATTATTCTCTTGGTTTAATAAAATCATCATTATTAATTGTTTTTAAATTAAAATGGAAAATATTATTTTCAAAAGAAAACATAATGCTTTAAAGGGTTTTCTTAATCTATGTCTTATACATCATTAAAGTTATTATTCAAATGATACCATCCAACATATTTATCTGGATGGCTTATGAAATTCCTTTTTATATCTACGGTATGATCTATAATTAATTATATCATTCATAATGATTCACTTGTATAGGAATTATTTACTTACAATGATTTTCCTCTATGAACTCCTTATATTCCACAACTTGATTGAAGACTTTTCACCTAAATATGAAATACATCAATTGCTTAGTGAAATTATTGTCTTAAATTTTTATCCATTACTTTATGGTGTAAACCCATAAATTTAATTATTGTTTTCAGAGTTATTTACCTTGAATGATGATTGAAGTAATTATAAACCCATTTATTATCTGTTCGTTTATCATGTCATGTTCATTGATTAAATCATGAATGCATCCTTATGAGACCACATCAAAATGGCGTAAAATTAATTGTATTTCCTCGGGTTTTTATGTTGTGTTGGTTGAAACCATATGACAAACAAATTTATTTTTTTAATTATATGATTGGTGGGTGTGGAATTATATATCCCTCTAATATGTTGGGTAATGTTTAAATCTTATGAGATAAACTCATGTGTTGGCAGCAAGCCAAGCCATCTACTATGTGTGGGAAGTTATCTTAGCCAGCTATGTTCTAATAATGAGGTGGGGAGCCGTGAATTATAAATATAATGGAATTTTTATGTTATAATTGCATTCATATGATTCCATGATCTTATTTTATGATAATTTTTAAACGATTTCCATTTGATATCATCTCACTATTTATTGTTATTATTCTTATAATCATCCTCATTATGATATCATGTTATTCCATACATCTCTCATGTTATGATTTATTATTATGTTTAATATTGTTTATAATTTAAGATCAACCCTTCTTATGTTTCACATTCCCCTAGTTAGGAAAGAAAGTAATAGATACATCATGTCTATAGTGGTATTATATGTGGATACATTATGAGTCTTATTAAAGTCTAATTTTGAATTTTTTTTCCTCTTATATCATGGATAAAAAGTGTCCATTTGATTATAAGACTTGAGATTTATTAATTAGTAATTTTTCCAAATTATATAATACTATAAAACAAAAGTAAAGTTTATTTTAATTGTAATAAAGACATTGGAATATTATATGTGTAACACTGAATGTTTTGTAAATTAGTTGTTTATTGGAATTGGATTCAGGAGCGCGGGTCTTGGGGATATGTATTTGGTATCAAATATTTGATTACATAACATTATAGTATTGGAAGATTTCATTTGATGATAATTTAATATCTTGTAATAATATATGGTTTTGGTATGTTAAGTATGATATATTTTTCAAAGACATTGATAATCCATTATGGTTTTAGTATTGAATCATTTATGTTGTTTGGGGAATAGGTTGAGAACGTTAGTGGAATACCTAGGTATAAGTCTAAGCGTAGGATAAAATCGATAAATTTTGGTAAATTATACATTATATGGTTTTCATAGAAATGCAATCCTTGTGTGGATACTGGAAAGTGGACTCAATTTTGGCATAGATGCATCTTGGGTTAACAATCCTAAAAAGAGTCGATCTGGTATATTTCAATCATTACCTTGGTACATAGTGAATGATCCCTGATTGTGAACATAGCCAGGAACTCCTGGGGGATATCATTGGTTCATTCAAGTCTCTTTATAAACAATTATGATGGATTTGAACATATTATTTTATATAATTTAACAAGATTAGTGATCATAAATGTAAAATGACCACATGTAATCTATATTGAAGCTAAAGGATCATAATTTATGGTATGTGTTTAATTAATGAATTATTTATTCTAATATCATTTTTTCCTTGGATAATTTACTAATATAGTAATTTTCACCCCTAATCCCTCTTTTAAACTAACGGTTTTAGAAATAAGGAATGGAGGTAATAATGGAACAATGGACAATGCGATGATTATCCCACCTGAAAATCAATTGATATAATGATTGAGAATGGAAATATTGTTATTATGCTAAATCAACTATCATGAAATATTATTATCATTGTGAATTTAGTGTAATTACAATACACACCATTGAAAAGAAGGATATAGACTCAAGAAAATAGGTTGTGAAGATAATCAAGGAAAAAAAATTCAATTTCCCTTATGTCAAAGATTGTGGGAATAAAAGAACAAGGTAATATCACTGAGGAACTAAAAAATACTTTCTATGTTCAAAAGGAGGAGATATAGCATCTAGATACTGATGTAAAAATGAATCATTAAGTGTAATTGATAGAGGAAAATTATTTTTAATTTTTTTTAATTTTGTTATTAATATAGAAATTTCATTTTATATATTATCTTAACTCGTGTACATATTTTTGAAATCCTAAACTAATCCATTTTTAAAAACTTATAAGGATTTAATTTATTTCGGATTGGGATAATGTAACATATTGAGAATTTAGTATATATATTTTCCTTTCAATAATACAGAGTTCAAAACCATTCCGCTCACACACTTAAATGAAGGTTGTGATACAATATAAATTAAAATAACTATCATTAATATATCATTATGATAAAATATAAGATATATATATATGTTCAATAAAAAATTAAAATTATATAAATTATAAATTTTATATGAAATAATATTAGAAACTCCTAAAGTTTAATAAAGGAATTTTTAAATATAATTTGTTTATAATTATATTTTATATTTATTTTAAATATTAAATATATAATTTTTTAAAATTTAATTAGATAACATTATATTTATATTTTAATTTAGAATGTAAACATTTTTGAAATTTATCAAATTTTATGAAATTATTGATTTTTAGTCGAAAATCATTTTTTTAGAGAAATCATAATTTTTATAACCCTGTCAATATATAAGAATGAACTACTGGATAATTAATCCTTTTATTTGATCAAATATAAAATTAAAAAATCACATTTTTTATTTAAAAATATTCTTTTATCATTGAAACCATTTGGAAAAAGTTTTTAGAACTAATGTAAAAGGTTACATTAATAAAAGGAATTCCTTCATATATTTTCTTTCAAATAATTATTTTTTTGTAATATTTTGTAATGTATTTATTTGAATATCTCATAAACATAATTTTATTTTGGATAAAATATTTTATA